>BROG01000307.1:75000-642500 GCA_030159075.1 Atrina japonica
ACTTTCAACATAATACTTTTAAAATGAAAAGGAAAATTTAAAATAGCGGTGAGTTATTCATTGCGCACTTATTGTATCTCTAAGGGGTAATAGGGCGCGACCTGGCCGACAGAATCATTGTGAAGTCTCACAAGTAGTTCCATTCCACGTATGTATACATACGCGGATCACTAGGGGAAACAATTTCGAACATGCACCAATGACGGAAAACATCTTTACATAGAGTGAATAGAAGAACATGTAAATATGTGATATTACATTACACATAAACCCCTTACGGTGGATCACTTTGTTAGAGCGCTTTCTTCGTCTGAACTTTGACATATTCCAGTATGACTATGTGTTAACAATCGCTAGGCATATGAAGTTAAAGTCGTTGATATTTCGGATGAGACAAACTGATGTACAAATGTACAAACGTATTTTGATATGGCAGACGTTACCATTTTAAAATAGTAACACGAACATACATATATTGATATTGTTGAAACAAGTGTTTATGAAATATATTACAGATACAACATAGATGACCTCAGTTTGATTGGAAAGTACGTGGTCAGCCTAAAATTATGCTTTAGTCAAATATCAAACTGCCAGGAAGAACGCATTATTTTGCAAAACATGCTACTGACTAAACCATCCTGCACTACCAGTGGAGGTGTGTTTGCCGTGCCAGGTAATGTAGAGTTTAACATCTTATCGACAAAAGTTTGTATTGTATTTATATATTTGTACCACATATCCTCGGACAAAAACTTTCGATATCACTGTTTTGAGAATGCATTAGACATCTTTTTTAATATAGTAATATAAAAAATATTCCTAATTATAAAAATGCAATTACTGTACATTCATTTATTATATATTTATTATGTCTAGCAGAAGTTAAAAGTAACATCATGTTTTAACAACCAATTTTGAAATCTATTTGACTGCAGTTTACTCCTTGAGCGCAATTGTTTTTTTCATTTAACCACAGGTTACTCCCTGAGCAGTACACTCAGCGAAATGAATATCAAAACTGGTACAACCCTGCCGCAGTGGGCTCGTGCTGTTATTAGAGAGGACCTGAATATTGCAAACGCTGTCTTAAACCCTAGTTGCGACAAAACAAGCTACAATGTGGGCGCAAATAACTGGAATACATCCGGTACGCACATTTCCCTTGTCATTCGGTGTGGAATCTCTGATATAAATGTTGAAAAGAAAATATAAAAATCTATATTTACTCCTCGTTAAGGCTACTCAGAAAAATTGTCATATGTTTGCAATCACAATGAGACTTAAATAAAATATAACAGTGTCGGATGACAGGATTGTTTTCTACACAGACATTGTAGAGGTACAGTGAAGGATGGAATCTAAGTAAGGCAAATAGTTACCTGTAAACCCTGTATCTTTTTTTCAAATAAGCAGAATTATTTTGGTTTATGATATAATCCGAAGTGACAATTCATTTTGGTAACCTAGATGAATTGATGATATTTTTTTTTATGCTGGTTTGATGTGTCATCGACAATGTACAGTCCTAGAAAATTATTATTTCTTTATGTAAATAAAAGATTTCTTGTACGTAAAACGATTTTAATGTAAGTTATTGTACTACAAGGTATAATATAGAACTATGCATCCCCAAAGGAGAGTAATTCAGTAAAGTCTTATAAATATTTCGTCACGTGAACTTCCTATTTTTTTTTTTAATTTTATTCATTTGTTCATTTACCAAT
This sequence comes from Atrina japonica, assembly GCA_030159075.1. Classification (NCBI taxonomy): domain Eukaryota; kingdom Metazoa; phylum Mollusca; class Bivalvia; order Pterioida; family Pinnidae; genus Atrina; species Atrina japonica. The sequence continues at coordinate 76,728 of BROG01000307.1, forward strand.
TTATTTGTCAATTTGTTTTTCACTTTTATTTTGTCAATTTGTTTATCAATTGTCTGACTTTTTTATGTTTTGGTACCGATCGATAATATCGCCTATCGTCTGTATCAACATATTTTTAATATTTCAGTTTGCAATCACACTGTAGAAGTCCAGGCACTCCCCAGCCACACCGTTTGTAGTTTAGAGTCGTACTGTTCCGGTGTGGAGTGCTGTACAGATGTTACCTTACTCGGCATGGCGTTCCAAACGTATGTCAAATTAGACAGGTGTGGCGGCAAGCTACGTGTGGGTCTCGAGAAACGAGAATTCATACTGATAGTCTCGCAGTTCAATTTTTCTGTGTGGTACTATTACGATCTATGGAATGTCCAAAGATTGGCGTAAGATTATCTTTCATTTATCAACTTTTTCATCAGTATTATTTATAATTATTTAAACATTTAAAATTTGATTTGTAAAACACTCCTCAAGTTATAAATATATGTTTAAAATACTATCAAAGGAAATAATTTATTGTGCATTTAATTTATGCAAATTACGCACAAAGAAATAAACTAAACCCGCTACTTCTGTTTTCTAATATTGGTAAGTAACAATAAATGTTGTGTAACATGTCACTTTTATTCAAAATGTTAGATATAATCTGCTCAAAAACGTTTCCATTTGTAAGAGCCATAAATATGATTGGCAACATTTGCAGTTGTACTAGCGTCACTGTCTCATATATCAGGGATGCCCTGGTAAATATGTATCTCATAAATGATACTGTTACATAAAACATATTTTTAAATGTGTGTTTTTTCGTTGACTTTTATAGAACAATGTGCTTGGCATTCTATTTGTTTTTTACTTGTTTTAACTTAATCTTTCAATTTCTAAAATCGTTGTGTTCTGTTTATTAGTGTTAAACACTCGATTTTACTTTTCAGCTTTATAACCCTTAGAAAACTGAAGTTAACATTAAAAATATTCCAAAATATATAAATAGCAACACAATGAAATTATTCATTTAATTATTTCATGCTAGATTTTTTTAATACATGCTAGGTATTTTGTCATGAAAAGCTGTTTGTTTAAATAATAGATATACGTGTCTACGTAAAATTACATTTATATGTGTAATTTTGAAGACAAAGCGAATTAACATTTAATATTTTTGAAAATCAAATTTGTTGTAGATTTCTGATTGAATTCTTGGAAGCTGAGAACAAGTATATCTTCAGTATGAATATCAGTATCTGCTTCGAATCAGCCGGAGACTGTCGTCTGAGTTTCCCTGTCATGACAGAAGTTGAAATACCTATAGAAGACTGTGATTTTGCTAAAAGATTGTTTCCAGTACCTGGTATTTAGAGTCATATTCATATTTCAAATGGGAATGTTTACTTTGGTATTATGTTTATTATATTTAGAACTACTAGGTCGTTGCCACTGCTGGTGGCCGTTTGAGGCCCCGAGGGTATACATAAACCGAGTACCTGATATTTAGGTACCAGCTGATAATCTTAGACTAAAGTAATGTTTGGCACTGATAACACCATTTAAATTCCGAAGTTTTCTAAAGCTAAGATGGTCAACTTTTTACAGTAGTTACTCATAGACGGATTTCGGCTATACTTTTAGATTTATTATTTGGCCTTGTATGATACCACTTTTTCTTTGATGCATAATTAGATACATATACATTTTAAACTGGAGCACGACTGATGAAGTCTAATTGATAGAAACGATCGTCTTGAGAATTATAACTTTGGTATTATGTTTATAATATTTACTTACTTATTTACTTGAGAATTAAAAACAAATTGGAAATGCTGATTTCCAAAATAAAAAAAATAGAAGTCAACAATTAAAATTGCATCCGAAAGATTTCTTAGTCATTCCTTTCATATAAAAATTTTTAGTCACCCTTAAATTACTTTGGATATATTGGGAATATTAATGTTCATGTATTGTACCCTTGCTTAGACAACAACAGCTTGACCTTGGATACATATTCCGTGTGTCATGTGGTGTCATTTTGTTTTCAGGTTTCGATATTGACAACTGGCTAAGCAGTAAAGGTCTTCCTGTCGTCACTCCTACAACAACATTGGACTCAATTTTAGCTGAGCAGCTCCTTGACCACCTCGCCGTTGCTGGCTTCTTTCAGCCTACTCCGTGCTCGCAGTCCTCATACACAAATGTCCAGTCAAATCGCTTTGGCATCGGTAATATGTTCTATATACTTTTTTTTCTTAGATCAGAATACCCTATTTCTATTAACGCGGTATGTATATGCTGTATACCTGGAAGTTTGCGTGCTTAGCTGAGTGGGCGAAATTTAAAATGAAAGCGAAATTTATTATTGAAAAGCGGAGATGCATGCCATCCATGAGACCAGGATGATTGTGTACCGAATTTAAGACGAGTGAGTATGTTTATTGTCGTAAAAAGGCGAGAATGAGAAGGGGCGAAATGTTCCAGGTATATAGTATTTGTTTTATTAACATACAAAATGTCTTTTATTAATTTTATTGCCTTTTAATTCTGTGGTTCAGAATACAGTTTATAGTAGTAATTTTATTTCGTATGATATTAGGCATTTTTGCTGAAATATTTAAATGATAAAAGACTTTTTCGTCTTTCAACCGTCAAAGGTATGAAAAACTTTTTTCAGAAAAAAGTTTTCAAATGCAGTGTTAAAGAAGAAACTTATTTACCCTCTTTTTATTTTTGAAATATACATTTATATGAAATCAAAGCTCAACAAATAAATTCTTGTTGTCAGAAATTGTAAACTTGGGCCTTTGGTTTTGGTCTCATTTTTAAAACTATATATTTGGTATTGTTATTAATATTACAGACAATTTTATCCAAAAACAATAACAGAAAATCAGTTTTTTGGGAAAAAAAATAAAATGAATTAAGGACAAACTTTGAATAGTTTTGTACATTTTTACACACATATAACGCTGATTTCTATCAGATGCGGGGTGTACAGAAACTCTAGACCTTGACGACTTAGCCAATGATACAACGTGTCAGATAGGAGCCAGTTGTACATCTGTAGACTGTTGTACTAATGTAACTCCTCTCGGAAAATCTCTCCACACCTTCCTGGAACTGGACGCTTGTAATCACACACTTCGTGTCGGAATAGAAGACTTTGAATTTACATTTTCCTTGATAACATTTGAATTTAAGAAACAAAAATCCTTCAATATAGATAGAGTGTTTACAATTGAGTAAGTAAAATGAAAAGACAACTAGTGTTTGTTTTGGTTTTTTTTCACCTGAATTTTATAAATTTAAGATTGTTAACATCAAGAATAAACTTTTGTTACACGAATTAAGAATTAAGATCACTTTCATGTTCGTTTGTCTATTTGTCTATTCCTTTTTGATCATTTCTTTTATTCAATTTTATTCAATTTGTATTTTATTATCGTTTAATTTGCTTAAATATCTAATAAATTTATTTATCCTTGAATGGTATTTTACTTCATTTATTTCTTTGTTTACTTGCTATTTGCCATTTTCTTATTTTCTTGCTCATTTATTTATTATAATTTACCTTATATTATTTGTATTTCTTAATTTCACTGGTCACCTACTTAGATAAACACTTTTTTCCTAGTTATATGATAACGGACCTCACTGGACAGAGACAGTTTCTGATCAGCATGAACCTCAGTGTGTGTCTCAGTGACGTGTCACCTTGTCAGGTTTCGAATGTCATATTCAATAACCTCCTGGTCGCAAAACCTCCATGTGCATGGTACACCGGCTTTAAAGATAATTGTGAGTTTTATTTTCTTGTAATATTTTTGTAAAATCAATCACCTAACTACTCGAACCAAGATACAAGATACTTTCATACATTTTCAAAAGATACATGTTTGTTTTAGCAAATAAGATAATGGTGGGTCACTTTGAGCCAATTTGCGAAACAATAGTTTAAGAACAAATATTTGTTAAATGAATATCACAGCTGCTGTGAAATATATAAAATATATTTGCATTATATCTATATCCCTTTAAATGTAAATATTGTATGCGTGTCTAGAATAAAAGCAAAATATATAAATGGACAAAATATTAAATGGAAAAGTATCGAGTCTTATACATTCGCATTTTCGTGGAAATGAAAAGTTGTAAATGCTACGGATAAATTTATTGATGTAAGTCAAATTGTTTAAGTAATATTGACTAATTAGTGTTATTGATATTGTAGCTTTCTCCTTGGAAACATACAAGACCGAACACAACCTTCTTGGTACAGATGTTCTTCCATCAAATCACGTGTCAAAAATTCTGAAGCTTCTTGGCGTACAAAAGTACATGAAATCTCCGTCGTGTGACAGATCATCCGATATGTACCAGAATCCGTATCAGGGATGGAAAACTGGTAATTATAGAAGACTGAGAATTTCTAATGCAATCGAATATGTTACACGCATTCTGTAAGGCTATTTGTCAAAATTACAAGCAGTAAAATACACGATTGACTTTTGGATCCTTTTGGGATTTACTCATATGATGTGTTTGACTTCAAACAATTGGTCATAAGAGATGACATAAGCGACCATGACCTGTACCATGCGGTTTGGACGAGTTTCGTAATGAATATCTAGAGCGGCTCGGAAATAGCATTAGCGATATCAACAAAATATCCTACGAATAAATATGGTGTTGTCCTTTTGCAGTTATTGTACACTTATTTATTGATTCTATCTAGAACTTATGTAATCATTTAGAAGACATGTCATTGTTTGTTTCCAAAGCATATCCAGACGTCATATTAACTTAATATATACACTGTATACACTGTTCTTGACGACTTGTTCTATAACGCCGTCCCAAAAGCACATGGTGAAATAGTTGTGTTGTCTTTGGGTCATTGGGTCACTGAAAAATTTACAGCAAGTAATTTGTATATTTTTAGTGACAGAATTTGTTTATTTTGTGGGATTGGGTAAAATAATTGCAGTTTACTAAATTAAGCAAGATTCATACGACTGTGCCATAGTAGCACCGTCCGTAAATGCCGAATCCTGTGTTTCAGTACTGAATACACATGACGTAGGCTTTACCCAAGATTTAGCTCGTCGGGACAAAATATCCGGATATCTAATGTGAAACCTCGGTGTCGTCCGTGAACTAAATAGGATAGGACTTTGATATTCCACATTTAGAATCAGGTCTTGGCAATCACAATTTAGTGGTTGATCTCATATATATAAGTTAGCGGCACCATCAACTTTTCTTATTTCAGAATGCAGTCAAGATGACGCTGTACTGAGACCGACACTTAATGATACGTACGCAACCTGTGTGCTTCAGCCATCTTGTTCCGGAGTTCAGTGTTGCATCAATATACCCATATTTGACCTCTCTGTGGCGGCATACTTTGAAGTAGACAACTGTAAACACCTCCTCAAGGTCAGCATTGAGAATCTCGAGTTCACAAAGACTTTGCATGGTTACAAGTACGGAGAACATGATCAGTTTGACCTATTCGGACTCGTGGTATTTGAGTATGTATATTTCTTTTGTAGCTCACCCTTATTGCAAACAATATCGTTTTAATTATGTGCTGAGTTTCGCCACACCTGCAACACCAATTTAAAAGTGTTTACTTATTCCTTCATAGGTTTATAAAGTTTACAATAAGATCTGATAGAAATATGTTCTAGTACTTTTCTATCATATATTTGTGAATTTGTAAGCAGTTTTTACAAACAATGAAATAAATCATATTAAAGTTTCCATTCTCTCTCTGTCTGTCTGTCTGTTTGTCTGTCTGTCTGTCTGTCTGTCTGTTTGTCTGTCTGTCTGTCTCTCTCTCTCTCTCTCTCTCTCTCTCTCTCTCTCTCTCTCTCTCTCTCTCTCTCTCTCTCTCTCTCTCTCTCTCTCTCTCTCTCTCTCTCTCTCTCTCTCTCTCTCTCTCTCTCTCTCTCTCTCTCTCTCTCTCTTGTAAGTTCATTATATTTTAAATCTATATAACAGCTTCGTAATCGTACACCTAAACTACAAGGACAACACGGGGAGTTACATCATGAACCTGAACATTAGCATCTGTTTTGAAGCTGGTCAACCATGTAATACAGTCGATCCAATATTTCTAGACACAATGATACCAAAATCTGTCTGTGACTGGAATACTGGCTTCAAAGATTCAGGTAGAGTTTCTATCAAATCTATTATTAACAAACGTTTCTTGTTCCATCCCGTTTGGAATTCGCAATTGTTCTTCATATTGCGACCATCTGTATATTTAATTTGTCGTATTGTAATGGACTTGTTGAGTTTCGATTATCCATTGGTATTTCTTCATTGTTACTTAATTCTCAACATATCAATGATAGTTTTTGAGAATTCTTTTAGTAAATAAAGTGACAAACTGTAATGACATTGCTATTTATAACTAATTAAATGAAAATGAGATGAAATTATAATCATTATTATTTTGTTTTCTATCTAGAATTATTATCATTATTATTAATATTATTGTTAGTATTACTATTATTTTTATTATTATTATTATTATCATTATTATTATTATTTTTATTATTATTATTATTATTATTATTATTATTATTATCATTATTATTATTATTATTATTCAGGTTTCTCCTTAGCAACCTGGCAAACCAACAATGGTTTACCTGTCGGACAGCCGTTGGATATTCACTATGCACGTCAGCTTTTAGAAGATATGGGCGTGGCCACTTACATTAAAGCTTCAGAACAGAGATGCAATTGGACACAGGATCCTTACTCACGATCAGATGCGAGGGGTTGGACAGACGGTGATTATATTTCATTTGATTTCATTTGCTTAAAATTCTGATTACATAAAGTATAGTAATGTAAAATTATATAAATATATAAACTTCTTCACGATTGAAAATTCGATTATCGTTCGTTTCACCACCGACATTATCTATATTTAGAAAGACAACAAGGTCAAGGTCACACTTTTCTCAAGTCATAATTTAAATTTTAAATTGCTTATAACCCGGACAAGTAGACCGACTGGATGTAGCTTTGGTTTAACGAACTGAAATAATTGGTACGTTTGTATTGAATGTTCATTGACGATGTTGGGTATTGTTATCTATACATTGTGTAGTACAATTGTAGTCAACATATATATAACAAAATTTGCATTATTTACCATAATTATAATGATCATTCAAGTAACACATAAATATTATTTCAGATTGTGGAACGCAAGATCTATCAAATCTCGGAGGTAACGCACGCGCCTTCATTGATCAACAAACATGTACTGGTGTACACACGTGTATTCATTCCAATGTGTTACAGGAGAAATTTGACAGTTATATATACATCGACACGTGTGCACACAAACTCGCAGTGGGTATAGAAAAACTTCAGCTCAATGACACTATCATTGACTACACCTGGGGAAATCTAAAAAGACTATCACTTTACGGAATGATCAATATGGAGTAAGTATTACAATACGATCGTCGTATTTCACATTCAGGTCTGCTTTCTGATTTTAAGCTTTTTTAGCAAGGTCATGATCTATCTAATTCACAGACTGTTCTATATTATCGCAAACTAGCTTAGCAATGCACCATAACAGCATGTTTTCTATTAGTGAAAGACAATAGGCCGCGCAGGCCCTTTCTGTTTAGATAAAATCACTAACGTGTGCAAATATGCTTAAAATAAGATAAATCAATTCACCATTCAACTTTGTCTGAATAACAAGTAACTGATTGACTTATTTATAATGATTTTATAACTATATATTTCATCATCGCCGCAGCTATTGCAATAAAATCTTTTTTTATATCTAAATATTCCATCATCGTTGTAGTTACATCCTTACCAATCTGGAAAGTGAGAATGCGATCGGGATTAGTCTGAACATAAGCATTTGCTTTGAGTCCTCTGGCGCTTGTGAAATACATGTTCAAGTGTTTGATCAACAGAAGTTTAACAAACAACAGTGTAATTGGAACACAGATTTTGTCATTGCAAGTCAGTGTAACATCGCTGTTTGATCATATATGTATTTATTTATCTTTGGTTCTTTAAAACTTCAGTCATAATATGATCTGTTTAAACACAAATATGTTCATATATCTGTAGCTGTAAAACCTACTTACAATTTGGTTTTGAGTCAAATATTCTTGATATCAATCATAAAAGAGGGATATAAGGACCTATTGAGTCATTATTGCTTTGAATTTGTAGTCCTTGGAATAAATGTTAATGTTATATACAGATTTCACACTCGATGGATGGCTTGCTAAAAGAGGACTTGCCGGCACTGATATCCTTCCATCATCTGATGTCTGGGAATTGACACACGACTTAGCAATTGCTAAATATCTGAAAGAGAACCAATGTAACAGACAAAATAATAAACCTTTCTCTGCAGTCATCAATGGATGGAATAGTGGTAAGAGCTGAACCAATTTACCACTTAAGACACATTTAGATTGGTCTAAGTCAATGATTTGCAGAAGCGTCTATTTTTAAAGGGTAGATGGGTTAACACACATTTTACTTAAATATAAGCATAATGAGTGTTTTCTTAGGTCCGTGTATATCATGTATATCATGGAAATTTTATAAAGTACTGATACCAAAACGTTAACAGTTTAGGAAGTCCGTAAGATAAAATAAAAAAGTCTTCATAGTTCCATGACTGTTTAATTTCCAAATTTTTATTTTATCTTACGGACTTCCTAAACTGTTAACGTTTTGGTATCAGTACTTTATAAAATTTCCATTATCAATGTTTTTTTTAATTATTGTTGTTTCTTTCGCTGTTTCGATTTACCTTTGTATTCCTTTGAAACTTTGTGGGCATTTAAAAAAAATACATACTGTCGCCCATAGTATAGAATTATTCAATTTCCCTGCTGATTATATAAAATAGATTGAATGGATGTGATTTGTGCTAATTTTCAGAACTGGTAGCTAAAAATAATTTACATATATCTATTGCAACAGGCGAATTAAGATTAAATAATAAAAATGTGTCCATGGGTTGCAATTATTAAATACGTTTGTTTGTTTGTTTTTTTATTTATCTATTTATTTATTTATTTATTGTTTTTGTTTTTTATTATTTCCTTTCGTAAATAATGTATTTGGTTTTATTTTTAGGATGTAGAACAGTGACCTTAAATCCTTTAGATACAGCCTCCAATACAACCTGCCATTTGTATGATACGTGTACTGGTGTAAGATGTTGTACGGATGTAGTTCTGATTGGTCGATCCATTGATACAAATGTCACCCTTGACCCCTGCAGCAACCAATTGACCATCGGTATTGAGAAATTCTCGATAACAAGATCTCTTATTGGCTATGGCTTTGGATCTACAGAATACATAAATCTTAATGGAGTCATCCGTTTAGAGTAAGTATAATGATTTGAAAGAATATAGAACGATAAAAAGATATTTTATGTTTCTATATTCATCATATTGTGATAGTCTTATATCCAAGGTATACGTTGTTACTCTAGATGTTTTAGTTTTGTGGTCCAGTTCACATTGCTTGGCAAGTTAAACTTTTGATTGTCTAGCGCATAATTCTATTCATTTTTTTGTTATAACAAGCTTCACGGGGAAAATTTTTAATTCCTCAATGGGTACTCGTATGTATGGTGAAAAGTAGGAAAGATTTCTCTTTGCCAGTGTACTTTCAATATTGCTATGCTTTATTATCCAAAATTTAAACTCATCCAGATCAAGAAAGTGTTCACGAGATTATTTAATTGATATAACCCCCAGTCATATGTAATATGCTTCAAATTTAACTATTGTTATGAGCCATACTGATGTTTGAGATTCTAAACACGGAATCTGGTATTTAGGTTTACATGGTCAGTCACTTATAAACAGATGTCAGTTTGAGTGAGTATTGTATTGATTATAAATATTATAAACATGATACCAAAGTTATAATGCTCAAATTTTAAACAGATTTTCTAAAGATAAAGTGGTATCAGACAAGGCTGAATAATAAATCTGAACGTATAGCCAAAACGCGTTTAAGGGTAACCACTGTAAAAAGATGGCTACCCTAACTTTACAAGAATTTAGAATTTTAAAATATGGTATCAGTGCGAAATATTACTTTAGTATAAGGTTATCAGATGGTCACGAATTATCAGGCACTAAGTATAAACCATACATTTTATATTAATTTATACGGCAATCAGCAATTTACAAACATATAAATATCGAACAGGTAAGCTGCTAGAATATCACTTAACAACAGAGCCAATACGAACTTCACTATTCTTTTTATAATTTACATGGACATTATAGAATGTTTATCCCAGATCTAAACAATATCGTATTTTCCCGTTTGTTTGTTCTATCATGTGTTTTTCCTTCTATTCGTATCGTTTATCTTTTTGCATATTTTTATATTATATGCGTTTCTTTATATAAATAATGATTTCTTTAAGTTCGATTATGGTAACATTCTGCGATAATTAACAAAGTAATACCGGTTTTGAATATTCATGTATGATTAAGCATTTGGGTCAGTGTCGGTTCGACACGTTTTTTCGTTTTGCAAATATAAATAATTATGAATACCGTTAAACTTTCAGATTGAAAATTGAAGACTTTCCTCGTGACCTGGAATACAAACTGACTCTAAAACTCAAAGTTTGTTTTGAAACATCTCTGCCCTGCCTAATAGATGTTCAAATATTCACAGAAAAGACCTTACCGAAGAAAATTTGCAGGTGGAAAACGGATTTTATAGATAAAGGTATGTAACAATAATATACTTTATAAGTGTATAGCAGTGAATAAAGTTTCAAAATAGTCATTGAAATAACCCCTTCTTAGAATTAAACCGTGCCTGTATTGTTTTAAACTTCGACATTGAATAAGTAAAATTTTCAGGATTGCCAAAAATTACAGAAAATTCATATCGAAATTATATCATTTTTGTTACAAGCATACAATTCTGTTTTGTCAAAATTAGTTTATAATTAAAAGTAGTTTTTATTTTTCAGAACTTTTGTTTTATAATTTGAACTCTTCATTGGTCCAGATTTAATAAGCACGTGTTTAATTTTTCCCTATCTATTTTAAAATTTTAAGAGATTTGAATGAATAATAACAGTTTTATTTAATGTTTTCATCTGTTGTGTCAGCTTGTTGATTTTAAGTATTATATATATCACTGGCCAAATTTCGTCTCGTTCATACTGTGCTTGTTATGGATTAGGGGTAAAATAGGGGTACAATAGTATAAAAATAGAAAAAAGAAAAAACTGACAAAGATATAAGGATGAAACACGAAATAAGCACATGTAAATCCAGTCAATTATTTGAATATTCCATATTATATCGTTAAGTCCATACATAATTTAATCATATCATGTCTTTTATAGATTTTTCCCTTACACAATTCAAACAAAGCAAAGGACTTGGTCCAACGGAGCCTTTGTCGGATAACGACCTAGCTGAGTTGATGGAAGTACTAGGTTTACATGTACTTGTCTATACCGGACAGGATAGATGTAACATCTCAATATCACCGTTTTCGAATGCTGTTAATGGATGGAATAACGGTATGTTGATGAACATAAAGTTAGGTATTCCAAAAGCTCAATGTGTTATCATTTGGTCCTGTATGATATTACTTTTCTTTCGGAAATAAACATTTATATTAAATTTGAGATCAACATGATGAAATATTTTTGACAGAAACTATCGTTTAGACCATTTGTTTTGGCCTCTTTTATCAAACTATAACTTTTAGTATTGTTAATAATATTTAACACATATATTATGCCAGAATCTTAGTTGATGGTGAACTGTGATTTTATGTTACTTTCATCATTATTGTTTATTGTTTTTGTTATCTGTATCATTTTAAATGTCAGTCACATTTTCGTTATTTTGTCTCCGTTTCAATCAGAAGTTGAAACTTTAGTTCACACACAGTAGTACTTCTATTTTTATAATTTCAGAATGTCCATTGGCCTTAAAGACGTCCTTGACACCCATAACAGTACCATCATATTGTCACATTTCGAGCACCTGTGAGGTTGTACAATGTTGTATGGATGTGGATACTATCAGTACGACCTTTGTATCAACTTTAGATATAGATCCCTGTCTGTTCCAGCTTACAGTGTCAATAGAGAGGCTTACTTTTATGACAGAGTTGTACGACTACACATGGGGAGAGGAAAAAGAAGTGTGGATGTTCGGAGTAGTCAGAATGACGTACGTTTTACTTCTTTGATTGTTAATAATGTTATCCGATTTAAATTTCTTTCAGAATTATTTTCAATTTTGCTTGAAAATACCACGTTGTGCTTGTTAGAAGTTTGTCCCTCATTTGTTTACAATTCGAATTATTTGTGGGCGCAGGCTGACAATAGAGGGAAGATAACCCCTCCTTCATTTACCTCACATTTACCCGTGTTTGTACAATATTTTCAACGTTTTTATTATCAATTGTATCTAAAAAGAACCGCTTGGGACGACCTATTGGTAGAGAGTTCGACTCGCATGTGGAGGGTCCCGTGTTACCTTCCAGTAACCAAGTTCTTCCAAAAGCCAAGTGGCATACGAAGTGAATGTCACGGTTTCGTGGATGAGACCGAGGTCACGGTAGACGTGACACGTCAATAAACCCACATTGCATGGTGTCACAACACGTATCAAATTTATGGCAATTCACCTGTAGCATGTCATATTTCCATAGATGAAAACTGTTATTACGATGAAAATAGCATATTAAAACAAAAATCTATTTAATAACTTCATGTGATATATGTTTTAATTCTCTCAAACGTCTCTGTCTGGTTTTATCCTAAATACATGTAACAAGATGTCCCGGTATGGGTACATGACTTCACTTTTAGTAAGCTATCTAAAATCCTATGCTATTTGAATTATATATCTTATTTTCAAATTGGAAAGTTTATACTTAACTTTCAGCCTATAATGTATCTAAGTTATAATGTTTTGAGTAGTGTCAAATCCCATCGTTTTTTCAGATTTTCAATTTATGACCTGGACACAGAGGGTTTCTATCTTATCACACTGAAGCTTCAAGTATGTCTAGAGGCGGTTGGTAGCTGTGAACTAGACTTCCCAGTCTTCGAAAATTACTACCTGCCAAAAAAGACTTGCAACTGGAACACAAGTTTCACTATCACAGGTGGGTGTGGTATACTGAAAATGCTCTTCTTTTATATGCAATTAAGTGGCATAAATTTCTGTTTCATTTCTATAGACGTTTGATGCTAAATGTTTTGATGTAAATTGTATAGCAAAGGTATATAGAGTCACATCACGGATCTAGACCTGGCTCAGCTTTTGATCGTGAAGTCGTGAGTTCGTGTTCAGTCATCGGCAGGTCGGATTCCTGTCCTTTGGATGAGACAGTAAAAACCGTGTCACATTAGGTGTCTGCATGATAAACAACCCTATGGCCGTAAGTGCCGAGCATAGGCCAAAATTTGAAGTCCTTCTATGGCATTTGGTTACGTCTCCATATAAAGCAATACAATCAACCAACTAAGACCAGCAATCAGTATTTACAAAACGAATTCCTGTACCAGGTCTTACCAAACACTTTAAAAAGTGGAAATGTTTTTTGTGGGTCTTTTGGATGGGACTTAAGCCCATGGTCCCTTGTCATAAAAAGCGTGGTACATACATGTATCCTCACTGTATTTGCATCACATCAGATATGAAAGTGTGTGTGGCACTTATTCGAAAGTTTTTGACATCTCCATGTGATAAATTAGATCTCCGAGGAATACAAAACAAAAATAAACCAGAAACATAGTATATGTTATATGTATACATAATCTACTTGATGCAATATAATCAATATTGCTTTAATTTTAGTTTTAATGGATGCCTGCGGCTGGATGGTTACAGTATCGCGCATTTTCACATCTAAATAGCAAAAGTTTTATTTCCCAAATGTATTTTTCGAAGCCTGGGTAATTGTTAAAACCAAGCACTTATTTTTTTTATCTCTGCATATGTATGTTTGGTATGAGAAACCAATATATTTGCCATATATGTTCTAAAATATTTCTGATATTTGACAGGGTTTACACTCGCACAGTGGTTGATCGATAATTCGTATCCTGACACAGATCCGTTGTCTTCAGTCGTAGTTTCCGATCTCATGTCGTCTCTTGGGGTTCAAGCCTTCCAAAAAGATCCAACATGCAGTTCTGCCGACAGTGTATTCACTGGTGCTACTGATGGATGGGCTAACGGTAGGGTTTTTCTACTGATTGTTTTTATTAAGCTTTCCAAAATCAACGCTTTATTTCATTCTTCGTCTATACTTAAAACAGTCATTCTGTTTTCTGTAGATTAATCATTTTTTCAGCACATTATTTTTTCTAGAAATATTACTTTTTTTTAAAATGATCGATGAAAAATCGAAAATTAGATATCGAAATATATAGTAATATCGATTTGTTTTAGCTTGTCCAAAGCCGTTTACCTTGGGTTTGCCGGCGGTACCAGGAGATACTGGAACTGTATGTTCTGTGGGGTCTTCATGTACCACTATCAAGTGCTGTGTGAATATACCGAAACTGAATCAGACATTTGAGGTCCGTCTAGAGATCGATGCTTGCTATGACACTATGGAGGTGGGAATCGGGAAAATGTACAGAAAACAGTCCCTGACGGGTTACAACTTCAGCACTGTCGAACATCTCAACCTACTTGGATTGTTAAAACTAACGTAAGCGAGTAATTTATTCGAATTCAACTGATGAAGTCTAATAGAAAGAAACGATTCTGTTGAGCATTCATTTTGGACCCGTTTTGCAACACTCTGTATCACATAAATATAAATATTCATCATGAAAAAGCATGGATACTAAATGAGGTTATATGTATGTATGACTTGCGTGAGTGTTGAATGTGTGTGTTCTCTATACCACAAAGTAATCTATAGCACATGTACTCGGATCGTGGATTTATATCGTAGTTTTTACACTAGTAACAAATTAAAATGGAGTCTTTTGAACTTCTATCTTTAAACTGAAGAGGCTTAGGTTATAACTTAAAACGTAAAGATGTTCTTAATTATTTGAAAGAAAAAAACTACTCAATTAACTGCCTACACGATACACATTTAACATCAAAAGATCTTCATTCTGTAAGAACAATGTCGGGATGTGATGTATTTTTGAGCCCAGGAAAACAGATTCAAGAGGAGTCTTAATTTTGTTTAACCCAAATTTTGAATTTACAATTCAAAAAGAAATAGCTGATGAAAATGGAAACTATCTAATTTTAGAACTTTAAGTAAATAATAAATATACTTTCACACTAATTAATCTATATGGACCAAATCAAGATTCTCCTACTTTTTATGAAAACATTGATAAAATAATACAGACAACCGAAAAAGATTTTAGTATCGCAGTTGGTGATTGGAAGTTAGTACAGAATGAAAAAATAGACTACAATTATAAACACATAAACAATACAAATGTTAGAACAGTGGTTGTTGATATGAAATAAAAACAATTTTACAGACCCATGGAGAATTATGTACGCTAATGCTAAACTATTTACCTGGTTTAATTTAAATCCAGTTAAAAAGTCGCGTCTTGATTTTGTCCTTATTTCAGACGAACTTATACTCTTTCTTGAAAATGTAAATATTCTAGCAGGCTATAGAACCGACCATTCCATCATAACTCTAGAATTAATAATTGTCAAACTTAAAAAGGTTTTTTTTTTCGAATTTAACAATACATTACTGAAAGATCCGCAATATGTAAAATAGGTAAAATAAACTATTGATGACGTTATAAATAAATATACTCAATAATAACAATGATATTGATTCTATAAATATTCCAATCGGAGAGATGAGGTTCAACATAAATGACCAACTAATAAAAAAAGACATCATTTCTAAAGAAAAAACCCTTAAAAACAGATTTAATTCTTAATAGATGACACGCAAAATGTAGACTGCAATACTATTTTGATGACATGTTAAAGGAGAAAAAAGATGAATTTGAAGAAATAAGAAAATAAATAAAATTAATAGAATTATGCCATCGAGAGTTCATTGGATTGAATATGGAAAAAAAACATCTAAGTACATCTGTAATTTAGAAAGAGAAACTATCTAAACAAAACAGTAACCAAAATCATTAATAAAAATAGTTTATAGGTATTGGAACAAGATAAAATTTTAAAAGAAATTGAAAATTGTTATTCGAAATTATATAAAATTAGGGACGATTTACTACAAGATAAAAATTTAAAAAATTATTCAAAAATGATAATATACAAAAAATAGATATTACTATGAAAAAATCCTTGGGTGAGAAGTAAACTCTAAATAAAAACAGAAATACCTAATACATTGAAGCAAATGAAAAATGACAAATCACCAGGACCTGATGGATTTACCAATGAATTTTACAAGTTTTCTGGAAAGATATTAACATATTCTTACTTAAAGCTTTGAAATATAGTTATGAACACGAAGAACTCTCTATTACACAAAAACAAGGAATAATTTCAATTTTACCTAAAGGACAAAAACCCAGAACATTTCTGAAAACTTGGCGACCTATTGCCATTTTAACTACTTCAGATAAAATCTGTAATGAATAAACTTATACATGAAAATCAGTATTTTTAGTTGATAGATACATTGGTAAAAATACCAGATTACTTTATGATATGCTTAATTATACTGAATTAAACAAATTTCCAGGACCTTTATTAATCGTAGATTTTGAGAAAACATTTGACGCAGTATCATGGAAATTTATTTATAAAGTTTTATAAATAGAGAACAAATGAAATTTTATACCTATGAAGAACTCTGCAATCAGTTTAACTGAAAACCACCTATAACGCTTTTCTATGGTCTAGTATCTACTATTCTACATACATTTCCTTCCTTAAGGAACAAAATGTCAACAGATTTACCAAATCTACCATACAGAACAACTGTTCTAGACAATCTACTAAAATCCAAAAAGGGGTCCCAAGACATATACAAAATATTCATTAAAAATCTTTAGAAATAAATCAAATCAGAAGACAAATGGAATTTTGAATTTGATAGCAATTTACAGTGGAATAATATTAACTCAATAGCTTTAAATTGCAGTAATGATACTAATTTAAGATGGTTCCGGTATAGAATAATACAGAATATGTTGTTTTTTTTTTGCTGTCCGCAATGATATCATTTGTGTGCAGGTCGGCCAGTGTATAGCGACCGCCTCCTTATAGACTATTTCTGTTGTGATTGTATGAGTATTTTTGCACACAAATTTCAATTTTTTCGTTTTTTTGTCAATGATGTCATCGAAATGACAAAACAGAATATGTGTGAATGAGTATTGAAGGTATTGTACATGTTTTGTTCATTAATTTAAATATGGAAACTTATGTTCATTTTACTAACAAAATTATCCTTAACAAAACTTTGTGAAATCATTCTTAAAATGATAGTGCGGTAGTAAGTGTGTTCTTACTACAACTATTGTACTGTACCTAATAAAACTTTCAAAAAAAAAGAAAGAAAAAGTATGAGCATTTATTTTACTAACTTATAACTTGGTATTATTTAAAATATGTAAACGGATATGATTAAAAGACACATTTATCATATTGAATCATTTCTACCACACGGTAATATGATTTTGTATGATTTCGCCATTGTTGATAATAATAATAAATCTCATATACCCCAATTTGATAGTAAATGTATCTTTTCTTGTGGTAAGAACAAAATGTTGTAAATTTGGTAATATTTCTATTTTCAATTCGGCAGGTACTCTGTACAAGACTTGGTTGACGCGAACATGTTTGATATATCTCTAACAATCGAGGCATGTTTTGATTCCACAAGTCCGTGCGCCACGGAGATACAACTCTTGTCCAACATTCTATTCCCGAAACCTAACTGCACATGGAATGCCGGCTATGCTTCACAAGGTAAACTGTGAATATCTGTCGTACATAGAATAAATACTGATTATTATGCATTATATATCTTCATAGATATATCTAAACTAGTAACATTACTGAGGAAATTTTCAACAAATAATAACCTATATGCATTAGTCAATTTCTCTTTATATATGTGTTTCTTTATTTCAGGGTTTTCGTTATATCAGTGGAAACTCGGGAAACAAATTACCAGTTCTGTAATGGAGGATTATGATATCAGCGAACTTTTCGAACTTTTGTCTCTGAAAAAATACCTAAAGTCATCACAATGTGGCAGATCGTCTACTATGTACAGTACCGCTGATAATACCAACTGGGCGAATAGTAAGTATAGTAGATATCTGTAGCGGAAGTATGATTTCCGGATAACATATATCGGGTTTAAAAGATTAAATCCGATATTTATTGAATACATAAATGAAGTGATACGTTAACAGATAGAATGATAGCTTCAACATAATTAAAATGTTAACAAATTATTACATATTTAGTCCTTTTAGCATGGTTGTCTAGTAGGTTATTGCCACCACTTTGGGTCCGTCCATCGTCTCTAGTCTTTTGGTTAGATAGTTATAACAAATTTTCACTTGAGGCCTTGTTGAATCATTTGTCTAGAAATTTTTAATTTAAGTTTTTATTTGGGTATGTATTTTATTAATCAGCCGTCTTGGCGACTGTTACTATAAATAGAACATAGGAATCACACGTTTTCTTCGCTTTGATCTAATAATCACTACTGCAAGAGAAAATTTGACATAAAATGATTGAAAGATGGAGAAAAAGTGCAAAGGGTAAAAATTGTTCAACACGCAAATATCTTCAAAACGTTTTACTGGGTCAAGATTTTTAGGTGGATTTTTACGGGAGTCATGTCCCATTTTAAGTGGCTTTTTCATAAATGTTAGTCTGTCGAGTGATACAGGTTTTAATTAGCCTTATGTTTAAAATATCTTAAAACTTATTACCAGCAAAAAGACCTGATTGAAGTGTCGAATAGATAGATTTATTATAGTATATTAGTATATTATAATGACCCGTATTTCGGTACCAGCTGATTATATCATGCTAAAGTAAAACTTCGCTCAGATAGCACCACTTTAATTCTAAACTTCTCCAAAGCTACGTTTATTCATACAGTCGATTCTTCTTGGATTTGGCAACACATTTAGATTTATTATTTGACCTTGTATGATACCGTTTTTCTTTAGGATATGAACAGTTATATTTCTGTCGAACGAGGACCACTTTAATTCTAAACTTCTCCAAAGCTTAGATTATTCATACAGTCGGTCCTTCTTGGATTTGGCAACACATTTAGATTTATTATTTGGCTTTATATGATACAATTTGTTTTCGGATATGAACATTTACATTTCAGTCGAGCGACTTCAACTAATGGGGTCTTGTTGGTAGATCATGAACATTTTGGTCCTCTTACTTAGGATTATCACTTTGGTATCGTCAATTAGATCTGTATCGGATCTGTGTACTGTGTTCTTTTGCTAGTGGTAATTATAGATACACACACACACACACACATACACACACGCATGTACGCACGCACACACACACACGCACGCACGCATACACACATACACACACGCACGCACGCACGCACACACACACACGCACGCACGCACACACACACACACACACACACACACACACACACATATATATATATATATATTATTGTCATTGTTGTATGCCCTAATTTCTTTAGACTGTCCATCCAATGTCACCCTGCTATCGCTGTCAACGTACTCTATGTCGTGTGAACTGGATAACACGTGCAACAAGGTGACATGTTGTATAGATTCAACATTTACCAAATCTACATTCGAGGCCTCGATGGAAATCAATCCGTGTGACAGGATGCTGTATCTACAGATTGAGAATCTACAAGCTCAGATATCTCTGATTGACTTTGATTGGGGTAAGTGTAGAGTTCAGAAAGAGTAGGGGAGAGTAGTATCAATAGTCTGTCTATGTTCCTTCAATTTATATACAGGTAGAAATGTCGAGATGAATTTACATACTGCAATAAGTCAAACGTTACCATACAGTTCCTTTGATGCACAGAAAATAAGATACAAATTTTGTTTATTCACTTTAAACAACTACAATTTACTTTATAAATATATTTTACTTCAAAAGTAATTCTGCAAAATTGTCTTTGTTCCGAAACCAATTTTCTAAAACATTGTTAATTTTTGTTAATATCTAATGTTTTGTTTATAGTCGAATATGATTTTAAATTTTATCTGATTGCTTGTCATATATGGTTGTATATGTTTTTTTGTAAAATGAGCAATAAATAACCAAATTAATTCATACCAGTGTATTTACCTGTATATGGACGCAAAATATTCTAGAATCATATACTATCAGATCACGACATGAAAATAAGAATTTCTTCTTGTTTTCCACAGAGACCGCAAAGACATTTTATCTTAACAATGTTGTGAAAATCGAGTAAGTATTATTTGTTCTAGATTTAGTATATGATAGGTAACGTTTTTCATGACTTATTATAACGTTTTACACTATATATCCCAGCAAAATATAAAATCTCAGATACCAAAGTATAAATATAAAGGATGTCCATAATATATATATATATATATATATATATATAAATATATATATATATATATATATATATATATATATATATATATAAATCCGGTGACATTGGACAAACACGGACACCTGGAAATCAAGAGGTGAGATCATGTGCTATGGTGGAATAAGTATCCCCTGTAGGCCGGTCTCACCCGCCGTGAGTCAAAAGTCAAATTCAAATAGGTAAGGAAGAAGCCCTCGTCACAACTGGTACAAACTACTCAACCTATCAACCAGGTAACTCAACATTTCATCTAGTGAAACAGAGTAATATGAAAAAATATACAATCTAACACCACTTTGAGGGCGGGATGACGTAATCTCAATCCGAGTGCACATAATTTTGTTTGTCCATCACGAGGCTTGCCGTGTCATGGACTAACAAAATTTTGTGCACGAGGATTGAGATTTCACCATCCCTCCCTCAAAATGATGTTTGACTGTTTTTCTCTCACTTTGAAACATTAAAACGGAGCGATTGCACCCATTTGCAACAACATTTTAAAAGTATTTCTGGCACTTCCGGAATGGGTTTATCTCTGCAGGGTGTGATAACATTTTCCCTGACATTTGAATTCGCGGACAAATCAGTCTCAACTGAGAGAAAATTGGCTTCATAATTTCTTAACTTTTGTATCAAAAATAAGATATGAATTCCAAGTTTTTGTCTGTCATATTTCTGAATACTAAGCTGTGCTTTCATATTTTCAGCTACACAATATATGACCTCTATGCCGCAAGTTCATACATCGTAGATATGCAGCTGAGTGTTTGTTGGGAGTCATACCAAACCTGTACCTTTGTTGCCACAGTTTTTAGCAACACTTTTCTACCGAAGCAGGTGTGTCCTGGAAACATGTCATATGAAGTTAGCTGTGAGTATACTAGATCATTTAAATATATATTTCACAACGAGTGTTAGTTGATTATCATGTTTATCTAACTCAAGTTGTTTAATTTTCTAAATTTGAAAGACACGAGGCTTACCATAACTGTAAAGCGCTGATTGGTAGTATGGATTATAAGACTATATCACGTTTAGACACTACCGGGTTTGAACTCTCGTGATCGCGTCAAACTTTTACGTCACGTCAATCTCTTCATTCATCTGAAGGTTGGTGATGATGTAATTTAGTGTTTGTGACGTCACATAAACAGTCCTATTGGTTATTTGTAAATGTTCACTAACTACCGCTTGAGAGTTGTATAACAACACAAGTCATGGTAGAAATCAATTTAACAATAGATTTGATATGCTAGATCTTCTCAACCGACGATCAGTTCATATACAGAGGTAGACAGTTCAGTAAGATGCGAAGAATTGCAATTTGTCACTATAATTGTACGCCTCTTTGTTTATGTTTACATATTTCCATTTACAGCTATGTCGTTGACTGGATATGCGACTGGTAAAGGGTTGGATGTTAACAATATAACGGAGACAGCTCTGATTCATTTTTTTGATTACCTTGGGATATACAGTTATGTAAATCAGCCTACCTGTAATAGATTAAGCTCTGTGTATGCGGCCCCCGTCGACGGATGGAGCACAGGTAAAATAAAATGGACATAAAAATGAATTAGGAACACGTAATGTAGGGGAAACCTTTCTACATTTAGATATTATGTTTATTACACTTCACCTAATTATCGTAGAAATTATCATTATTATTAACCCCCAATACGGATTTTGGATATTTTTATTATGCCATGGCATGATACTGAAGACATATTATAAAAAAACTTCCATAATTACTCACTGAATAAGTCGGTTAAAAGGTGACCACAGTTGTAAATGTTTTTGTAGGTATAATTTATTTATTAAGGTTGAACAACATTGATGATTGAGTTGTTGGAGTAAACCATGATTATCAATTGATTTCGTCATGATCAATATCATACTTTGTTATATTTTAAAGAATGTACTATAACTTTGGATACATCACTACCACCGTTGCCTTCCACTACAAACTGCTACATAACGAGCACCTGTACCGCCGTAGAGTGTTGTATGGATGTGACAAAGTTAAATTTCAAGCCGACCAAGTTCTATCTTTATCTTGATGAATGTGACTGGAAAATTGAATTAGGAATCGACAAGTTTGTCCTTAAGCCGACAACAATGTACGACTTGGAATTTGGGACGTGGCACGAGTACTGGATGAAAGGTGTCTTCAGACTTCGGTGCGTAGTACAATGTTATCAAAATAATTGTAAACGTTGAATGTGGCCTTGATGTTTAAAGTGTATTCGATTTATGATATTGTTTTCCGATTGTTTCTTTAGTTCTATGTAATGCCAACGGACCAGAAGAATTTCTTTCCTGAATTATCAACTGAAATAAGGAATACGAATTATATAAATAGGTTGACTTAAATTACGACCGACCTTTCTATTAATTGTTTAAATGTCGTGTTACCAACACAAATCTTAATTATTTCAACTCTATTTTGTCTCTAATCGTTACATCTATTTCTATTCGTAAGTTCTTTTATTTTGTCTAGTTTTCACACCGTAAATTTGTGTACTTCTTACTTATGGTTTCAAGAATTCTCATTTTTAATTTATGCAACATTACTCGGTCAAATTATATGCACACATTTTCAAACATAATCCACTCCTCATAATTTTGGCTGGATTCCAATCAAAGAATGATCTATGAATTGCCTATATCTGTTTCAACAACTTGGTTTAGCTGTTTCTGTTATATTTTCTGTGAGAAAACTGTAAAAAGTATCAAATTTAACCTCACATGATGATAGAGTATGATGACATAAGATGACTAGGATATTAATGTATTTCTTTTTATTTTATGTCTTTGACCTTGACATTTGAAATGCACTGCTTCTCAATTCGGTCATTTCGCCTTTAGTAGTAAGGTTTTTAAGTAAATTACATTTTTGTCTTAAATCGTGTAATATAATTTATGTTCTGAAGATCTATAAATGTTGATGGTATGTATTATGTAAACAATAGCATTATACTTATACTGTAATATACCAGTGATATAAGTCATTTTGTGTGCAAAGAATATAACTGTACATTCTGTTTATAAGTTCTGAAAAGTATGTGTTTATCTTTAGAAAAAAAACACATACTTTTCAAATTGGAGCTCAACTGATGAAGTCTAATTGACAGAAACGATATCGTCTTCAGCATTGTAACTTTGGTATTATGATTATAATATTCATAAATAATACATGACATCTCTTTTCACATTTTGCAAAAGCACAAAACTTATAAATCATAATTGTAGCTCTTCATAGTATATTGCAAAAATTGTCATATTTTAAGGTACAAAGTTATCGACCTAAAAGAATTGAGAATTTTCTGCGTCAGTATGACAATCAGTGCTTGCTTTGAGGAAGGAGGGGCATGTGAACAAGAAGTAATCGTGCTTGATGACATGTTTTTGCCAAAGCCAACCTGTGATCTGAACATTGAAAATCCTCTAAGTGGTAGGTGAATTCAGGAAATTTGTGGCATAAATAACTTGATAGCTTGAAATAATTGGACATCTGTATGACAAACAAACACTATTCATATATTCGTCCCCAAACTGGAATTTCTTTTCTATATACTTACTTATTTCTCTATATAACATTACTTTAAGTTTCAAAATATTTTTCATTGCATTGATTTTTTTTATTAAAGTTTTTATTATTATCCTAAATTTTGCATTTTACTTGAATTACAGATCTATATATGCACAAGTTGACAAATCACATTAACGCTAGCTTTTAAAATGTAATTTTGCAATTTACATAAACCTCATAATTTCTTTATCAAGTAATACAAATATACCGTGTGTCACATATTAACACCTTGTTTCTTCCTCAGATTTTACCTTGTCGAGCTGGAAAACTGGAAAAGGAATTACCTCCTTGAACCCAGCATCAATTGCTAAACTACAAGAGGAAACAGGTCTGACTGGGTATCTCTTTAACGATGATGAAATGTGTGATCGGTCCTCTGGTATATTTGCCAACAGCACCAATGGCTGGACAAATGGTATATGATTAAGATATTTGACGATAGATAAACATCTCATTGTTAACACAGAAATGGTTGTTCGTATCTTACACCGTTGATTCTTTGAAATTTTCAGATATTAAACAAAATAATGGAAATAGGAAATTAACACTTGTTTGAAATAGCATTGACCGTTTTAATACTAATCTAATGTTGATAGTGTTAAACCATTAGCAATGGTCCTACTTTCGTGTGTATGTTTTATTGTCAGATGAAAAATTTATGAAAAGAATTCAGAATTTTTTTTCCTAATTTTTAGATCAATTTAATTATCTTGTACTTTGGGACAATACTTTCTGGATATATTTAGCACAAGTCCTCAATAAATCTTACGTTGCACCTGTTTTGATTTCAGACTGCACAACAGCTATGGTGGACACAATGCCGGCACTTGAAGGACCAATCACATGCAACATAGGGACTAAGTGCACAGAGGTCAAATGCTGTTTGTACTCTGACACATTACAGAGACATATTACTATACGTATTGATTTGGACGAGTGTCAAGATCTCATCAGTATTGGAATTGAACGATTTGTACCGGAAATGAGAATGAGCACATACAGTGCCTGGGGTTTGTGTTCCTGCAGTTTTGATAGATATCTTATAATGAAGCTGTACTCATTTATATTACATATCTATGTTTATTTCTATTTATTTGTATGTATTGAATGTATATGTTGAAATATTTACACCCGAGTTCTCCGCGCCAAGAATTAAATATTTCAACATACACAGTCAATAACATTTAATTATATGTCCTTATCAATGACACTTTGGTCATAATCAAAATATCTTATTTTATTCACAACAAATTACATCAAATATATGTGTAATGTGACACCCCTATAGTGTGTATAAATTTATATAATAGAAGTCCCGGATCCTCAAAACTGGTTCCGGGGCTAAAAGGTAGTGTATTGCACCCTTTTATCTAATGTTAAGTAATCGGAAAAAGGAAGCAGGTTACATAATAACGTACGACATTGCCTATTTGGATAAGTTATATTATCAACATTTTATAAAGAGAATGATTAAATATATTAAAATGCCTATTCGTTCTTTAAAATTGATATTTGCTATAATTAAACATCAGATGTGCATGCATGTATAATATTTTTTCAGAAACTGAACAAGTGCTGGAAATTAGTCAAATTTTCAAGTTAAAGTAAGCTTGCGGGTTACAATATTTTAGCCAATTATTTTTCTGTGTAAATTTAAAATTAGTAATTATTTGCGATTGCTTCTCAATTATCTGTATAGTATGCAATCCAAAGCGCTATTCATTTTTTAAGGAAAACCAATGAACAATAAGTAATTGTATTTTTCTATTTAACGATGACAGAAATATACAAATATATAATATTATGTTGCCTATGTTTTTGCATTATGTTGTTGTTGTAGTTTTATTTTGTTTGTTTTTTATCATTTTTTTATTATTATTTTGGTGTTTATTATTATTATCATTTTGGTTTTCTTAAAACGAAAAATAGTGTGCTTTTTATTTCAGTACCGCGTATATTTTGTAGTTTAAATTTCGGATTCATAACTTGCTAAAATTTTAGAATGTAATATGTGAGTAAAACCAGATACTAATTACAGTATAATTTAGCATAGATATTACATATTATGTTATAACAATTTTACAGCTTCACTCTCCAGAATCTGGCCAGTGCTAAAATGTTCCTGGACAGCTACTACTTCAGCGTTTGTTGGGAAGAATCTTCACCATGCACAGTGTACACACTCCTTAGTAACGTCCGGTTAACCAAACAGCAGTGCAACTGGAAACAGACATTCTCGGATTCTGGTAAATAAAGATATCCCGAGCTTGGCTTTATCACAGTATAATCTTATTATAGGGAACATCCATATGTTTTACTAGGATAATAAAAAATACAAGCGTACTGCTAATCCAACTATTATAATGATATATTTATGCTAAATTACAGGAGACCACTTGCTATTGCCTGGTGATAGAGCGATTAACTCGCAATCGTCGATATTCGTCACGGGGTCATAATAAAGACCATAACAAATGGTAGTGACAGTTCCTTCGCTAAACGCTTGACATAATTAATTGAAAGTCACAGGTTTTTCTGATAAGACTCAAAGCCGCGGTCCAGTGTTACAGCAGGTTTGGAATGCGAAATAACCCCACTGCATTGGCGCAAGTTCATATCTCATATCAAAATATGTAACACTTCACCTCAAGCTGATGACATTTCCTTATACGATATATATTCTTAGTGGGATGAACAATAGCAATGCAACATGTATACTAAATTACCTAAATATAAATTCTAAAAACTCACCTATAAGTTAATATCATTGTATTTTACAAGATTTTGATATATGAAAAAAACATACGAAAACAATCATTGTAACATAGAATTGAATTTCTAGATTTTGACATAGATGATTGGTTCGTCACCAGTGGCTTTACAGACACCACTCCGGTGGTAGGGAAGACGCTGTCCAGTTTACTGGAGCATCTTGGAGTGTCCCGGTATAAAGGTGACGACTGCAACAGAACAGGTGTACCGTACATACCCGCTGATAGCGACGGATGGAATATAGGTGTGTTTGACATTGATTCAAATCCTTTTTTAATCAAGGGAGTTTTATTCAAGGACAGATTCCATTTTATTTTCTACAGTAAATATTAATTATAAACTAAAAAGAATACCGTTACATTTCCTGTATGTACATTTACTATAATTTATTATGTTCATTCACCAGATATTAATCAAATGTGATATGTTACTTTAAAGAACAAATATGGCTCGAATACGGTAATTATTCCGTAATATTTACCGAAGTTATAAACCTGAGTCGGGGTACTTATAAGTCAGATTCATGGTACTTATATACCAGAGGCAGATGCTTAAAAGCCAAAGTATTGATATTTAAAATACGGTGTCAGGGTACATGTTCTTATTATCCAGAGTCATGATACTAAAAAGCCTTTAAAATAAAATCGTTTTAGCCATGTGTTTTATAACACACTGTACTTTTTCATACTCAGCTTGTCCAACCATTTCAAGTTTGTCTAACCTTCCGGACACAGTGGCCTGTCACCTCCCGGATATTTGTACTGGCGTTGATTGTTGTGTTTACAGTGACAAACTAGGAACAGCATTCCATTCATTCTTTTCAATCGATCCATGCACTTTAGAAATTGACCTTGGAATTGATAATTGGAGATTCAATGACACGTTGTATGGATATACATGGGGTAAGGTCCAATTGTTATCAAGAAAATTGAACTAGCCAATCTGTCAATTATTTCATATGTAGCACCATGCCAAAAATAAGTCAACTCAAATTATTTTCCCATAGCTTTATATGCTTAATCAACATTTTTTTGAAATAATTGGTCTGAAATATGTACTTAATGAAATCTTATAAAATATTGCACATAATTATGTGATGAAATCTATGGATTATATTTCTAAACTGGTTCGAAATGTGTCAAATTGTCACAAGCGAAATTTACAACGACACTTCCTTCTTTGTTCAAAGTAAGAGGCGTCAACAAAATTCCTGATACTAAATGCACAGAATACATGCTGCTTCTCAGAAATATAGATTCAAAGAAATTTAAAACTGATATCAGATGATGTTGAATAGACTTTGTTAGAAGTATGCAAATTTTTACAAGAATTGCATTGCTGTGTTGGAGGTATTTGATAGACAAGCTATAGGGAAATGTTGATAGTTGACTCACTTTTGGCACAATTCTGTACATCAGAATATTTTTAATCATAAATTCAGGATTAGATATTATTTGTTTTATGGTCGACTACATTACGATTATATTGAAAATATCTTATAGTCTGAGACACATTAGCTGTGTCCTCTGGTTGTGGCTTATTAAAAAAAATAGTTGAAATTTACCTATTAGTTTTAACTTAATTTATCCATGCCAATGATAAATGAAGGAAATCATTGTTACGATTATATTGATAATATTTTTATTGTCCTTATCACAATAGCTGTGTACATTTGTTGTGGTTGATTAAAACAAAATGGTTAAAACTGACCTCTTTATTTTAACTTTGCATTATTGTAGGAATTACGCATAATTCATCCATTACAATGACACATGAAATAAATCCTTGTTTGTTCGAAATATCCACTGTGTTTATACCCTACCGAGATTTCCATGCACAGTGCCATGTTTTTTAACTTGCAAAAACGGAAGTGAAAGAATGGGAGCAATAATTGTAGTCCGAAAAACGTATTTTGGGTATTATCGTATTATAAGGAAAAAATAAACAAAACAAAAAAACGGAAGTTGTCCCCCTTTACTATGATAAAAACTAATGAAGTCTCACGTGACCCAATTTTTTCTGTCGTAAGGCAAACATAGAGGTTTTTAGTACAAACATTATTTTGATAAATTGAAGCGATCAAACAATTAATACTATCTGATGAAAGATATAGAATACACTTTTTTGTTTTTTACTTATATCAGTAAAATATTTTTATATTGACGATTTGGTTGCTTTACAAATTCATTTTGAAATTTATGACCTAATGTGACTCAGCCTTTAGTATCTTTAATGTGTTTCGTGTAGTACCAAATAATTTGGATTGTCGAACCTTAATCAACAATTATTTATGCGGTGTGTTCATTTTAAAATCATCTAATAATTAAATAATTAAATTAGATTTATTGTTAATGAATGTATACTACTACAATGTCAGATATAGTGTTATTTGATAGACAAGTATTCTACTCTTCGAACAAACGCTGACACGAACAAGTAAATATTGTAAAATATTATAATTTCAGGATCTACAATGAGTATTTGGCTGAAGGGTGTAGTTAGAGTCGAGTAAGTATTCGATGATAAACTAGTTTCTGTATATTTCCATAGAAAGTCTTTAAAACAAACATATAAATACACACAGAAAGAAAAAGGTGATTGACATTTTAAAGTGACATTAGCTTTGTTTACAAAAAAGCTGATTGACATTTTAAAATGACATTAGCTTTGTTTACCCCAAACATTATTATGATTTGTTCTACTTTTATTACTTGTATCTTGATATACAAAAACAAAGAAGAGTTAAAACAAGCATAAAATTCGTGTACTCCTAAATATTTTATGAAAGTAAGGTTAGGTCCATTGTGGTATTCATATACAGATAGTAAGGTTGAGTTTAGTCAATTGCAATTGAAACGTTTCAAACCCTGGGTTTCTCAAGCAATTTTCATAAAATATATAAGAATTTACGAATTTAAGAATTTATATGCCTGTCTATATCATTTTTTCATTATTGTAAAGGTAGCAAAAATGGGACAAATTATTTTTTCTCAACAAAATGTGAAACAGGGGCATGTGATGTCAGTGAAGTGTGAGCAACCCTTAGATGAACTTACAGTCTAAGTTTGATTACTGTATCACAATCCAAACTTGAAATATTACACTTTATATACACGGTATTTTAATAATATTACACTTGTCCCATAAGCGGTACAAAATTACGAAAAGAAAGAAAGACAAAGACTATGTGACCCCGGCGGACCTTTTAGGCCGGAGGCATAAAAGCACAGAAAAATATTATTACCCTATACATGTAAATAACTTGCAATGGAAAGAAAAACTTCCTGTTATCGTTTGGTGTACTAATGTGAAATTTCGTATGGATAACACCGTTGATTTAGTTTTTTAGCACGTCAAAAGCCGTAGTAGTAATCTTTTACAAAGGTTTTTCATAGACTGATATTGAAGTGATTGATATCAATTTCTGTTTCGGAACTCTAAATCTATATAATTTCAAGTTCAACTGATGAAGTCTTATTGAATGAAATGACTGCTTTGAACATTTGTTTTGGTCTTTTTGGCAAAACTGTAATTTCGATATAATATTTATGATATGTATGGTAAATGAATTTTATATCTTTGATGTACCTTCTTTAGTTTCTCGGTGGACAACTTCGGTTCGATCAACAAGTATCTTCTGAACATGAAGCTCAGCGTTTGTTTGAAGAGCAGTGGGCCGTGCGAAATATCAAACCTGACAATCTTTGACAACAACATGGTGGAGAAGTCGCCTTGTAATTACACTGTTGTACACCCGGTAGAAGGTAGGCTTCGTTCCTTGTATTCTTATATACAATGTATACATTTGTCCCATTAATTGCGTTCTATCTGAAGTTCCAAAGTTGTATTATATTCCTTAGTTTTGGTCCATTATGTATTGAGAAATAATACAAAATGAAAGTAATTCTATATCCATACTGCGGAAATACTGCATTCCTTATAAACCTATTTACCTCTTGTATCTAACTGGTTTGTTTTCAAACCAGTCTATAATGATCGTTGGGTTTGAACGGGTTTATAAAAAATATGCACAAACAAAATGTAAATATTTGTTTTCTGAAAGTTTTCCCTGTTTACTTATTTTCTCATCTAAATAAAACTGAGGCAATATGTCGTGTATTTTACTCCCAGTAGGCAACAAATTCTGTTAATGGAGGATTGGATAAAAGATAAAACAAAGTTGTGATCCGTGTAATAATTGCTGAAAAGTTAAAAATAATGTTTTATTATTAGCATCGCCATGCATGATATAATCAGAAAATTTTTAATATTATATATATATATATAATTATTTCAGACTTCTCTCTATACGAATGGACTATTGCCAACGGTCATTCCGTTTCTGATCCACTACCTGCATTTGCTAAGGCACAAGTTCAAAACTTATTGGATTTATCCAAATATGAAATACTTCCGAAATGTTCCAGGTCGAGTTCTCCCTACTCTCCATCGTTCACCGCATGGAAAGACGAACGTAAGTAATTTGAAATAGTATGTGTTTGTCCGAAATTTAATATGTCAGAATGAAGTTAATTTTACAAAATGAAATAAAAGGTCAGATCCATTTTAGGTCAACAGAATAAAAGATATTATTATGTAAATCCATTATGCCAAACGTATATGCGAGTTATCGGCCTTACTGAGTCCCCATCGACCTCTGGGTATGTCAAAGCGATACTATCGATAGGGTATGTAATTCTATTTTTTTGTCTTCTTAACTATATATAAAAATATAAAAATGAATTATAAGAACATTAAGAACTACAATGCAAGTTAATTGATTTAAAAAATCAAGCTTTTGGAGGTTAGTATTAAACATGAATTAACTAGGAAATGAATCATATTAGCATGTCTTATTTTAGATTGTGGACTTAAGGGGCTACCGTACAATATAGAGAAGAAGACGCACTGTGTCATAGAGAGCAGCTGTACACATTTCACTTGTTGTACTGATGATGAAGATATGGAGTCCACGTTCACGTGGTTTATCAACTTTGACAATTGTAACAATGTGCTCGGGATTGGTATAGAGAAAAGAACAGCTGAATTCTTACTACAAAATTTCCAGTTCGGTAAGAGTTTCATTCTCTATTCTAAAACTCGATAACCTTTGCTTCGTAAAATTATTCAACTTTCACCTAAATAGATATGTGTAAAAGGTACCTTTTTTGTTTGATTGATTTATTTTTGTTTGTTTTTTTTTGTTTTTTGTTTTGTTTGTTTTTTGTTTTTTGTTCATAACTAATCAAGTATTCAATATTGTTTATTATATCAGGTTGTACTGGAGCGTATAATTTAGATTTTAAAGATGGTATTTTTATTTTCAATTATGATATTTTCTTTTCAAAATTAATGTGTTATTCAAATATTGTTAAGTGATCTGACGAACTATGTATGTCTGTCTCTCTGTCTGTCTGTTTCTCTGTCTAAGTCTTTCTGTCTCTCTGTCTCTCTCTCTCAAGACTTCTGTTAAATTTTGTCCTGGGAAATTCAACATTTCGCAAATCTGTAATGCAGCAAATATATATATTTGTAAATTCGTTTAATTTCATTGAATTTCATATAAGAAGCCAAATGTGAATGTGAACATTTTGTGATGGAACATTCCTATAATTTTTTTATTCGCAGAATAAAACATTCTCAAAACATTTACTATATACTATGAATTTAGAACATAAGTTTACATGCAAATGTATTTCTTATCATATATCATTTAAGATGTACAACACCAATTTTGGCACCAGGGAGTTTACCGACTAAGGTAAGTTAGTGTATACTTATGTATTTGTAATGTATTTATTTATGTGTATACGTGCGTATCTCTGTGTGTTTATATTGTTGGTGTGTACGTATGCGTGTGTGTTTATTTATGCGTAATATGCAGATATTAAATCTCTCTGGAGAAGGACAAGAGATCAAGAGTTATGTCGTTCCCTATGTAAACGATATAAAACCCATGAAGAAGAGTATCGAGTTATATTTTTTGGCTGTTTGCATTGCCTTCAGTCGATGTGGGGCCGAGTGGCCGAATGAATGAAGCATTGTGCTTTAAACCATGGAGTCACTCACCTTTTATCAGCGCAAGGTCGAGTCAAGTTGGAACCTTAGCTGATTTTGTTAGAAAGTTTGCCAGTTTACTTCCAGACGACATTGTGGCCGATTTCTCTTCTATGCCATTATAATTGGCCGCCACCATATAACTGACAAATTGTTGATTGTCGTAAAACAACATTAAAACAAACAAAAATTAAAGTGACGTTCAACGTACTAAGTAATTTCCAAATACAAACATTAAGGGGAGATAATCTGTTGAAACCATACAAGACATTATTAAATCTTTAAATGGGCGTTAGCTGTGTTCACCCCACCCCCATTTTTTCTATTTCCACTACTGGTACTTGGTGTACAATAACAAATAAAGAGCTATACACTGGCATAAAAAATCTTATATTCCTACATATATTGTGAAAATAAGTCCAGTGTGGTATTCACATACAAATAGTAAGGCAGAGTTTTTCAATTGCAAGTGAAAAAAAGCAATTTTCACAAAATATAGAGGATTTCAGGAATTTTTATGCCAGTGTATATCTGTTTTTGTTATTGTTTATTAATCAGTGTAGTAAAAAAAGGGAAAATTCTTTTTTGAATAAAACACAGCCAATGCCCCTTTAATTAAAATATGGGTTCAATAAAACGTTAATTGTATATTAAAAATTATATAAATAAACTACAGCACCTGTGAGTTATAGACCTTTAAACTACAGAACCTATGTGCTATCACTATTTATTTTCGTCTCAGCTACACTATCAAGGATTTGGGCAATTTCTTCATACTGACTGTAGATGTTAGTGTTTGCTATGAGCCGTTACCAATGAACTGCACCCTAACAGAAAACATATTGACAGAATTTGTTTTTACAAAACAAACATGCGTTGGTAAAACCACAGATTTCAATCAAGCAGGTAAGGTATCGTAGAATATATAGTTGAAAATGTCTTTAATAACAGTTTGCCAATGGGACTAATTCATGTACCACGTGATAACCGATAACGTTTGTGCGGTACTAAAATATCCAATGGTGATGGAACGCAATACTTCGTAATCTTCCCGGTAAAATTATGTTAACACGGGATATCGTCAACTACGTCATTCCATCACTAATGGAAACAACAGGCCCGCACAAACGTTATCAGGTATCACGTGGTACACGAATTAATCTCATTAATTGTATATTACGAAATGTATTCTTGCAGTGATTTTTGTCCATAAAATACATACTACTATTAATTGCGTCGATGGACTCAAAATAAAAGAAACCTTGTTTTTCGTGTATACTTATATTTAAAAAGGGGAGTGAAAAAGTATAATCTAGAATCCACATGGATAGATCGCGTGCATCTCACAATTGACACGACAATCATATACAAATGCAATTTAAGAACAATATATGCACGTGCAACATCGTTTTATGTTTACTTAATATGTATTGATACAGCCGATTTCCCCTTTTCATTAGACTATTGCTTATTTTATTGTGTCATGAAATTAACTTAAATAAACTTAAAAATAGTACCTGTACATCTCTCTAAACATCGCTATTGTCGACCTGAATTTAATAGTTTTATTACTGCGTTAAGAGATATCATGCATTCCGTCATTTATATTACTCTTTTAAACAGGATTCTCACTCACGGACTACCTGACTGCAAATTCTTTATCAGCCGGGGTGCCCTTACCAGATTACGCAGTGATTCAGCTCAACAAACTCTTGAACCTGTCCCCATTCATGAGAGACGAAAACGAGGCTTGCAGCGCTGGTACTGGTCAGTACAATGATACAGCAGATGGATGGAATAGCGGTAACTTTTTCTTTTTATTTATATGAAACGATATTTATCTATCAATTTTCATGACAAGGTCATATATGCAAACTATTCTCAAAGTGCCAATGAGTGATCAACTCAGTGTCGTATGTTATATAGCTGTTTAGTTTTTGTTCAATCACTACAACATGTATATTAACCTATTCGCAATATTAGTTGATAACAAAAGAGGTTTAAACATGCATAGCAGTGCACCATTTAAAACTCTAAATTCTTCTAAAACTACCTCATCTTTTTACAGTTGTTATTCTTAGACCGATTTTGACTTGACGTTTAGATTTATTGTATGGCCTTGTCTGATAGAACTTTCTTTTTAGAAAAATTAATTAATACCGGGGCTCAACTGATGAAGTCTAGCTGACAGAAACGATCGTCTTGAGCATTATGACTTTGGAATTATGTTTATAATATTTAAAGATATTGCTACTCGCAAAACTATTTTATATCACTTATAACTTTGGTATTATGTTTATAATATTAGCAACGCATTGTGGGACATATTTGATGATGATAGAAACTATGATAAAGTTATTCGTTATAAAATCTGTCACTTTTACCTATAGTTTATTCGGGGACAAATATTATCACGAACCATAAAACTGTATCACATAAAATGTACATAGGAGAGACATTATCATTACAAGTTTCAAAATAATTGTGAAGAGTGTTCAAATAATTCATGACCAATCAAGAAATTAACATTCAATCTTCTAACGTATTTTATCAGTCTACCAAATTAAAACGGCAAAGAATAGTAACCCTGACGATGTCTGTATACATATATTTCAGACTGTGTTCTTGATATCGTCACATCAACTCTGCCTCATGACGTAGCATGCTACATACCTAGCAGTTGCACTGCTGTAGAATGTTGTCTTAACTCATCTTTACCACTGGGACAGTCCATCAACACGCACCTGTACATCGACCCATGTAACGATATGTTGAGCGTCGGGATAGAAAATTACGTGCGAAACGAGTCACTGCATGGTTTCCAATGGGGTATGTTGCAAACGAAATATTTTGATATATTTTACTACGATTTTATATCAAAACTGAATTCCAGTACTAAAATAACACATGGCGTTTTGTTAACATGACGTCATAGCAAGAAATCCATCATACTAGCTGGTCTGAAAGTGAGACGGAGCAGTCTCATACTAGTGTACGGTAGCATTCTTAAACCACTAGAGTACAATAGGAATAGCAGTCTACAGTACTAAAACCTAATGACTTCTTGCTTCAGTTTTCTATACAACTTTTATAAACTTCATCTAAATAATTATACGATTATTTTGTATAAATGAAAGGAATAAGTTGACAATAACATCTAAGTAAATTAAATGTTGAAATTAAATTTTGAGAAACCTATTATATCTACTTTCAGGAGTCGAGAAATATTGGTACCTAGAGCATGTAGTTCGAATAAAGTATGTATGAGGTTAAGGTTGATGTAACCAACATCATTGATACAAACATATACCAAATAAATATCTGTATGGTATTATACTATTGTTGTATGGTAGAAACATGTTTGTTTGTTTATTGTTGTTTTACGTTTCACTCATATGGAGACGTCACCAATTGCCGTTGAAGGGCTTCAAATTTTGGCCTGTGCTCGGCACTTACGGCCATTGAGCACTGAGGGTTCTTTAACGTGCTGACACCTACTGTGACACGGGACCTCGGTTTTTACGGTCTCATCCGAGAGAAAGGATCCTGCCGCCGGCTGGACTCAAACTCACGACCTCACGATCAAGAGTCGAGCGCGCTACCGACTGAGCCATGTCGGCTATGGTAGAAAGATGGCTTATGTGATAAATGACAAAAAGTGTGAAGAATCGCCATAAAATATATATACAATATTTAATATATTGCGGAAAAAAATGTAAAAAAATGTTTTTCCATAATTTATCGTTAACAAGTAAACAAAAGCGTCTACTTAACGGCCAATACACAATACATTCACACCCGAAACATTGAAATATTTTTAACCTAAAAGTCAACCATTATCGGTGCTAATGGAATCATATTCAATATCGGTCTCCGTGAGTGTCCTGATCAGCACGGTAACTCCAGTAAGATAAAATTCTATGATCATACATGGCGATTTCATTGTGTCTGATAGACTTAGGATGTGCTTTCTGAACGCACTGCTATGGACGACTTAATATTTTCCGAAGAGATTTCATCACGAGTTTATCTTTTCGGATATATTGAAGAATGCATGAATTTGCTTTTTAAATTACAAAATACATTGATTTCGCTAGATTCAAGAATTGATATTTCAAATGCATCCAAACATAGGCATATATATCACAAATATCATTCAATAGATTTGTCAAATGAAGAATATCCCAGTTATTACTGACTTAGCTGGCTATGTCATGAATACGTTATAATTAATTAGAAAAGTTGATATAGTCACAAAGCTTTTTAATCACACTATTTTACAGATTTTAGCATTTAATTTTGCGTTAATTTCCCTTCGCAAATTAATGTTTTAAAGTTAATCTCTGACGAAATTAGATCGATTTACAAAATATATATTCATACTTCTGATAACCACTTTTATAATTTACTGATTAAAACTGTACATTCTTCATATGTTGTATTGCCGGATTACGCACTTTTTGTAGGCTTAATATTCATAAACAGAACATTATGTTTACAAAGTTCTTGAATAGACTACTCAATTGAATGCATTATAGAAAATGTATTGTATATTCATATTCCAACTGGCTGTATGATAGTGATTGGAAATTACTGAATATATATATATATATATATATATATATATATATATATATATATATATATATATATATATATATATATATATATATATATGTATATATGATTTACTTTAATACCTAATCTTACTACGGAGTTAATGCCAGCAAATGTTGAAAAATATGAGTATATAGAAAGTAATTTCTCTGTAGATACACCATATACGACCTATCATGGAAGAACAAGTACCAAGTGAACTTGAATATAAGTCTCTGCTTTGAGCAAAACAGTTGTGTCTTTGAGGCAGAGGTATTTAAGGACACGTTACTCCACAAGAAAGCTTGTCAGCTATATACTGGTTTTATAACTTCCGGTAAGTATTAGTACTCTATAGCTACTGGTTACATTCAACAATTAAAATTTTACGCGCTGTAATTTGACATCACAATTACATTTTATGTTTTGATAGTATGAAATGAAGTTCAGTTTTCTTCCGAAGAAACCGTGGGCTACAGATTTCGTCCACATCCGTCCGTAAGGTTAATTGTTGAATGAAAAAATATAAAAACACATACATTCCAAAGAAGTTACCCTAATTATTAAGTATGTTTTACAGGCTTCTCCTATTCAAACTGGAAGACTAACAATGGATTCACAGAACCGGAACTGACATCATCTCAACAGCTGCAACTCAGAGATGAACTTGGTATTGTTGACTATCTACAGGACGCTTGTAATCGTAATGGCGGAGACTACACACCTCTTTCGTTTTATTGGAGTGACAGTAAGATGTCTTTAATTGATATTCTACATCTGTAAATTGTGAACAAAGAATGATATGTATTTGTAGCCTTGTTTAGTTGCACACCTACCTTGTCCTCAGATGCCATCTACCTTGTCCTCAGATGCGACCTACCTTGTCTTCAGATGCCACCTACCTTGTTTTCAGATGCCACCCTCCTTGTCTTCAGATGCCACCTACCTTGTCTTTAAATGCCACCTACCTTGTCCTCAGATGCCACCAACCTTGTCTTCAGATGCCACCTACCTTGTCTTCAAATGCCACCTACCTTGTCATCAGATGCCACCTACCTTGTCCACACTATTGTTATATTACACGTTTACTACCAGGAAACAAGTTATACTCAAATTTGGTTTTCCAAGTAATACTTTGACAAGATAAAACCTTTTGTTATTATCTAAGAGTAAGTTTACTTGTTTCACTCTTAACATATCGCAATACTGATCTTCATTGAACTTATTTATTCTGTTTATTAATTCTTACGTACTCTTTACTATTAATGTGAAATTGTCCCTTTGATTCTAAAGCCTGTAATGCTGCTACTGGAAAAACCAAGTTTGCTCCATCAGATAATATTAACTGCTATCTTGGATCTACGTGTACATACACCAAGTGTTGTCTGGAAGTGGACAAACTACAACGGACAATGGAGTTCAGCGTTAACATTGACCCATGTACCTTCCTCATGACCTTGACAATTGAAAAACGTACAGAAGAGTTATCGTTGCTGGATTACGAATGGGGTTGGTAGTTAAAACTTTTACATCATATGTAAATTTAAACAAGTCAAAGTTATTTCTATATTTTTAATACAAGAGACTTTGGTTAGTCATAATTGTTTTTACATTTTTTTTTTCATTGCATGGAGATAAATCATACCAGAGTTATCCCAGACTATTAATGTAAAACAAGATCTATCACAGCTGACTTATGTAAAATGTGGAAACCAAGAACATCATTGTAGAATTATCCACGGGACAATGGACGCATAAGCTTTTTACTTGATAAAATGATCCTCTGAGGTATATGTTTATGTAACCTACAGAACCACTTGAAACTATCAATGAACGTCAATAATGTACCTTAGACTTATAAGTATAAAATTGCTCTCGTGGTTTTTTTTTGGGGGGGTTGGTTTTTTTATGTTTTACATGTAATCTTGATATATTTCAGATTCCCTAACAAGGATGGATTTGTACGGGATGATGGTACTCAGGTAAAATTCATTATTTCTAAATGCCCTGTCTGGTATCACAGTGATATATTGACATTTATCTGCCCGTCACTGCACTCTTAGCAATAACTCAAGTTTCGATGACATATTGTACAATGTTTGGTTCCATTTAGACTCGTTAACTTTCGACTTTCGGCATTGTGAATTTTATCAAGAATCAAGAATGTTCGATATTTAAATAATTTGTTTTTCCCAGACTTGCTCGAATACATGTTCCTCACTCCACAATAAATATTTTTAATGTCACAATGTATTATGGCTTGTTGACGTGCTAATTATGCGCCACTTGCAGAGCGACATATTGTTTTTTTTTTCATACGCACAGTTAATCTGATCATAACACGAAATGTATAACCTAAAAAACTTTAAAATCTCAGATACCAAAGTTTAAATATTCAGGATGTTCAAGATATATATACAGAAATATGGTAAAAATTGGACAACGTTGATTGCTCATTACCGTTAGTGAAGACAACAATTGTCCTTAGAAAAGATTGTATCTAATGCAGTTTTGCCATTTCCAGTTTTACAACAAAGCATTCGTGTTACTATCTATCATATTTTATTTGATCAGAACGCAACTACCTGAAATACCTGATTCAATTGTGTGGTTATCCAGTTAGTTATTTAAATATTACATTTGAATTCATCTGTGCACTCATGGCGAATGTGATCGGTCGACAGTTGATGCCTACTCCTCTATGAATTTTCACAGGGCCGCGTGTCCATTTTCACCTGTATGGTAGCCTATATTGTTTGATGAACTTGATACGATTAAGACTTTGGTGCCTGATTTTATATTTATTACTTTTAAAGCTTGACTGTCGACAATCTCTACAGAGACCGGAAATATCTGATCAACCTTAACGTTAGTATCTGTTTTGAAGCGGGAGATGACTGCGAAGTAAACCTCCGGATACTGACCGATAGTCTGCTTTCTAAAAAGACATGTGACTGGTCATCTGACTACACAATAGCCAGTAAGTGTCACACATCTCTGCCAAGTTATTTGTATTGTTTAATGGAAAGTATAACACTAAGGGAATATTAATTATTTAAGGGAAGCCAGCAA
This sequence comes from Atrina japonica, assembly GCA_030159075.1. NCBI lineage: Eukaryota > Metazoa > Mollusca > Bivalvia > Pterioida > Pinnidae > Atrina > Atrina japonica. The sequence goes on from BROG01000307.1 coordinate 117,436, forward strand.
GTATTACTTACATAACATATCCTGTCTGCTATTATCTGTGTTTACATACGCCAGAAACATGTTGCATTTTTCATTTGCTGGGCATAACGAAGAGCAATATTGTCGAAGACATTTTAATTTGGTTTAGATGTTAAAGTTCTTGTTATACTCCGAAGACATATGCATACATTCATATTAATCAATAGGAATTTTAAAAAAGTACAAAAATTCACCTCGAAGTTAAGATTATATTCGAATAAAAAGAATGTGGTCAAATGGACAAAAGATCAAATACAGAAATGAAGACAAGAACATTATATCTGTCACAGATGAAGCATTTATTTTTCAGACTTCTCACTGACTGCGTATAAGCAAGCTAATGAACTTGGAGTTGGCGAAGATCTCACAGATCCAGTTAAACTTCGGCTGTTGGAGGAAAGTGGTCTAAGTGGATATTTGATGGACCCTACATGTTCAGTTACGGGTGGAGTTTATGCGGGTTCTGTAGACGGCTGGAAAGAAGGTGACACTGCTGTTTCAAATATTGATTTTTATATTCTTGCTAAACAGAAATGATATTCACCATGTAATATCTCTCTATAACATTGCAATGTACATCTCTTTTTCTAAGAAAATCAGATCATATGTCCACCTATTTTTCAGTTATTCTTCAATCTGTGAGAGGTGCATGTGATCTTATACAATGACCTATTGCTTGAACAAGTCTTGAAACCAAATTGGGCGTTATTGAATGCAAGAAGTTTTCTCAGCGCTGATTTATTTTTTCAACTTCAGTTTATCCTGTAATCTGCTTTTCCGGGAAAAGCAAAACCAGGAATTGTCACAGACTGATTACACATAGATTTATTTGGTTTTCAAGTGAAATTCAGTTAACAGCGGACATTTGAAGATAATTCATTGACATATATATATATATATATATATATATATATATATATATATATATATATATATATATATATATATATTTCATGTTTTCAGACTGTGCCTCGAACTTGAATCTACCGGTGCTAGACTCCTCCAAGGTGACGTGCCACATCATGGATTTTTGTACAGGGATTCAATGCTGCGTCTATGACGACACACTTCGACAATGGTTTGAAGTTTACCTAAAGATTGACCACTGCACCAGTCAACTTAGTATCCGCATAGAAACAGTATTCCATAACAGAACTCTAGCAAATTTCGGTTGGAGTAAGTACCCCTTTCCTATGTCTTTTTAAAACAACAAATCACATACGTTACTGTGTTTTTCTTTGAGTGGTGCATACTTTTAGTGAATTGTATGGTGCCACTACACTGTGCAACAATTAAACGCTCTACCATTGAACTTCACCGTTCACTATGAATCTTTAGTGCAGTTTTTGAGGTTCTACTTTAAACATTCATTGCATACTATTTTTAAACAACTGTCTTCTGCAACAATATAAAGAGGTTGATATATTTAACTTCATGGTCTTCCGGTGTATCCTAAATGTATTTCTGAGAACTGACAAAAAAGCATGCTTATTAATCCCCTACCTGTGAAATCGGGCGGGGGACTTTATGTTTTATCTGCGTCAGTCCGTCCGTCCGAAAACTTTTTAAATGGTTCACAATTCATTTAATAATAGCATTACGATGTTGATACTTTTTCGATATTTTTTGTCTTAGGCTTACCATGTCTAGTGCAGGTATACATTCTTGGTATATAGTAACTTTATCAATTTATATATCTTAGCGATATACCCCGTTAGGGAACTATCAATGCCTCGAATTAGCCTTGTTTATTTAATATATTGACAGTACGACGAGCAAGCCAAACTTACTTTGGAAATGTTTCTGTGAAATATTTAATTCGAACGATCTTCACTTTAGCAAAGGAAATGTGGTTTTGCTTCCGAGATTTGGACTCACGGGCAGAATGTTTTAAGTCAAAGAAAGTTTAAGACTGCCCTGTCTTGCTTTTAATCAGAAGTGAAAGACATTAGGCTTTCGGATAACCCTTACACCCCTGAATATATAAGTGGTGTGCTCTTTTCTATCGCTTAAGACCAGTCTATTGTTGTCTGTAGGGTTGAAAGGGTTACCAGTTTCCGTGTGACGCACTCTCACTACATAAGTGTCGGTTCATATAACATGTCAAAATATATAACACTCTTGATAATAGCTTTCTGTCTTCTTTATTTATCCATGCATTTTTCTGTTTATTTATGATCTTACGAATCTTGTGGACTCACGGCGGGTGTGACCGGTCGACAGGGGATGCTTACTCCTCCATGGCACCTGATCCCAACTCTTGGTTTCCAGAGGTCCGTGTTTGTCCATTTTTTATCGGATTTGTATCTGTGTCCTGGACATTCTATTGATTTACACATTGGTATCTGAGGTTTTTATATCTAATTATAACAGACTTATTTATTTTTGCTATATTACACAGTATTTTACACAGTGTGTTGGTACCTCTATTCCCTATTTTGCAGATGAAGTACAAGATTTTAGGCTAAATGGAATATACAGAGTCGAGTAAGTGTTTATAACATTTCTATCAAGAATAAAAACTTAAATGGCATAGTAATGCATGGGCAGTATTTGCAAAGAAGTCGGTTACCTCAGATCATGTCAATCTTGAACTTTATTATGTAATATCTTACCGCTTCATAATTTCTAGCAATTCCATTTGTCAATTAGAATTCAAAATTTTTACTGACTAGTTATCCCAAGGTAAAATGGCCTAACAGGGTTACATTTAAAAACATACATGCATAAAATTATGTGCATAGGGTTTATTTTCTTCAAGTTTTATAAGCACTATTCAGATCAACTGAACGTTTGAATGCTGGACTGAAATGAACTTGATCATATTAAAATTATATCAACACAGATAATGTTAAGAGGATTATTATATTTCATATAAAGTACGTGTTCCTGAATATCGTGAATCACCGTAATGTGGTATGTCGCCTCGGTGGAAGACAATATATTTTACCTGGGTGATGGTTTCCACTACTACCCTCTCAGGGATGTTATATTTATATAATATGGCATTATTGATTTAATTATACAACAGCAATATACACATATGCATCAATTCCATGAACATGATTTAATATGAGAATTTGACTATATTACTGAATTTGTAAATAGAATCATAAGACTTTGATATATTGCTATTTACAGGTACACAATCAATGACCTCTATGATAAAAGAGCATACCTTGTAAATATGACCGTCAAGACATGTTTCGAGTCCGACGACCCACAATGCACCGACTCCTTTACCGTTCTCAATAATACCAAGATACCTAAAGATCTATGTTCCTGGAAACACGATTACGTCACAAATGGTATAATTTTCTATATTTAGCAGCATGATTCCATTTACTGTTCCCTTTCATATACTCGAGTTTCTACACTTGTAGTATAATATTTACGGGAAATGTAATTATTTTCACTGTGACTTGCATTTCTTTAAAATAAATTATACCTTGAAGATTAGATTATTTAATTAGATGCAGAGTAGATTTAAGGTAAAAAAATGTCAATTTAATTTTGATGTCAACCATGATCATTATATGATAATCTTTATTGTATTAGATCTACTACATGTAAATTATTTATCGCTAGTATTGTTTAAAAAGAAAATGAATAGAATAATATTGGAGTTGATGTAAATCATCTAATGTTACCGAATCGATAAAATGCATTAAATCGAGTATCATAATTACATATTGTTTTATTTATCCTATAGGTTTCTCCTTGACACAATGGATGTCAGATAATGACATCGCTGACCAATCACAGCTGTCCAGTCAGGATCACTCTTTGGCCAAACTGTTAGATGACCTTTCTGTAGCACAGTACTTGTACACATCCCAGTGCAGTCACTCTTCATCAACATACTTTGGGGCAGTAAACGGCTGGTTGACATGTAAGTCGCTTTACCATATGGATACCATGATTAATAAGATAAAAAATGAAAGTACTAAATAACATAAAAAAACACAGTTAAAATCAATATGTCTGAGTACATTGAATATTTTCTGATATTTTGTGGAATTTTTCTAGTTGGCTTCAAAAGCTAATACATTCCTTTTACAGTGGTTACTCTTAGACGGTTTTAGCTATACATTTTCATTTATTATTTAGTCTTGATTGATACCGCTTTCGTTTCGAAAATATATACTTTTAGGTTTAAATTGGAGCTTACCTAAATGAAGTCCAAATGACAGACACGAACGTCTTGGGATTTTTCTGTTTGTTCTGGGTTTTTTTTCAAAACTGTAACGTTGGTATTATGTTTATGATATATATTGTTCTAAGTTGTTTTATCAATTCATCATTTAAGTAATATCAAATTTATTAAACATGCTTTTGATTACATAACGATCATTATTCTGTATTACAACCAAATTTATTTTGATAACATTATGCAGCGGCCTGTGCTAAAACTTTGACTACCTTGCCGACACTGGATTCTCATACACGATGCATGGTACAATCGAGTTGTTTAGGTGCCGAGTGTTGTACCGAGGTCACCCTTCTCAAGCGAACTTTCAGATCGTTTATTCAGTTTGACCCCTGTGATTTCCAGATGTATCTTGGAATAGAGAAATTTACTAGAAATGTATCACTGGTTAATTATGAATGGGGTAAGTTTATAATATTTTCTTTTTAAGAAATCGAAAGAAAAGTAATAAACAATATTGTAAAAGGGACATCACCCGTGTTTTCCAGAATAGTTTGGATTGTTTTTACTGTAACTACTTGTACTTGATATATACTAACAAAAAAGAGTCAAACACAGGCATAACAACTTATAGTTCTATATATTGTGTGAAAATAATATTAGGTCCATTGCGGTATTCATACACAACTGATCAGAGTTAATTAATTAAAAGTAAATAAAGTGCCAGCCTGGGTTTTTCAAGCAATTCTCACAAAATATATATAGAAATTTAATAATTTTTCATGCCTCTGGTTATATGTTTTGTTATATTAATCTAAGAAGTAAAGAGGGGTAAATTGAAAAGAAAAAACACCTTTATTGCTCCTTTAACCCATTTAATTATCTTTTGCGGAGACACTCTCCACTCATGTTACCGATCACAGATAATGATACAAAATGTATACGCATAGTACCAATCACAGATAGTGACACAGAATGTACACGAGTAGTACCAATCACAGATAGTGACACAGAATGTATACGAGTAGTACCAATCACAGATATTGACACAGAATGTATACACATAGTACCAATCACAGATAGTGACACAGAATGTATACACATAGTACCAATCACAGATAGTGACACAAATGTATACGAGTAGTACCAATCACAGATAGTGACACAAAATGTATACACATAGTACCAATCACAGATAGTGACACAGAATGTATACACATAGTACCAATCACAGATAGTGACACAAAATGTATACGAGTAGTACCAATCACAGATAGTGACACAAAATGTATACACATAGTACCAATCACAGATAGTGACACAGAATGTATACGTGTAGTACCGATCACAAATTGCGACACAGAATGTATACGCGTAGTACCGATGACAAATAATGATATTGAATGTATACCAGTAGTACCAATCACAGATAATGATACACAATGTATACGCGTAGTAACCCCGCCATCTCAAAGCACGAAATGGCTATTAGCTATTTTGGCTGTTGGCTTTTCCTGGAATGTGCAATCACTGACGATTAAAAAGTGAAATGTAATATTGGTAGATCTAAAAGAAAGGAAATAAAAAAGGGATGAAAATTGAAAATTGGAAATTTATCAACTTTGCCAACGGAGTAATAAATCCTCTAACATCTTGACTTCATTTCTAACAAATTCCACATTGATATATGTGTTTATATAGAGGTGATTGGCAATCGTTTCCTTTATCGTGTGTGCCCCAATAATAATATTTAACACAAGTGTGTAGCCAATTTTGTTGGCATTTGTAAGCAAACACAATCAGTGTATAATCATGAAGTGAACATCATCATTACAATACAAATCATGTGAACAGGATACTCATATGTCATTTGGCACTGTATTTCGATTGGTCCAGTGAACATGTGACTTGTCAATTGTGAAAAATAACAATTAGAATTAATGTGTTTTTAATTGAAAACTTTCAGAACTTAAAATGTAACAAATAGCGACACTACAATTTGGTGAAGATTAGTAAATTGATTATATTTCATTTCAACTCTTTTCCTTCTCTTGCTGAATATCTCACATAAACGATGTAACAGAAGACTTTTGGATTTTGTAGGAAAACTGGACAGTCTGTGGTTAGCTGGAACGATAAGACTGGAGTAAGTATTTGTTTTGAAAGAAATGTTCTTGAATACATGATGGTTACAACACTTACCTATATTAGTTTAACAATTTAGTCTACTTTATTTGAACCCAATGATTGTGTCCTGGACATCCTGAGGATTTATACTTTGGTATCTGAGATGTTTTGTATACATACATAAGATATATAGGATACATAAAATACCAACAATATGTATCTTATTAACATAACGGAGTTTAGGGATCGATTGTGTGTGTGTGTGTGTGTGTGTGTGTGTGTGTGTGTGTGTGTGTGTGTGTGTGTGTGTGTGTGTGTGTGTGTGTGTGTGTGTGTGTGTGCGTGTGCATGTGCGAGTGCGTGTGTGTGTGTGTGCGTGTGTGTGTGCGTGTGCGCGCGTGTGTGTGTGTGTGCGTGTGCGTGTGCGTGTGTGTGTGTGTGTGTGTGTGTGTGACCCCCTAATGCTTATTATTGAATTATGTAAATTATTTCAATTATATTCCGAGCATCTTTCAATGCAAAATTGTTTTGAAATGTCTGGATACACAACTGTTTTGGTGTAGGAAATATTTCAACTGATTAGAATATTACACATTTCAGTTACACTGTTGACAATTTACACGGTCAGAGCATGCTCTTGGTGGATTTAAATATCAGTTTCTGCTTTGAGGCTAGTGCAGACTGCTATTTGGTTGTCCCCATTTTTAAAGAAACTTTGCTGCCCAAAGATGTATGTGCCTGGAATACAGATTTCTACATACCAAGTATGTGTACCTCTGTATTATCTATGTAAATTCTTTATCTATCTATCTATCTATCTATCTGTCTATCTGTCTATCTATCTATCTATCTATCTATCTATCTATCTGTCTATCTATCTATCTATCTATCTATCTATCTATCTATCTGTCTGTCTGTCTGTCTGTCTGTCTGTCTGTCTGTCTGTCTCTCTGTCTATCTATCCATATGTCTAACTATCTATCTATCTATCTGTCTATCTATCTATCTATCTATCTATCTGTCTGTCTGTCTGTCCGTTTGTCTATCTGTCTATCTATCTATCTGTTTGTCTGTCTGTCTGTCTGTCTATCTATCTATCTACCTTTCTGTCTATTTGTCTATCTATATATTTACATTTCCCTCAGGAGTTCCTCATTGACACAGTGTTATTACTTCTGCGTTTATCTCAGATATAATTGAAGTTATTTATATTACATTATCCGTCAGTATTTAGTGATCCAGAAGAAGGAATTGAACTGGATAGATTACATGACCAATATGTCCGTATTACGCTCTTTTGATGTACCTACAACCGATACTGATTTATACCATATTTTTATTGGATACCTAAACTTCATAAAACCCTATATGAGTAGAGGTGTATAGCAGGATTCAGCAAATGTTCTACCAAACTTTTATTTTTACTCCTTACCAAGATATTGACAGCCGTTAAGGAAAAACTTCAGTAATACTGTACAGTCGCTTATTCCAGAAGCGATGTAAATCAGATGTGGATACTTAAAAATTCTAAACAACTTTTAGAAAATTTGAAGGCACACAATTTTTTTTTCAAACATACAACTTCTCTACTCTTTACACAACTATTCCAGATAAAAAAAATAAAAGAAAGCCTTTTTAGCATCATAGACAACTGTTTCGACACTATAGGTGGTACCCAAAAATTTAAATATCTAGAGATTGGTTATCATGATACTTATTTTGTCAAACACCACTCTCATTCTACACATAAATGCACTGAAGTTGATTTAAAAAAAAAACATGCTGGAATTTCTAATAGACAATATATTTGTAATGTTCGGAAACGTTGTCTTTCAACAAACTGTCGGCATTCCTATGGAAACCATTTGTTCCCCTTTATTGGCCAACCTGTTCCTTTTTTCATACGAAGCAGACTTCATTCAGAAACTGCGGAATCAAAAGATGGGAAAGCTAGCGGGTCCTTTTATTTCACATTTAGATATATCGATGACGTTTTGTCAATTAATAAGGACAATTTTCATACAAATGTGAATGCGATATATCCCAGCGAACTAGAAATTAAAGATACAACAGAATCAAGCACACACGATTCATACTTAGGCATTTTACTTAATATAGACACAGACGGGAATTTGGCAAATAAGCTATACAACAAAGGCGACGATTTCGGCTTTCCCATCGTAAATGTTCCTCATTTAAGTAGTAACATTCCCAAGTCACCCGCATATGTAGTTTATATTTCACATATGATTCGATATGCCAGGGCGTGTTCAACATGAACATTTCATATACAGATTAAAACTACTAACTGACAGATAATTGACAGACGGATATCGAAAACCGCGTTTGATGTCAACGTTCCGCAAATTTTACGGTCGATATAATAGTCTTGTTTTCGATTACTTTGTTTCACTGGGTGAAATGTTGAGTTGCATTTTCGTTGACGGTTGTTGAGACGTCTGTACCAATTGTGACGAGGATTCGTTCCTCACGTATTTCATTTGGACTTGAATGTGGACTCACGGCGGGTGTGACCGGTCGACAGGGGATGCTTACTCCTCCATGGCACCTGATCCGACCTCTTGGTTTCCAGAGGTCCGTGTTTGTCCATTTTTGCCGGATTTGCTGTGATCTGGACATCAAATAGATTTATACTTTTGTATCTGAGATGTTTTATATCATAACATGACGTCATAAACAAGATATATAAATAAAGACTTTACTTTTATAACTCTACATTCGCTGTTCCATCAAATTATGTTTAAGGCGAATCTCGTAACTTTACGAAAACAATGAAATGTAGATATAACGGTTGAACATTTTATCTATTCACTTTCATTACTTTGTCAGTTTTTGTATGTTTTATGTAATGTATTAAGTAATCTGTTTTGAAACCCGAATCTTTTTCTTAATTCAGATTTTTCGTATGAGAGTTGGGTCACGAAAAACGGTCTGACAGTTGGTGATCCTTTGCCCGGATGGGCAGACTGTCTGCTACTGGAAGAATTGGGTATATACCATTACCTACAATCCTCACAATGTCAGCGAGGAGTCGGAGTTTATAATACAACGGTCGTTAGTGGTGTGGACTCGGGCTTCAATCTGGACTCTTCTTCTTCTACAAAAGGTATTTAACAGAAGGCTTGAATTCATAAAACAAATTTCATTTTTCATTTAACAGAAAGCTTGAATTCATATTCACTATTTTCATTTTGTTTATTGCGAATTTGACATCTAATTCATTTGTCTTCATTTCATTCCAATAGTATGATTATATCGTTTACTTTGATGTGTACCTTTCATGTTACAGTGTGTACATGCGATACAAAATCATTTACACGTATTTACATGTTATTGACATGAGTGAGTTTTCACGAAACATGTTCGCGTTGGTCTATTCATTTGTCTTGACTTTTTCACTTTAACTCGAGGTTTCCATGGAACATATGCGACGGATGTGGCATGCTAACAGGGGTCGCTGACTCCTGGGACATCTGATTCCATCCCTTTTTGGTATTCGCAATTGTTCTTCAAATCGAGACCGTAATCATATCCGATTTATTGTATTCTAATGGACTTTCTAATATCCATTGGTCTTTCTATATTTTTATTTTTAATACGTTTTCTCTTTGCTGTCTTGCGTGTGGCATAGAAAACCTTTTTATAAAACATGAAATAGGATAAAATCGTATATGTGTTTAAAAAGAATAAGTTAATCGAAAGGTTCTAACCATTTGGGAAATGTATATTTACGAGGGAAAATAATTTGTGTTACAAAAATCGTCTTTTGTCTTAGTCGTTCAGCTACTAAGCGATCTTGATCAGAAATCTCTCACTAGTGAAGCAGTGTCCCGGATACCATGCTACTTGCTAGATATATGTACGGTCATGACATTTTATTATAAATATCATTCAAACGTTTGTATTTTACATTAAATAATATTTTGACCTGGATAAGATCTTTTTTGTCAATAAGACTACCTCTAAAACCTCCTGCTACTTACCAGAGATCTATACGGCCATGTCAATTTGTATGTTCATGTAGATCATTCATATGTTTATACCATTTGCTTTCCTTTTTACAGTTTGTCAACTGCAAAACGATCTGGATCAGAACCCTCTCACGAGTGACACAGCATCCAGGATATCCTGCTACTTACCAGAGATTTGTACTGCCATTGACTGCTGTGTTGAGTCGTCTGTTCTACGACGATCATTTCATGTCTATGTGCATATCGATCCATGCGCATACGTGTTGAGGATTGGAGTGGAGAATTTCTTTTTCAACAAAACACTCGACCAATATACATTCGGTAAATTGCATTTTCGGTCACATATTTTGTCACCTGTTAAAGTCCGTTAATACAAAGTTTACGTGGCATATTAAAATGGGTACAATTGTCTTCTGTTCTGTATTAACAATTATAGTTTTTCTCATTTTCGTCCGATTTGTATCACGGCAGTAATAAAGGGAGGTAATAAATCAAATGTCGAACGACAGACGTTTAACAAATTTGTCAAGGAAGCACAAGATCTACTAGAAACTTCAGTCTTGTATTGATACAAGCCATTTTAAATGAATTTCATAATCGTGATTTGAAAATTAATCATTTTGGAAATATATATCATCGATTATTATGTTTGTTTTGTATGCTGAATGATATGTATTTCAATTTTATTTGTTTTGTCTTTTTCACAGGGACTGAGGAACGGTTTTCATTCGGAGGAATTGTACGGCTTCGGTAATGTCACGGCATACCTGTGCTTTTCAAATAAAAATTTTATTAGTTTTCCCTAGCATTACAAATATCCAATTTTGTTATCGCATAATTCCTTTCATATACATGTAGTAATGTTACATCACTTTCCATATCTTTTCATTTTTTTCACATACAACACTTATAGAGTCTTTTCAACTGTGAATTTCTTAGCTCAAAATCAGTGTCCGAATAGCACAGTGGTTAGTACACTCACTTCTCACCATGTCCAACTCGAGTTCGACCATCGGATTGGGCAGGGGAGAATTTGAGATTGTATTGCGACTGCAAGCTCCGAATGTGTTTTCTCATGGTACTCTGGTTTGCTTCAATAGAAGATTCCCTAACGCTATCGTCAAAGCCAAGAAAAACATTTTATAAACTGCAAAAACTTGTTATTTAATTTTTGTAAAATGAATAAAATTTATATCAAAGTCCATTATGATGTGTAATTTATTATGAAAGCTATTACTTTTCTCTACAAAATAATTACTATTTAGATACACGATAAATGACCTGGTGGATAACGACATGTATACAGTTAGTCTCAACATCAGCGTGTGTACAGAGACGTCAGGATGTTCAACTGATGACTTGATACTAGACAATGTCATGCTACCAAAACTGCAGTGCTCATGGGATCAAGGATTTGCTGACGCAGGTATTTTGGGAAATTTGAACACATACATATAATGTAAAATGATTTTATTTTCAGCAGTCAATATCACAGATCCGATCGCTTCTAACGTTGTCAAATGCTTTTTAATTAAGGGGTACTCGAATATTTATTGAATTAGTAAATTCTGTAACACTTGAAAAGTTACGACAATTAAGTCTGCGCAAAAATTGCTGAAATTTAATGTGCGCAGGATCTGTCATTTTATATTCTATAATCACGGATTAATTCATACTAAATGACAATGTTGTAGAGTATATATAAAAGCGGATATAGATGCATAAGCATCACCAATTGCATATACATAAAAATTCAAATATATTTCCTATTTACACTGATGGAGTTGACGAAACGGAGCTCGATGTAAATTTAAATAATAAGTTATTAAAACATATACCATTTCAATAACATGCAAATAAAACGTTTGACGACAATATATCAATATTCAATTAAAGAAATTCACTATTTGTTTTAGGCTTCTCTGTATCAAGCTGGATGGTAGACAAAGGGTTGTCTCCCCCTATATCTGAAGCTCAATCGTCAGAGCTGTTACATGACATGAAGGTTTCCTCTTATCTACTGGCTGCCCCCTGTGAAAATACGATTGGAACCTACAGCCCGTCTGTTAGTGGATGGAAAAAAGGTAAAGATCAAGATATTCATTGAACAATATCATTTCCCATTAACACTGATTGTTCAGCTTATGCAACATTTTTTTCTAAAAATTAAAAAAAATGTAAACCTAGTTGCAACTGGTTAAGCGCTCATCAGAGGTTCTTGCTCAGTCCTCCATGATCTTACTTTTCAAATTTTGCAGTATCCCCATATTTATATACTCTACTCTGGACGACCTGGCAGGTACCACTTTGCTATGTGCACATTTTATACAACAACGATATATAGTCAAACATAACAAAATGTATATGTGGTCCCCATGTATTAATCCAGACATCAGATTTAAACATTACTAATTACGGCATTGCTGAAACTTTTATACAAAGTTTGAATGGATATGGTAATCTGAAATACACACCAAAATGTTCCCTTAAACATTATATAACTATACCGTATTTTAGTTTAATTCTATACGTTCTTGGTTAAAACTTTTGTTCTCTCTGTAATGATAAATCTGGTGCAATAATACATCTTGATTATGTTGTCATAATGATATTTGAAACACTGCGTAACTCTTCGGACGCCGCTTCATTGTATTTAGCGCAATATAAATACTTCTATACTATGATGACTCCTTCCGGACTCCTGGCCCCATCCCTTTGGGGATTTGCAATTGGTCTCAATTGCTTCTCGTGTTGATACCGTTTATATATCTTATGTGTCGCATTCTAATGGACTTGGAGATTAGAATATCTACTGGCACTCCTTCGTTATACTTTATGTGAAATGCTATCAACTGCACTTTGTTTCAGCTTGTACTAATCCATTGACGTTGCCAGACCTCAGTTCAAACTCGACAGTTTGTTACCTTGGATCCGACTGTGTGTCTGTCGATTGCTGTATTCAAGTGGATCGTATATACCGTGGCTTGAATGCCAAACTGTCTGTCAACCCGTGTACACAACTTTTAACTATCACGCTCGGAAGGGTCAAAGTTGAAGTTGATTTGTTGACTTATCCCTGGGGTATGTTCATTTTATTTTGTAAGAAATGCCGCCATAGTGATAATTGAAAATGTTTACTTACAATATATAGATATGTAAATAATTTATAGATTTCAATGGTTTCCAGAGGTCAATGTTTGTCCATTTTTTAGCAAATTTGTATCTATATCCTGGACATCCTAAAGATTTATCCTTTGGTATCTGAGATTTTTTATATGTAAGGATTTTGTATATGACAGTTCCAGACACAGATGTATTTATTAAAATTATTGTTGCATTATATTAGATATTTTGACCATTAACATTCTTATTTTATTACAAAATATTTTGTTGTCTTTTCATACTTTATAACATTTTATTCCTTTAATTGTGGCAATTTCAGGTAAAACGCAGAGGTACAGTTTGCGTGGACTTCTAAATATGGAGTAAGTATCAAATTCCATCGCTTTCAAAACTCGATCAGTATGTATGTGAGGTATGAGGGAATTCATCTTGTTACTGTTGAAGTACTGGTATCATTAGCATAGCAATACCGTCGTAAAACCAGGGTCCAATATCGCTCCCGAAATCATCTACGCATATTTTTATTATTCATGAAGCTTCAACCAATACGAGTACTCGGTGCTCGCATGTGTCATCCAATCAGACCTGATCGAGGCTTTTAAACAATTTCAGAATTGTATTAGATCAACGGACTATGTGATAACTTCCGTTGCCGATCACAACTACTGTGATAAGATAAATTGGACACAGCTACTCCTCATTAGCTACGAATGATTTCGAGCACATGAAACTATGGGTAGGAAATATTATATCGACCGTGGCTTTACGACGATGTTACATCACCTGTGAGGCAGGTAAATCAACATTTCAATCAGCGAATAATGGTGGTTGTAGACAAGTTCATTAACCCCATGAAATGAATTTTCGAAATGTTGATTTTATTCATGTGACGACAATTTATCACTGATCAATTTGCCTTTTTATTTAAAATGACCGTGTGCTGAATAACAGCTACCATATCAAATTAGGGATATAGGCAATGTGTACTAGTGATTAAAGGTTAATTCACAATGAGGAAAGTTAACAAAAGGGGAGCCGGAATCATCAATCATCGCCTTTGTCGTATAGTGTTGTAGTCAATACCCGTTCACTTTCATATTTAAAAAATAAGAATGACAGTAAATTTTGAGAAATATGTAAAGCTCTAAAATTTCACGTGACGTTACGAATTAAAATCAAATTATCCATAACATTTTATCATATCATAAGAACGACATTGTATCTCTATTGTATATCTCTGTTTTACATAGAATGGCACAATTAGTAAATAATGGCAAATGATGTTGATATACATAAAACCATAAAAATTTCACAATTTTACGAAATTATGCAATTTTAGTTATATGCCCGGTACTTTATTATTTACCTCACAATTACTTTTTAAAGTGCTCGTTGATTTTTTTTGCATTTCATTTTATGTACACATGTATATGTAAGAAACGTTCTGATATTGTTAGACAATGCAAACTGTTTTATTCAAGTTGATATTGTTAATATTAAAGTTAATATTGCCCGATTCACTTACGATGGCAGGGTGGAGTAATCTTTTGATTATCATACTGATGATTCTACTCTTTTTTCGGTCATGATAAGCTTTACGGGAAAAACGTTTTATTCTGCACTGGATATCCCTGGGTATGATGCCACATAGGAGCCTCTACTCTTACCGGTGTAAATAAGATGTATTACCTGAAATTTAAACTCCTTCAGGTCAGGGAAGGGTTCACGAGACTACACCCGCCAGGTTATATGGAATTTACGATACCAACTTTACTTACAGGTTCACTTTAAATGATCTGAAGTGTAATGGCATTTACATATTCGATATGACTCTGTCAGCTTGTTTTGAAAGTTCCGGACCTTGTGATGTAGTGGCATCCGTATTCAGCCAAACGAATATAACCTGGCCATCGTGTGACTGGACTACAGAATTGACAAGTAAGTTCAAATTATTTTGATCAAAATAGTGCAATGGACAGATAAAAATATTATACCCGGTTTACATTCATTATTATCGGCCATATTATTAACTTTGTTTTTTATAGTGCTGTTTGTTTATTCATATTTTTTATTTTCCGTGCAGAGCTCTACTGTTTTGGTAGAGTGGTTACTCGTGTTATTTCCGATAATAAAGACATTGAAATATTTCAAACTGATATATCAATAATAAATTCAGTTTTATTCAAAATATTGTTGTACATCCGCAAACTGTAACGTCTGGATTATATGATGTACACGTATTTATCAATTGCTTCAAGGATTCAACATTTTTGTGTTTTTTTTTTCAGCTTTTTCGCTTAGAAGTTATCTGGAAAATATGGGTTTAAATGGTAACACAAATCCCCTTCCTGAGTATGTGCAATATCAGCTGTTTGAGGACCGTGGCATCGCAAATATGATGAGTGATTCGATTTGTGATAGAACTACAGATACGCTGTATACATCTTCTACACCCGACAATGGATGGGTCAAAGGTCAGTGTGCCTATTGTTTTCCTTCCTGTTCGTCGTACAGTAAAAGAGCGGAAGTGAATGGTAGAATATTCACTAATATGTGGTGAAGGCCACTACTCTAAAAATGAAATTGACATTTAAATAATTGTTCAATATCAACATTGAAAATGATGAAATATTTTGTATTTTATTTCGTTTATACTAGACTTTGATACGTTTTCGACTCAAGGATTATGTCTCTACAATATAGGAGGAATTAGGCCATAAAAGATTAAATATATATCTTTTCAATCATTAGTGATGTTTAATGAATAATAAAAATTAAGTATGTAAAGGGACATTAGCTGTGGTTCTTTTTTTTTAAAAATTGTCCTTCCTTTGTTACAACTTAGATTGATTGCTTGAGAACTCACGTTTGACTCTTTTTCACTTGCATTTAATTATTTCACCCTTACGACTTGTTTAAGCACACCACACTTTATCTGAAATTTTTTTGACAAAATAAATAGAAATATCTGATTGTTTTTGCCGGTATATATCTCTTATCTGTAATGTACATCAAGTTCAAGTTGTAAAGATAGACAAAAATCGAATTAAAATAATTTTAATTATTTTTTTTTTTTTTTTGGTAAAAATCTAATGCCCGTATACGTAGTGTCTTTCTATATGGTGTAATACATCGTATTTTCCAGACTGTCTCTCACCACCAGATTTACCGGAACTGGGATCAGGAATTGCGTGTAACTTACCGGAAATGTGTACCGGTGTGACATGCTGCATGGATATTGAGAAGCTAGGCAACAGATCTATACAGGCGTCCTTCCGGTTTAATCAGTGCAACAACTTCCTGGAAGTGACCCTCGAGAAAGTACCGATGACACACCATATCCATAACCTAGATTATGGTAATTGACCTAGGTTTTTTTCTACATCCTTCAAATTTCCATGTCACCACCCTGCATGCAATATGTTTATTTTGTTTATGTTTCCATTTCAATTTCTATGTTTCAAAGACAATCGCCGGATAACAGTGTCACAGAATTTTGTATGTAATTTAATTTTGTATGTAATTTTTAACCTTATTATGTGCTCTTGTATGATACCACTTTATCTTTCGAAGATATACATATTAAATTGGAGCTAAACTGATGACGTCTAATTGACAGAAACGATATCGTCTTGAGCATTATAACTTTGGTATTATAACATTTGTAAATTTACTGTTAAAGTACTTTGTCGGTTAAAATTGAGAAGTTTAGCCTGAGCAATAATGTCAGTGTGTTATCTTTGTTGTAGGAGTCGAGCAGAAAATATCTTTGCAGGGAATATTTGTGATGAAGTGAGTAAATTTTAACTGTATATTGTTTTTTTTTGGGGGGGGTGGGGGGTAATTCTTCATTTTTACTTTATACATTGTTTGATTAATTAAAAATTTTCAGATATATTTTAGTATGTTTTTTGATAAACTACTCCTACTTTTCATGTCATGTAAGCTATATAAAAGTTTGTAGTAAATTGTTTGCTATTTGACTATAAATGACCCCTATTTATTAAAAAAAAAACCTGCTGAAAATATTGATACCAAAGCATTTTGCATTTTTTTTTAAATTAACCTTAATGGTTCCAAGCGATTTACGATCCAACCACTTAAAGAGACCAGCGTAATACGATCTATCAGTAAAACATGATGTCACAGTGCCCTCATTAGTCATGAAAATAATTGTATGAAAACAAAAAATTCAACTTTACAGGTACAACGTAACGAGAGATACACTTAATAACAAGTACTTCTTTGACCTCAGTGTGTCGGCATGCTTTGAACATAGTGAACCTTGCGATCAGGAATATGTCATTTTCAATCACACTGAATTCAATATGCAAACGTGTTCATACGATAATGGCTTCCTGAACTCTAGTAAGATACATGTATTTATGTTTGTTTGACTTTTGTTTATTTATTTATTTTTTTATTTTTTTTTTTTTTTTTTTTTGGTGAAGTTCTATTTTTAACTCTTCCTTTGATGGGGTTGACCTTTGTTTTGTTTGATGGTTCACTTGGGTGAGGTTCTGTGTTGTAATTTTTCTTTGCTTATTGGTATTAACTTTGTTTAATGCTTGTTATGGTGATATTCTATTTATCAACTTATCTTTACTCATCAGTTGGA
Organism: Atrina japonica; assembly: GCA_030159075.1. Lineage (NCBI taxonomy): Eukaryota > Metazoa > Mollusca > Bivalvia > Pterioida > Pinnidae > Atrina > Atrina japonica. Next base: position 135,464 of record BROG01000307.1, read on the forward strand.
TTTCTGGTTTTATTATTTTATTAATTTATTTATATATTTGATTTTTTAATGCTTGTTTACTTTGACAGGCTTAGTCTGATGTAGATAAGTTGATGGTTTTATAAAAACTTTTATCTTATTACAAGTGGCTCTGTGTATAGGACACGTATACTATTTTATATCCGAGCACATACTTGAGATTCAGACATGACCTTTTACGCAAAAGATGGGACCATAATGCCCATTTCATATACCAATGTCTTGGTCTGCGAAAAATTCGTATGCAATACTTATAATACTTTTTGTTTCATTTTCAAAGACGGTAAGTGTCGGCTTATCAGGCTTTAATCTGCTGTTTGAATCTTAACCAAGGGATTTCTTTTGTCGGTTCAAGTTTGGGTATTTTCAAACTCGTGTTACTCTATGTGTACCTATTTTAGCGCGCTTAAATATTAACGCAAACATAGGTCCAGCAGACTTTGGCACAATCACAATCAGCTCTCAGTGTTGCACTTATTTTTTTCGTATCAACCCTAAATCACGAAATCTATGTTCCGTCATTATTTCTGAACTTTATCGATATTCCAATGAAAAAGTGCGTCATCTGTTATATATAAGTGCCAATATTACTTTTCAAACGATATAATGATATGATCTATAATGTTTTTAAACATTGTTTCTGTATTAGAAATTGAAGATCTTTTTCCTATATAAATTTGGTATATCGACACTCTGGAAATGCGTAACTGTAACTGACTACTTTTTACTTTTTTTCAATTGCATGATTCTGTGAAAAGATTAAGTCAAAACTCTGGATAGTTTCCGAGAAAACTTATGTTACTTATGACAGGTCATAAGTGACAGATACAACCTAAAATAACCGGATAAAGACAGTCACAAAAGGTCGTAAGTGGTAGATACGACATAAATTACTGTACAATTAAATTTGGTATCGGGTTGAAAGGTCGTATCTACATCTAATTAAGTTTTTACATGAAATATTTTGAATCTATCATTGCTATTTATTATCCATTTTGATTTAGATATTGAATACAAATACATGTGCAAGTTACTCTTACAATATCTGTGTTTGTCTAATTGAAAGTTTTTCCGTCTACTGAAAAAGTTAATGCCATAGCGTCTATGTCATGGTGTTATATTCTTCAATCACTCCTAGGTTTCTCCTTCACCGAATGGATGACGGACCAATCAGTTACTGCAGTAAGCGACATAAACGACGTACAAGCAGGTGCTCTGTGTGAAGAACTCGGGTTGCACCACTTCCTGGATACAGCAGATAGATGTACCCTCACAGACGCCACATACGGAAGTGCAGTGAATGGCTGGGTGAATGGTAACGTCATAGCTCACAAAATAAAATAATGCAAGCTGATGTAACTTTTTAATTTGTTGGATGTCTGTAAGATATAACACTATACCACTGTACGAGTCGTTTTCTATATTTCTAATTATAATATTTCAGCTTTGCCTAGTAGGTTTAAGTGACAGATTATTGTTAAGATATTAAAACGGTTACAATAATCATACTATATAATACATGTTTTTTTTTTTTGTACTTGTAAAATTTTGAAATTTGTAAAAAAAATAGATAAATAGGAATTTACAAACTGGAATAAAAAAAACTTTTACGAGCACCGGTACATAAATTCTCTGTCCGCTTTGATTTCAATCAGACATTAAAACCAGTAACAATTGTATATTGTAAGCTGCTGTCTGATAGCTGCTTTCTCTCCATTAATATGAGTTCCATGTATTTTAATTATATTTATATACCGTCCTGTAATCAACACCTTATCATCCGTATCTTTTATACTGAATAATATGTGTCTCATTCCCTCGACATCATGAAGATTTATACTTTGGTATCTGAGATTTTTTTTATATTCTCAAAAGTTTGAATAAGAAGTTTATGCATTACATTAAATGTCTTTTATTTCACAGAGTGCTCAAGTTTCACAAGTGGTGGTACACTTGTCGATATAACAAATCCTAACATTCGTTGCCACACTAACTCTTCCTGTGAGATGATATCCTGTTGTGTTTACTTGACACCAATTAAAAGACACGTGAAAGCTCAACTGGACTTGACAACATGTTACTATCGAATGTCAGGAAAAATTGGAATCCTAGAAGCCACGGATTATCTACTTGGATATGATTGGGGTATATATTTCTTCTAATATTTACTTGAATTGACCACTCATTATATCTTAATAGCAGTCATTTTCTATTTCTGAAACATCAAATTTTTCAAATCTTTAATTCATTGCGGAGCAGTTTGTAGTTTTGTGCAAAATTCTGATTAAGATGTATCCAGGTTGAAATAGTATCTAATTTTCAGCAAATATCGTCAAAGTCAATTCGTCTATACGATTTCCTGATCTTAGAATTAAATTAAAGTTTTAACTTTACACTGGTAATGCTTTTTACCTATAGTTTAAGAAAGTGATAATGAGTTTCGCGCACTATAATATGATCAAGAACAATTCACATTCAATTAAGATTTGTCATTATGAATATTCATATTCCAGTGGCACAGGAAACTATGACACTTCATGGAGTCTTCGAATGGAGGTAGGTTAGGTTTCACTACAAAATCTTCTTTATGATACCTTAACATGTGATAAGGTTCAAAGATTTTATTATCAAATAAAACGAAAAGGTAATTTATAAAAACAGCGATCCCAATCACTGTTTTATGTAGATAGATTATAGACGCGTTTGGGAGTAATCTTTACTTTTTTCGTGCATGGATAGCTTTTAGGTGATGATAAAACAGTCATCCGTATGTGCAGACATAACCACATAAACGCTAACACATGCGCGTGCATGCTTACAAACCAAGACATATCCACAAATACACATGCATAACCCAACGAATAAACAAACACCAGAACCAAAACAAAGAAAACAGATACCGATACCATTACATACAGGTATATAGAAATACAAATACACATTGATACCAAAATTAATTGATGGTAAAATTCATGTTTTGTACTGCAATCTGTCAACAGTTATTTACTCTTTAGTCATCCCAATTGTACATTAACTTATCTGTAATTGTTTCAGTTATACAATATATGACTTATCGTGGGAAGACAAGTACCAGGTCAACTTAAACATCAGTCTCTGCTTAGATCCAAGCTACTGTGTGTTTCATGCAGAGGTGTTCAGAGATACATTGATACCAAAGTTAACCTGTCAGCTCTACAATGGCTACATACCCGCAAGTAAGTCCTATCATGATAGCTTTCGTTTTCTCTTGGGTGACTGTCATTAATACTATGAATCTTTTAACATTATTTTAGTCGAATTAATTGGTGAACATTCACACTTATGATTCTACCGAGATATGCTCAAAGTGACAAACAAGAGTATGTTTACAATCACGAGTCTTAATTATATTGTAAATCGTAACAGGTATGGCATGGTAGTTTTTGACACAAAGAGTACTACAGTGATAGAAATATTGCAAGGCAAAATGTTTGCCTTACACACCCAAATTCTGGAAATGGGAAGTATTGTTGAGGCTTACAGTAGAGCCCGGATGTGCCTTTTTATTTTGGCAGACATATATTAAACTTGAATTTTATGTATATATATTAAACGCCACATTAGTTGTTATCGATGGAGGAGAAAACCCTGTTATTATGCGCATGTCGAAAGGTCAATTGCCATTCACAAGTTCACTGGCAAATCAATAGTTTTAATTCCCTACTGACGAGAACTGATTACCGCATGTTTATTTTATACAGTAGCTCCAATCCCCTACTGATGAGAACTGATTTCCGGGTGTTTATATTATACAATAGCTCCTATTCCCTACTGATGAGAACTAATTTCCGGATGTTTATATTATACAGTAGCTCCTATCCCCTACTGATGAGAACTGATTTCCGGATGTTTATATTATACAGTTGCTCCTATCCCCTACTGATGAGATCTGATTTCCGGATGTTTATATTATACAGTAGCTCCTATCCCCTACTGATGATATCTGATTTCCGGATGTTTATATTATACAGTAGCTCCTATCCCCTACTGATGAGAACTGATTTCCGGATGTTTATATTATACAGTTGCTCCTATCCCCTACTGATGAGAACTGATTTCCGGATGTTTATATTATACAGTAGCTCCTATCCCCTACTGATGATATCTGATTTCCGGATGTTTATATTATACAGTAGCTCCTATCTCCTACTGATGAGAACTGATTTCCGGATGTTTATATTATACAGTAGCGGAGACACAACCGCAATTACATTGAAAAGTTCAATGTATTTTTTAAATTTTTAATGATTCGTTTTAAACAGACATATTTGCCATACAACCAACAGTAATGCTTACCAAAATAGTTCACCTCATTTACCTGTTAAAAGCGAAATCACTCATTAATGATTGATTATCTATATGATAGATTTTTCATATACAAAATGGAAGACGGACAATTCTATTACGAATACAATTTTGACCAACGATCAGCAACTGTTGTTACGGAATGAGCTCGGGATTGTGGATTACTTAAAGGATGCATGTGATCGTAGTAGTGGTGATTACGCAACTCCCACGAACTACTGGAGTGATGGTAATTATATATTAATGATTTTGATATATCAATATGTGCGTAATCATAATAATAATAATAGTAGAAAAAGTTTTTATGATTTATTTGCATTTCACTTTTTGTACTTGCTGAACACGGATATATTTCATTTCAAATAGGATTTTTACTATTTTCATGACTTTGCAAGAGAATAAAAGAATAAAAAAATTTAATGTCCTCCAAAGGGAAGTATCAGTATGCGAAAAAATAGTAAAACACTCAGAATTTACAAATTTTTGGCCACTCGGCCTTTATCAAGTGAAAGACGACAATATGTATATCAGTTCACAATACAAAGCTTCAGTGCAAATGTTTATCGATGTTTACCGATAACGTCACGAGCAATGACATCATACCGTTAACGACACATGCATATTACCGCGTACATTAGAAGACCTATATAAGTATACATATACCAGATATTTTGCCGATGGATTATCAAACAAATAGAAAACTGAAATGGAATTATATGCGATGAATAATTATATGCATACCATGACTTAAAAATATCCAGACGGTATATATCATTGAAAAATTAGGAAAGTGGGGTCCTTGGAATTACTACCAAATAATTATAAATTATATACAATATTTTACCAAATAGAAAGAACATGTATAACATGATTTAGTCAAATACTACAAACAAACAAAAGTGGATCTAGAAAGATGTCCATCCGAAGAAGCTGGGTGGCTATTGTCAAAATTAAGCAATTAATTATTTACACAACGGTCCTTTGACCTTCTTATTTCATCTAAGTATTATTGCCACTACAGTCCTCCATATCCTGGCAGAGGGACTTATTAGGAAGATAGATTATATCATAATATATCATAAGTTAGGAACCTTACCTAATTTACGCGGATACTTGTATACCTTATAATTATTATAGCTATATAAAAATCTCAGATACCAAAGTATAAATCAATAGGATGTCCAGGACATAGATACAAATCCGGTAAAAATGGACAAACACGGACCTCTGGAAACCAAGAGGTGGGATCAGGTGCCATGGAGGAGTAAGCATCCCCTGTCGACCGGTCACACTGGCCGTGAGTCCACAGTCAAGTCCAATGAAACACGTGAGGAGTGTATCCTCGTCACAATTGGTACAGACGTCTCAACAACCGCCAACGAAAAGGCAACTCAACATTTCACTTAGTGAAACAGAGTAGTCGCAAACAAGACTACCATACCGAAATTTGCGGAACGTTGACATTAAACGCGGTTTTCGATATCCCTGTGTCAATAATTTGTCAGTGAGTAGTTCTCCGAACTATAGCAATTGGTTTTGATATGAGTCCGATCTAAATACAGCGTTGATATAATTGACTTCTACCTTGAGGATAGTTAAATCTCAACTTAATGACACATTTCTTGAGTCCTGTCAAGGGACCTGCATTTAACGCGTTAACTCTGATGTGGTTTAAGATTAAATTGTAGAGGTTGGTTTTATTCTTAGATCGTTTCAATTGCATATAAACACTTAACAAATCTCTTTGAACCTGACATAATTAAAGAAAATAATTACTACAAATATAAATCATAATTAGGCGATAATAAATGGATTTTATCAAAAGTTTTCACTATTGTTAATTCTAAGTTAACTTAATTTCCATCAATGTTTTATCAGTCGCATTGAAATCGTTTTGTTCTTATTCTTCAAATAGCATGCGGCTCTGTAAGCGATGGAATGACGGCATTCAGCGCAGCTGATAATATCAATTGCTACCGTGGTCCGACGTGTACATACACCAGATGTTGTATAGATGTTGATAAACTACAAAGAACAATGGAGTTCAGCGTGAACCTTGATCCCTGTAAATTTTTGATGACTCTAACGGTAGAGAAACGTGTTGAAGAAGTGTCACTATTGAACTACCAATGGAGTAAGAATTGTTTATGATATAGTTTATTCAAAGTTTTCAAAGTGTCTTTGTTAAAATTATTAATTAAAGTACAGTGTGTTTCAAAAACATGTCCCAACTTTACCGTTCAATAGAATATGTTACAAGTTAAATGCAAAAGTATTAAATATCAATCAAATGAGTATTAACATTCTAGAAATTTCCCTGTTAATTTTCATTCATTACATGTTTCAAATATCCAACTTTTTCTCTACCTGTAAACTGTAAATTGCCTAGATAAATTGTACAAAGGTAAAACAGTAACTGTTACGTAAAGAAATTTACAGAATTAAGTTTTCAATGCATTAAGCATAAAAAGTGAATTTAACCCTTTTGTCATAGTGTTTCAGAATGGGACTTTAAGATTCAACGATTATGGTATCTTTGGCCTGTATGTTTTCTTGTTTTTCACGTGTACTTTTATGCAAACGTAGAACGGTAATAGGTAATAATATAACAAGTGTCAAAATATGTAATTGAAAAAAAAAAAAATAATAATAATAATAATAATAATAATAATAATAATAATAATAATACCATTACCCAGCAATGAAACCACTTCTGATTTTAATTGCGTATATTTGATCTATTATGTTATTTTTACAGATGGTTTAACCAAGATTGATTTGTATGGAATACTTGTCGCCAGGTATTTATTTTACTTTTTACATATATTTTTTTCAATCAATGCGTTGTTCCCACATCTATATGAAATCAACGATATATTGAGAGAACACCATAGAAATTATTTGAAGAAGTTTGAAAACAATGATTATTATTTAATATGGTCAAAGTTTTGAATATTAGCCTGCAATTAAACTTATATTAATATTTTACTAATATTATTGTATCATTATTATCATTTTGTTATTAATATCATTATTATTATTATGATAATTATTATTATTATTATATTATTATTATTATTATTATTATTATTATTATTGTAATAATATTATTATTATTATTATTATTATTATTATTATTATTATTAATCATGCGATCAATTACTTTGGTTTCAATACTTTTGCTATGATTATTTATATTCCTGTAAATTTATCACTTGCAGCCTGACTGTAGACAATCTGTACAAGGAAAGGAATTATCTTGTAAACTTGAATGTTAGTATGTGTTTTGAGGCGGGAGAGGACTGTGAATCGACCGTCCAGATATTGACCAATACTCTGCTGCCTAAAGTGACATGTGATTGGTCATCTGACTACATAATAGCCAGTAAGTTTCGTTAGAACTTTGATGTCTTGAATTTAAGCCAAATTACCCAATTCTTTATGTTGACATGTTTTTAATTTTTTATATACATATACTTAACAATATTTTGTGTTTTTTATATATTCGATCAAAATGTAAGTTTATCACTTTATATGTTGTAAGAAGCACTGACCATAGCCTGGTCAAATTTATAAACGAATTGTATTTCGTCAGTGATAAATATTGCATTTTTACGAAAGATTGCTTTGCAATGTTTAATATGTAGTGAAAGCACTTTCTTTGATTCTTATCCTTCAAAATAAATGCATATCTTTCATTACCAATACACTCATGAACTATAATCATTTCCAGATTTCTCCTTGACTGAGTACAAACAAGCCAAAGGTCTTGGATCTGCAGCGCTAACCGACCCAATTATACTTCAGCTCCTAGAGGAATCAGGAATGAGTGGGTACATGAAAGATCCATCATGCTCGGCTACTACAGGAATCTACGCAGGCGCCGTGGATGGATGGAAAAGCGGTAATTTGAAAAATAATGTCCAGCCTTTTTTAAGCCTGTTGTCTTAAAACTTTATTGCCATTATTATTATTATTATTATTATTATTATTATTATTATTATTATTATTATTAGATAAATCGGGATTGTTTCAAACACATTTTTATCAAGATTTTAAAATCATTTTCAATTTCAGATGACAGCTTTAAGTTTCTGGATTTTCAGGGTTGCTGTCTTTGTCTTACTGGTCAAAATGATTTGAATCTGTAACATCCTGTAACAGTGAACATGGCTCTATCAACTGTGCTATACCTTAGTTTAAACTGAATTTTATTTTCAGGAAATGCATCGCTTCATACAGAATTTAAAAATACAGATGAGTGGGGATTTGAAAACAAGAAAAAAATCTTATATAAATTCATCTCCCCGTTGTATTAGACAATTAAAGTTGATCGGTCTTTACAAAATTGGTAAGAGCGACACATTGATTCCTTTAAATTGAAGATGGCCATACTAAACAAATTTGAAATACTTCAACTCTTTTGCAGGTTTTACAAAACATGACATATCAATCGTCAGTACTATTGTCTGAAGTACATTATTGTTCTTTTTACCAGATTGCTCATCCACCCTAAATCTACCAACTCTTGACTCCTCCAAAGTGACCTGCCACATCATGGATCTCTGTACAGGGATTCAGTGTTGTATCCATGACGACACACTACGGCAGTGGTTTGAAGTTTACCTAAAGATCGACCACTGCACAAGCCAACTTAGTATCCGCATAGAAACAGTGTATCAAAACAGAACCCTAGTAGACTTTAACTGGGGTAAGGTTTAGAATTAACGAATTGTCAATTACTTTGTTTGCAGTGTATATTTGTTGATCTGTATATATGCTTTCAAAAATGTATTGATAAAAAAGATATTCCCCTAATATAATAACATCGAGACTTGTGATTATTTAATGTTGACGGATCATGATTGACATATATTGTTCACAAATATTTTTTCACAGCCTCATGTTTTTTCAAATTCAACTGCATTTCCTCTGGCGCTTTCATGTTTATGTTACTTCAGCCATTTAGTTTTGGTTTCAGGGTATTGATAACTTTACTGTTTTTGCATTAGATATAGTTTCCGTATCTCCGGGTTATTTCCTTATTAAAAATAAAGCGCATTTTAAATTATCCCTATCTTAACACAAAAGTTAGTAGAATCAATCATTGATAATCAAATGTTTACACCGCCCTACCAAGCTACATGAATCAGAGACTATTCATATACTTTAATTGAATACTGAATTAAAACACATTGGTTTTTTCCTATTGCAGGCGAACTACAAGACTTTAGATTAAATGGAATATACAAAGTGGAGTAAGTATTCGGTTTTATTTTACCATCTGTTCCATGTACATTTTTGTAAAACATTGTAAAAATTAAAAATCAATTGAGAATTTTTTGTCACATATGTTCATTTTATTAAAGCTAGTCGTTTGTTTTCAAAGTGTTTCATATACCACATATCTATAAAATATTAACCTATGCATAGGCGTTGGAACCCTGGATAGGAAGATAGACATAGGTGTTGAAAATTGTGGCTTAGCCTCCAGACGTTTCTGGCATGTGTGTGTTTTTTATGTTGGTTTAGCCCCCCCCACACACACACACACTTTCAATTTGCTTCCAACGCCTATGATATGTACTAAAACATCCCTTGATCCTTTCAGTAAATATATTTCTACATGCCTCTATACTGCCTCATGATCCAATATATTAATATAATATTAATGAGTTTCACTTACAATTGTTGTTGTTGTTGTTGTATTGTTGTTTGACGTCCCACTCAAGAATCTTTAACTCATATGGTGACATCACCAAATGAAGATGACAGGCTTCAAATTTTGGCCTATGCTCGGCACTTACATTGAACAGTGAGGGTTCTTTAAAGTGCTGACACGGTGCCTCGGTTTTTACTGTCTCATACGAAGGGCAGGAAACCAACCTGCCGCCGGCGGGACTCGAACTCACGATCCAGAGTCGAGCGCGCAAACGACTGGACCAGGCCGGGTCTCCACTTACAATATAACGTGAAGTTGAACATGAAGTCGTGTATGTATTAGCCGTCATTCCAAATTTCAAATTCTTCCATATATACTAAACCTGCTAGGGTTATACTTATAATTCACCATTTTAGATACACTCTACAAGATCTCTACGACAAGAGAGCATACCTTGTAAATATGACTGTGAAGACCTGCTTCGAATCATCAGATCCCCAATGCTCTGAATCCTTTACTCTCCTTAACAATACAAAGATTCCAAAGGATCTGTGTTACTGGAAGCATGACTTTGTCTCGCCTGGTAAGTTCATAATTTGAAGTAGAATCACTGTAAAAATATTGGAAATACTCGTATTTATCGGTAATTACAGTAATGATGTTTTAAATAAAGCAGTTACCAAAAATGTTCTATAGTGATTAAATAGAATTTAACCAACCAATTTAATTTCATGTTGCGATAAATGATAGCACTGACGGGTAATGGGTAAAATATATGACCATTCAGATAATGTTATTATATTCGATTTCTTCAGTACTTTTAACAAATTTACATAATGTATAATGACTTCTGGAAAGGTTTTATAGAAACTTTTAAAGTAAAATTAATACGAGTATAATAAAATTCAAAGAGAGATTTTTAAAGAAATAAGAAATATCACGTTTCTTCTATCATCAAAAGCGCACATTTTGCTTGCAATTATTAACATACGTTTTACTTTCGAATACACAATATCATATTCATACTGTTAAACGAAGTGAACAACGCACTATCGTCTTGCTGGCATACTTATATAGATTTGACGTTAAACTGATCATTTGTATTACTTCATCAACAACAGGTTTCTCACTGACTCAATGGATGAGCGATAACGATGTGGCAGACACCACCGAACTGATGAACCAGGATTACTCGCTCTCTAAACTCTTTGATGACTTGTCGATTTCACAATACCTTGCCTTAGCTCAATGCGATCAGTCTTCTTCTCCTTACGCTGGTGCCGTAGATGGCTGGACCACAGGTAAATTAAATTATCTCAGATGTAGCGTCGCAATACATGATACAATTCCAGTTTTGATGTATATGATGTAGTTGATGATACTCAAGATATGTATTCCATTTAATGAGCATCGAAATTGATCATTGTATTTACATCTGTTTCTACCAAACATAGGAAAGTCTTTTATTCTCAAAGAACATGTTTTTAGACATACGTCTGTTATTGAATAATATTTCCAATCAATTATCCGTCATGCGAACAGTGTCTTAATTGGATGTTTATGTATTGGAACATTCCTTAAATATTTTTTACTTCATATAAACCGCCTTTTAGAATTGAAGCGGTTAGATAATATACATTTCGTGGCGAGTGTGACCGGTCAACAGGTCATTCTTCCTCTTGATTATTATACCTGTTATACCTCTAGATTTTTCTGAAGTCCATGTTTATCCAATGTTCACCAGATTTGAATATTTATATCCTGGACAACCTGGAGATAACTACTTTGGTATATATGTTATTTTTATATTTTGTAACAGTCCCCCAGTATGTTATTTTTATATTTTGTAACAGTCCCCCAGTTATGTAACTTTAGTTCTAACTTAAACGGATGGTTGTCCATAAGTCACTCATTCTATTCAGTGATGTTGTTGAATGTAGATAAACTAAAATAATATATTTCCCATTCCAGCGGATTGTGCTAAAACACTGAACACCTTGCCACCACTGGATGCCTCAACAAATACTCTCTGTCATGTGTCCGCGGACTGTATGGGTGTGGATTGTTGTTCCGAGATCACATTCCTGAAACGTTCATTCAAGACATACCTCCAATTTGATCCCTGTGAATTCCAAATGTATTTTGGTATCGAGAGATTTGCAAGAAATGTTTCCCTTGTGAATTACAATTGGGGTATGTAATCATTCATATTTGACCGTTTGAGTCAATAAAATCAGGTTTTGGTATTTCGGAACCAGTTAATTATTTTGTACTACAGTGATATTTCGTATGGATAGCGACGTTTAAACTCTGAACTCAAAGGCTAAGATGGTCATCATTTACAGTGTTTACTCTTGGACGGATTTGGGAATACATTTAGATTTTTTACTTGTGGGATTCCCCTTCCTGTTTATGATTATACATCTACTTCAAATTCGAGCGCAACTGGTGACGTATATCGGACAAAATTGATTGTCTTTAGCATTGGTTTGGGCAAAACTATATCTTGTGTATCTTTTTTGACTTCCTGAGTACTTATTTGAATGCATTAGTTTCTTGACAATGCCTATCCGTATACAATTCTATGTCTGATTTGATTCAATATTCTACATTACTCAGTAGGTACAAACTTAGTATTAAACTCCTTAACTTTCAAAATGTAGGTAATGTTTGATTGAAATAATTTCACGTCTAGGATGTAATTCACCCTCAATCGGGAACATCGGGGGATGATGTAGGTACATGTATCTTCGTCGTCTTCCTTTCATCTGTCAATCAGTCAAATTAAGAGTTTGGTTAGAGATCTGTAATGGCTCACCAATCACGACACCATCGTTTGACATGTAGGCAACATGTATTGATTCAACAATACCAACAGTATGATTGTTTATTTTAGGAAGTGTAGAGAGTATATGGCTGGCAGGAACGATAAGACTTGAGTGAGTATTGTAATAAGTCATGAGATGTTTACTGTTTGTTGAACCGCGATGATGCAGAATTGAAATAAAATTTGGAGATTAGGGAGAGCATATATTATAATAAATTTAAATTTATTTTTCATAATATGGTGTTTTTCTGCTTTTTTATTTATTTATTTTTTCCTTTTTAGGGGTGTAAATCATTCATGTCTCTTTGTTAGATTGATTTTATTTTAAACATTTTTGGCTGATCATTAGAGATAGTGCAGTAAAAGAGGGTACATTCACAAGGGTAGAGCCTGGGTTTCGATTGTTTGCATACAGCCTAAGACGTCAGAAATGTAGCCATTCTTCCTTCATCAAATTCAATGCATAAAAGTAAAACTTACAACACTAAAAACTCGAAGGTTTTATATTTAATTTTTAACGAATAAACAATTATCTTCTTTCAAGACCAAATATATACATTGTATATAGATGTAATATTACTAAGCAAAGAAGATATATATGGTACATTGAAATTGTACTTTGTTTTCAGTTTCACGGTAGATGACCTTTATGGTGAGAGGAAATTCCTTGTGGACATGAATGTCAGCTTCTGCTTTGAATCCAGTGGTGCCTGTCACCAGGTGGTACCCGTCTTAAAGGAATCCATCATACCTAAAGACGTGTGTTCCTGGGATACAAGCTTCTACATACCAAGTAAGAGTTTTGGCGGTGTCATATCATAATATTTGTCAGAGGAAACTTACTCTTCAGTGGCACCTGATCCGACCTCTAGAGTTGTGATTGTCCATGTTTGTATACTGCTGTCTTGACAGTTCTGTAATTTTTTATACTTTCCCTTAACGTTTACTGTGTAAGGAAAGTTATGTTTCTGATTTAGATGAATAAGTAGTGGGAAAAACCAAATTCACGGAAAATTGCATTTTATTTTTATTTCTAAATACTAGTAGATTTAGTAGAGGTCTGTGTTTGTCCAGTATTCACCGGATCTGTTTATGTATCCTGAACACCCTAAAGATTTATACTTTGATATCTGAGATTTCTATAATCTTTGATTTACATATATGGAATTCTTAAATCTCTCTAAAATTTCAAAAATCATCGTATATTTGGGCAGTCTTTACAAACATGTAATTCACTGTCACTGTCATTAATGACCCATCCTTGCAATGCGTGTGCTGTTTTTAAATTTTCCAAATGCTCAAATGCGTATGCTCTTTTTCTAAGGTTTTTCATATGAGAGTTGGGTACTAAGCCATGGACTCACCGTCGGAAATCCACTACCAGGATGGGCCGACTGCCTTCTACTAGAGGAGCTAGGTATCTATCATTATCTCCAGTCCACTCAGTGTCAGCGAGGAGTCGGAATTTATGATACCACATTTGATGGTACAACAGACCTAGGATTTAATCTTAATTCGTCCACCAACAGCAAACGTAAGTACCATTTTTTCTTGGCATAGGCCCCTGTCAGAGGTTTTATGATATCCTAGTGCTGGAACGGATAACGGGGAAATTATCGATAGCATGTCAGAAATTTTATGATAGCCTCGTGTTGAAACTAATATTTCTGACAGGGGAATCCCCGATAGTATGTCAGAAGTTTTATGTATCCTCGTGTTGAAATTTATATTTCTGACAGTTAAATAACCGATAGTATGTCAAACGTTTTATGATAGCCTCATTTTGAAACTGATATTTCTGACAGGGGAATCCCCAATATTATGTCAATGTTTGTAGTTTTTCCTTTTTTAAACATTGTATAACATCCAAGAATTTTTTCACTTTTCTGAAGATGCCATCTGATGAAAGTGAAATGACGCGTATTTTAACCTGTGCTATGAAATGAAGTAAATGAAATTAGGTTTTTTGTATGTGTCACGCCTACTCTGACCTCGAACCTCATTTTTAAGTCTCATTCGAGAGATGGGACTTTCACTTTGATTATCATTTTTAAAGCACTTTCGAGTCGAATGTTGTATCTCTAGACCACTGCAAGCAATACGTGTTTTTCTAAACAGTCAATGGGTAACCCTGTACAAATGCTAGCACATTTTAAATCACCATTCGTATGAAAGAAACAACCAAAACAAGGGCTTATGCTTATTATTTCTTCATGTGGCTAAGAATTCCATTGCCTAGTTTTTACTGTTAATAATGAAACGATAAGATTTATGTTTCACATTTGAGAAAAAATATGTTTCTACACTCCAATTAATGGTTTAATATATTATGAAAATATGTTAAACAAGAGCATTGAAGTAGGCCAATAAAACTTGAGGGAAATCATATAAAACAAGCAGTGAAGCGTGAATTCGCTGCGAGTTTTCTACGTCACAGACCAATGAAATAACGTGAAGCATACGGAGTAAACGCTACTGTATCTGTACTTTTATGTTATTTATTTACATTGTTCAGAATCATAAAGAAATATTCCCGCTATATACGCCGTAACTTATACAGCGAGCTCCTGTCAAACTGCTACATCTAATATAAACTTTTATTACAATGTTTTATTCAAATCTAAATCTTTTACAGTTTGTCAGTTACAAAATGACCTTAATCAGAACCCTCTCACCAGTGATGCAGCCTCCCGGATATCCTGCTACTTACCAGAGATCTGTACGGCTGTGGACTGCTGTGTTGAGTCGTCTGTTCTACGTCGGTCATTCCATGTCTATGTGTATATCGATCCATGCGCATACGCGTTGAGAATTGGAGTGGACAATTTCTTCTTGAATAAAACTCTTGACCAATATACATTAGGTAGGTGAATTTTTTCCGCCCATTTCAAGCGATTGTTTCGATAATAACAATTATACCTTCTTGTAATCTGAGTTGTATTTTGTAAATATGAAGAAGCCAGTGTGGCGTTCCAAAATATGTCACATACGTCAATATGCATGCACCGTTAGTTTCAGTAATAGTTTCCCTGATAAACAAAACGTTTGTAGTCTACTAGAAATACATACAAAATAATTTGGAATCCGCCAAAGAATATTTTCAACATAGATAATTCACCAAACGAACACTGAGTCTTATAGTAAGGTGGTTAAGCAAACAAATATGATGTTCAGAATAATAAAATAAACATTATATTTCTGACAGGGAGATATTGCTTATATTGACACCGAGGAAGCATTATTGTAATATTTTTATGAATAAATATACACAATACATTAAAAAATCAAATATCAATGATTTATTTTCAGTTTTTCTAATTATTTGTCTGTCTGCTCGAATGTTTGCAGAAAAACTTTAAGAAAATATATAGCTTCAATTGGGACCTATTTGCTATTTTTACCTCTCTGGGACATAATATTTGGAGAGCTAACGTCATACCCTATACGTCTTAGGTGATGTTGTCTTCGTTGGTGACGTTGGCGTCGACAGTGAGCAAAAACGTTAACGTTGGTTACATCGTTTGAAATATAATGAGTGGAGTTTTAATATTTTACATTTTTTAATCCGCTTTTTCATAAACCTTTCATCTCGTGACCTAGATAATGACTTTCCTTTTATACCTTTTCTCTTAATACTGGTTTACGATCTACAAAACATTACTTGTACCCATATCAATTTATATAATTTATTTTGTGTTGCGTTCTTTTTATGCATACGTATTCACATGCCTTCTCACTTGATATTTTTTCAGACAACGAAGAAGAATTTTCATTTGGTGGGATAGTGCGAATAAGGTAAATGGTTAACAAATTATTACAGTAACATGTAAAATATTATTTACATTTTTAACAGAAATGTAATTATTTGAATACTTGAATACTGAAGCTGCTGTATTAATTCGTTGTTGATTCATAAAAGTCTGAAAACTTTATACCGTTATAGAAGCGCTTATCCTGGCCGATCTTCAACCATTACCCGGAGACATTGACATAGTCTGAACGGCAGATGATCTTTGACACATTAAACATAGCGAACGTTATATCCCCCATCACCAAAAACTGCTCAGCAAATAGTTATAACCGAATAGTTGCTCAGTAGGGTTTGAAATATCATGTAAACAAACATGTCGCATTTTGAATACATTTTATTTAGACTATTATGCTCATTACACAGTACTATATGTTCATTTTACGAAAACTTAATTTGTTAGTATACGACTAGTTTAGTATCTATTGTGTATAAATCAGTGTGTTAACTTCTGTGGAACCCCTGGTAAAGTCTTGACAAAAGATAAATTTCATACCCATCTATCATAAAATACAATCATACGAGTACCTTACCAGGCATCAAGTTTTGACTTTTTATACAATGGATACCTTACATTAGGTAATTATACTACTTCTCTCTTCAGGTACAAAATAATCGACCTTCTGGATAGCGACATGTATATAATCAGTCTTAACATCAGTATTTGTACAGAGTCTTCAGGGTGTGACACAAATGACGTAATAATGGATGACGTAATATTGCCAAAATTGCCATGCACTTGGAATCAAGGGTTTACTGATACAGGTGAGTATATTGCATTAAAATTGCATCCCTAAATAAGAAGTTTGGATGAAAAGAGCTACATTGTTTCTAATATTAAATATACAAAACAATCGCAAATAAAAGCTAAATTATAAGAATTTGATATGTATGTTGCTTAAATCAAGGTGGCGATATATAACTGAAGGAGATTCCATAATGCTACAAAAGTCCAGCAGTAACAGTCCAGATTCTGGCACCACAAATCTTGAGTATTGTCTGAGAATATTCTCAACTTGGCCTACTCGGCCAATCAGATTTCAGGATTAGCCAAAGTTGACTAAAGTTAAATGGTGTCAGTCCCTGGTACATCAGTCGACTTACATGTAGCAAATCCTGTGTTACGAAATAATTTTAACAAAAACAGTTACTCATTATATGCATGCAATTTGTTTACCAGATGAAAAGCGATCTTTCGGATGAAATTTTAATACTCGCAAATACAGAATTCAAATTAGTAACTTATTTCCCATGTCGTAGGTAAACAAATCAAGATATTCTCTGAATCCTTAGTTGTTGCTGTTTCTTTGTGATTTTCTTTCTTATCTTAATCAATATTTTTCAGACTTTTCTGTCTCCAACTGGATGTCCGAAAACGAATTTTCGTCTCCCCTATCCGAAGCACAAGTATCCAAACTGTTACACGATATGAAAGTGTCTAAATACCTACTGGCTGATCCCTGCAACAGTTCAGATCCAACGAGTATATATGCTTCTGCGACCAACGGGTGGAATACAGGTTTGCGACTTTACATACATAAGGGGACTGTGGTTGTGTGATATGAACAT
Source organism: Atrina japonica (assembly GCA_030159075.1). Classification (NCBI taxonomy): domain Eukaryota; kingdom Metazoa; phylum Mollusca; class Bivalvia; order Pterioida; family Pinnidae; genus Atrina; species Atrina japonica. The sequence continues at coordinate 153,692 of BROG01000307.1, forward strand.
TAACCACTGTCTCCATTCAGGGCAGGTTCGATTTGAAGAAATTTGCAAGTTTCGTTGTGGCAATCTGGTAGACATTTCCTCTAAACATTGTGACTGTTTTCATTTAAAATTGATATCAAGTGTATGAATGGAAGAAAGTACTGTGAAAGTTTTTGTAAATCAAAAACAAGTTGAATGATCAGAAATGCATATGAATTTTGTAAAAATAGTTTGTCATCTACTATATTTGTTTTCAGTCTATACGGTGAACACGTATTATTTTTTCTCATGACAAGCATTTAAAAAGTTTAAAAACGCAACCTTTATGAAATTCATAATATCGATTGACAGTGTTGATTGTATAATAGAAAAGTACATTTTCAGACTTACTTTATACACTAAAGTCTCTTTATTTTTATTTTTTTTTTTTGCATATGATTTTTAATTTAACAAAACCAAAGAAAAAGAATTCAAAATAGGATGTTTATCAAGGGGTTGTTGTGTTTTAATCAAACCTCAAATTATGTTCCATGTTGTATCTGTGTGAAGATAATTTGAAAAGATAAATATAATTACAGCGGATTGTGCTAAAACACTGAACACCTTGCCACCACTGGATGCCTCAACAAATACTCTCTGTCACGTGTCCGCGGACTGTATGGGTGTGGATTGTTGTTCCGAGTTCACGTTCCTTAAACGTTCATTCAAGGCATTCCTTCAGTTTGATCCCTGTGAATTCCAGATGTATTTTGGCATAGAGAGATTTACACGAAATGTTTCCCTTGTGAACTACAATTGGGGTATGTGTGCATGTTAATTAATAACGACTTTCTTAGTACTTATTTATATAAAATAAGTTATTTCGCTATTCCTATGTAATTCATTTAAATTGAGTTACAGTTTTCTCTTAATCTGTATTGCGAGTTAAAAACTCTTTTCAAATTACAAAATGTCATTATGTTCAATCAAAATCATTTTCACCTCTGAGATCTACAAAGTACCCTACCTGACGGGTTATTAGATATTTTGTCTGCGTTCGTCCGTCTGTCTGACCAGTTAAATGTTTTTTAAGGTTTTGTAATGGCTTAACAATCATGACGTCATCGTATGACATATAGACGACATGCATTTATTCATCAATAACAACAGGATGATTGTTTATTTTAGGAAGTGTAGAGAGTATATGGCTGGCGGGAACAATAAGACTTGAGTAAGTATTGTAATAAGACATAAGATGTTCCCTTTACGCTATATTGAACCGCAGTGATACCATACCTTAAGTTGCACAGTATTGCAATCATGTTTGGAGACTTTATTACCCATTTAGTCAAACTACCTTTCATCTTTTTAGATGTTCTCATATTTCTATAAGATGTTCTTATGTGACTGATTTATGATATAGAATTGATTTTATTTCACAAAATCTTGTAATATCCATATGATATTCTTGAAAATATTTAAATGGTCGCAATACTCTATTCGCAGAGGTTACGATTCGCATGTAGAAGGTTCAGTACCGGCTTTGCAAGCCTATTAACAATTCATTCTCCAGGTGTTTTGCAAAAAAGATAAAAAATAAAACGAGACATTGTATGATACCTATCGTGTATGTTTTTTGTGTAAAATTTCAAACAGAAAAATATGTCGTGGTATTGATTAAAATTTTCATCTAACAAACAGCAGCAAATGGTTTTGTTTCCTATGTTATTTATACCTACTGCACATTAAACAACCCAACGTTATAGTAATGCTTTGATTTTCGTCCATAGCATTGACAAAGGCCAATTTTTGTGAAACTTCTTCAGCCGGCGATATTAATATATAAGTGACAATTCACATAAGCATAAATATCACATATATGTGCTATGCACAAAATTATTGATAAATAAATAAATTAAAAACAATAATTATTGTGCTATGTGGAAGTTATATACCATGCATTAAAATTCTATTCTGTTTTCAGTTTCACGGTAGATGACCTTTATGGTGAGAGGAAATTCCTTGTGGACATGAACGTCAGCTTCTGCTTTGAATCAAGTGGTGCCTGTCACCAGGTGGTACCCGTCTTAAAGGAATCCATCATACCTAAAGACGTGTGTTCCTGGGATACAAGCTTCTACATACCAAGTAAGCTTTGTGGGGTGGATCAAAACATAAAACCTCTCAAAGGATGCTAACTCCTCGATGGCTCCTCGATTTTACAGAGGTTAATTTTTTCCAGCGTTTACAATTGCATACTTGTCTTTCACATAAGTTTGCAATAACTCATATTTTTTTTTAAATTCATTGTACACAAAATGTTTATCTGGCTCTGTCATTAATACCTGGACTTTAAAATGCGTCTGCTCTTTTTTTAAAGATTTCTCATATGAGAGCTGGGTACTAAACCAAGGACTCACACTGGGAGATCCTTTACCAGAATGGGCTGACTCTCTTCTCCTAGATGAGTTAGGCATTTATCACCATCTCCAGTCTACCCAGTGTAAGCGTGGAGTCGGACTATACGATACAACATTTGACAATACAACGAACCTCGGATTCAATCTTAATTCTTCCGCCTACAGCAAACGTAAGTAGAAAATTACTTCCTATATTTATAGAAGATAGTAAATTGGTGGATGTTATTATGTTTCCATTACAGAAAGTGAATTAAAATCATGATACTCTGGAGGATGACCATATACAATGCGACTGGTGTTGCAAACTAACAGAGGACGCTGACTCCTTCCCGGACACCTGGTCCTATCCCGTTTGAGATTTGCAATTCATCTTCTTGATTTTTAAATTCAATTTGTCGTATTCTAGATTCAATTTAATTTGAAGTTTCGATTATCCATTGGTACTTTTTCATTTTTCTTTGAGTCATTCATTCTTATTCAATATGTATTGCGTTACAAGATGTATTGATTAATTTTATATAAACACATTTACACATGTACAAACATTGTGTAACATGAATCTGTCTGTTTCATTTAAATGCATGGTCGAACACACTTAAATTGAACCCTGTTATATTTAAATCTCGCTTTATGTCTTCTAATGGACTTTGCTTCGATTATTAATTGGTTCTTCTTCATTTGTACTTGCAAATGATTTTGAATTCCCACCAAAATATCTTTATTACCATTATAACCCCGTTATTTTGAAAACCCTGTTAAATTGAAAGACAAATTATCTAAATATATCCGGGTATGACTATTATGACAGCATGACATTAATATGATTACGAACCAAAAAGTACAAAGAGAGTACCGTATAATCGGGTTTATTTGCAAAGTGGCTGTAATGTACGTCTCAAATAAATTGAATTATGTCATGCAACAACTTTATGCTTGTAGATTTATTTAGATAACAGATTGGGTAAGCAAATGGCCAATCGTCAGACGGCAGCGATAAGAAATACATAGTTAAACAGATCGATGTGTTGCTGTGAAAATTTCAATGCAGCTACGAATAGTGTATATGGGAGGACTTCCCTTAGTTTACTGGAAGTAGCTGACTATCAACTTCTTTCATAATGTATATCAAGTTTTATTGCAATGTTTTATTTAAACCTAAATCTATTCCAGTTTGCCAGTTACAAAATGATCTGGATCAGAATCCTCTCACAACTGAGGCCGCCTCTCGGATATCCTGCTACTTACCAGAGATCTGTACAGCCGTTGACTGCTGTGTTGAATCGTCTGTCCTACATCGGTCATTCCATGTATACGTGTATGTCGATCCATGTGCATACATGCTGAGGATTGGAGTGGACAATTTCTTCTTCAATAAAACTCTTGACCATTACACATTAGGTTAGTAAACTTGCTCAGTATATCTAAAGCAGCATACATTAGATAGGTAAATCCTTTAAGTATATTCACTTATCCAAGATCGAATGATAATTTTCATCCGCTTTTTTTCGTCAAATTTTGTTTGTTTCGTTCCATAAAATTGTACCGTATTTTTTTTTTATCAATAAGATTAACTATGATTTTGGGTATAGCCAGAGTTATGGTACTTTATATATACTTATTTGTAACATATCTTTTCTAAACAAATCCTGTTTCTCTTATGATATAGGGCCCATACTTCGATTTTTGTATAAACAAAATAATAATACTGGTATAAGATAAAACACAATTTATACGGCATTAATGATAATATCTCATCATTTTTAAGGACACGAAGAGGACTTTTCATTTGGAGGGATTGTGCGAATCAGGTAAAGTTACATCATATGGTAACAATGAACATATATCGCATATATGATAAAAGAAAATGAAATATAATCTTCTAATCTCCATTACAGAAATAGTTTCAAATCCTCAAAACAAAACTGATGAATTTCATGTCTAAGAAAATTATTAGTTTAGGTTCTTGGTATTACTTCATAACTTATATTTTCTTTCAACCACATCAGTTTAAAATTCGATCCCAGATTACGAAATATTATTGACAGAAATGATCGTCTTCATTAGCCGTTATTACTGGCTTTCTGTTTTGTCAACATATCACTTTGGTATTACATTTGTGTTTACTTTTTATGATTTATATAATTATTGATTCAGTAATATTACGAGACCTCCATAGACTCAAAACTCATTATTACCTCTAACCAACGCTGACCCGAGCCCATCTCCAGCCTCAGTTGATTATGCCTGGACATTGTCAACTACTCTGGAAGGTCGCCGGTATTTTGGAAGTTACATTGCAAACCCTTTTCCCTTTACCACGAAAAACTATTAAACAAATGCAAAACTGAAAAGAAAGTTGTTCAACATGGTTTGAAATACCAGTAAACAACGAATCGCATTTTGTTGACTTTATTGTATATAAAACATTATAGTCATTACTAAGGTCTATCTTCTCATTTGACATTATCTTTATACACACGCACACACACGTATATACTACTCTTTTCAGATACAAAATAATCGACTTTCTGGATAGCGATATGTATATATTCAGTCTTAACATCAGCGTTTGTACAGAGTCTTCAGGGTGTGACACCAATGACGTAATAATGGATGACGTAATACTCCCAAAACTGCCATGCACTTGGGATCAAGGGTTTACGGATACAGGTACGTACATTATCTTGTGTAAAATATTATCTTTATTGTATCTTCTCAATTGTCAGAATTAATTTCAAAATAAACATGATCTGATTTATCTCTTTGCGAAATGTGCTCTTTTGCATATCATAAAAATTGTTATTTTCTTGCAAAAATTAATTCATATAATTGCATCCCAAAATAAGTGTTTGGTTGAAAAAGATACAGCTTTCTTTATATTAGATATAAAAAACAATCGCAGATAAATGCTGAATTATAGGAATTTTAATATGTATGTTTGTTTAAGTTAAGGTGGTGATACATATCTGAAGGAGATTCCATCATGCTACAAAAAGTAGGGTAAATCGAACAAATTGCATGAAGACAAATCCGTGTTCCTAACAATTATTTCTAACAAAGAGAGTGACTCATTCTTGCAATATACACTCAATTTACGACGTAAAAAGCAAGCTTTTTTTAGTCATTTTAATACGAGTAACTATGACGATTAAGTTGGTTACTTATCTCCCGTTTCGTAAGTCAACCAATTTAACTCAATAAAGATATATTCTGAAACTTTAGTTGTTGCTGTTTCTTTGTGGCTTTTTTTCTTATATTAATCAACATTTTTCAGACTTTTCTGTCTCCAACTGGATGTCCGAAAACGAATTTTCGTCTCCCTTATCCGAAGCACAAGTATCCAAACTGTTACACGATATGAAAGTATCTAAATATCTACTGGCTGATCCCTGCAACAGTTCAGATCCAACGAGTATATATGCTTCTGCGACCAACGGATGGAATACAGGTTTGTGACTTTACATACATAAGGGGACTATGGGTGTGTGATATGAACGTTAACCACTGTCTCCATTCAGGGCAGGTTCGATTTGAATACAGGTTTGCGACTTTGAATACATTAAGGGACTGTGCTTGAGTGGTTAGAATATCACCTTTTACACACTTTGACCTAGTCAGGACAGGGTGGATGTCAGGGAATTTACTTTGGGAAAATCTGGTAGACGTTTCCTGTATAAAATGGAACTCTGTATTGTCATTTCAAATGGCTGACAGTGTAACACTGAAAAAGTATTGACTTGTGAAACTCAATTTAAATTTAAAACAATCTGAATCCTTCGAAATGCATGTGGTTTCTTAAATAATTTGCCATCTATTATATTTTTCTTATACGATGAGCTTGCATTCTAGTTTTCTCCTCATTAACGTTAAAAGAGTCGTCGCATTTTAGAACTTTATATAATTTTCATAATGTCATATTTACAGTAGAGAGTAGGTAATAGAAAAAAATAGCTATACAGATTTAATGATTTTATGTTTTGTTTATTTGATTTTTGTAAAAAACGAAAACAATGTATATATACAAGCACCTAAAAAGAACTATCGTTAGTAGGCAGTTATGTTAAAACATTCTGCCCCATGCCTTATATTACATTTAATGTTGTGTTTGTGTGTAAATAATTTGAAAAACTGAAATTACAGCGGATTGTGCTAAAACAATGAACACCTTGCCACCACTGGATGCCTCATCAAATACTCTCTGTCATGTGTCCGCGAACTGTATGGGTGTTGATTGTTGTTCCGATGTCACGTTCCTGAAACGTTCATTCAAGGCATTCCTTCAGTTTGATCCCTGTGAATTCCAGATGTATTTTGGCATAGAGAGATTTACACGAAATGTTTCCCTTGTGAATTACAACTGGGGTATGTGTGCATGTTAATTGATATTGACTTTCTAAGTACTTCCTTAATTTAAGTAGATTTATTGGCAATTCCTATGGAATTCTTCATTTAACTTGATACATATTCAGTATTCTACATTAGGAGTGGAAATCCAAAAATATTGCAATAAATAATCAAATTTAAATATATATGTCAATTAACACAGTATTTCTCTAGAACTAAACATTGTCAAAGGCACAACATTTCATTTCGTAGAAGGAGAGACCTTTGATTTAGCTGTGCTAAAACAAGACAATTTCTCGTTTATTTTAGGAAGTGTAGAAAGTATATGGCTGGCGGGAACAGTAAGACTTGAGTAAGTATCGTAAAACGTCATTAATTGATCTTTACTTTATGCTCTGTTGAACCGCGATGATATTGTAGGTGTCTCAGTATAACAATTACTTTTGGAAACAATGCATCCCCGTGTAGTCCAACTGGATTGTTTTTTTCTTTTTGGAGGACAGGTGTTTTAATCATTATACAAAATTTATTTTATATTTATAACAGTGGGCACATTGTGTCACAAATTCGAATAGCATCCATTTCTGTATTACATTTATTAAATTGCGGACGACAATCTTCGTCGTAGAGCTTTCGATTCGTATGCTTAAGGTTTGTGCCGGCTTTATAAGGCTATAGGTTCCTTACACATGCTGTAAAAACTACCTACGCGTCGTGTAAATTGTGAAAAATTTCAAAGATAAAAACATCCCGCAGTGACTACGTTGGTTCAAGCTTTGATTTAACAAACACAAGATAACGGTTTTATATATATATCTATATATGTTAGGTAATAAAACATCGCATTAAATAACCCATACCGCATTATCACCAGTGAATTGCATACCAAATTAGCACCAGTGCATTGCATATCGCATTAGCACCAGTGCATTGCATATGCCAAAAACTGTTTAACTTCACCTTTCGCCGTTGGTATTGCCGTGTAAGTGAAACGATACTGGTAAGACGTAAAGTATTTCATGCAAAGCAGAAACATCAAATTTATTTGTGATGTACAACTCAATGTCAAGAGATAAACCGAAGTTAAATATAAATTATACAATAAAATTATATTGTTTTCAGTTTCACGGTAGATGACCTTTATGGTGAGAGGAAATTCCTTGTGGACATGAATGTCAGCTTCTGCTTTGAATCCAGTGGTGCCTGTCACCAGGTGGTACCTGTCTTAAAGGAATCCATCATACCTAAAGACGTGTGTTCCTGGGATACAAGCTTCTACATACCAAGTAAGATTTGTGCGGTTTGTCAAAGCATAAGATCTTTCAGAGGATACGTCTGTTGTACCTGACCCGTCCTCTTGATTTTACATAGGTTTACGTTGATCCAATAATCATAGTATACTGTTTCTTGAAAACTCTGACAAGTGATATTTCGGTGTCTGATATTTTGTTGTTTTCCGTTGCTTTTTCTGAGTGTATCTTGAGTATATAGTGTGGATATTGAAATCAAACTCAGAATACAGCATTATATGTACAAGTAAATGTTTCGTACCAAATCGTCATTTTTGTCATCGGTTAACTTATATACCGGTAAACAAAGTTCCATAAAAGGTCCAAATAACTCATCATATATTTTGAAATTCAGAGACAAAATGTTTATCTGGTTTTAGTATTAATACCCGAACTTTAAAATTTATCTGCTCTTTTTTAAAGATTTCTCATATGAAAGCTGGGTACTAAACCAAGGACTCACACTCGGAGATCCTTTACCAGAATGGGCTGAACCTCTTCTCCTAGACGAGTTGGGCATTTATCACTATCTCCAGTCCAACCAGTGTCAGCGTGGAGTCGGACTATACGATACAACATTTGACAACACAACGGACCTCGGATTTAATTTAGACTCTTCCACCAATAGCAAACGTAAGTAGCTATTATTTTCTTCGTATACCCGATATCTGTGTAGGGTCGTGAATTGGTAGATGTTATTATGTTTCCGTCACTGAAGGTGAATGTTGGTCAAGCTTGCTTTGGCTTTATATAACGAGCGACGTGATTACTTAAAGGTATTTTCACTAGTCCTTGTGATGCAAGGTGTTTAGAATGTCTTTCTGTGTCAAAGTAGCTGGAATTTACGTCCCCGATGAATGGAATTATGTCGTGTATGGCACGCCGAAATCAAATCCATGAGTTAAGCCTAGTTAGTAAATAACAGACAATGTTTCAGTGCTGTAAAAGTTTTATCAAAAATACACAACAGTTTCTAATATATCGGTCATTTTAAAAATACAAAACTTTCATTTACTGCACATCTTTAAACTTAACGAATGAAGTTTCCAACTAATTTAAAACCAGAAATTAAAACTGAAACTAATTTTTCTGTCGATAAACTCGGTTTAACTGCAGAAAAACTAGGTTTAACCAATAATGCGATTTTGGCGTGCCATAGTCATGACATAGCATGATGCCTTTATATCTCTAAAATAGTAGATCAGGTAAGCAAATGGCCAAACAACAGCCGGTAGCAATGAGAAATACATAGTTAAATAGATCGATATGTTGACGTGAAAAGTCACAGCATATTGCTACGAATAGACTCTATGGGGGCGGCTGCTTCAGATCTTACCAAAAGAAACTTGGTGTCGTTGCAGAACTTCGGCCTACTTACAAAGCAGCTGACTGTCGAATTCTATCATTTTATACATTAAGTTGTAGATGTATTGCAATGTTTTATTTAAATATAAATCTATTCCAGTTTGTCAGTTACAAAATGATCTGGATCAGAATCCTCTCACCACTGAGGCCGCCTCTCGGATATCCTGCTACTTACCAGAGATTTGTACAGCCGTTGACTGCTGTGTTGAGTCGTCTGTTCTACATCGGTCATTCCATGTCTATGTGTATGTCGATCCATGTGCATACATGCTGAGGATTGGAGTGGACAATTTCTTCTTCAATAAAACTCTTGACCAATACACATTAGGTTAGTAAACTTATTTAGTATATTTAAAGCCAATCAAATTGCTTTTTATCATATACTTATATTTTAAAACTTTGGTGCAATTGAGATTAAAAATCGAAAGTGAAGTTTCCGTCAAATTTTGTGATTTTTTTTCCAAATTGTTTTACCATATTAGTTGTTTTTATATGTAAGATTAGATACAAAGTTGGGTATGACCAGAGCGATTGGATTTAGTTCTCGGCAAAATATTTTTACTAAACAAAGCATGTTCCTCGTTAAATATAGGAGTCATAACTGAAGTACTGAAGGTTATTGCAAACGATATAATAGTACTGATCTAAGATATAAGGTATATACGACATCATTTCTTATATTTCGTCATTTTTCAGGAACCCAAGAAGAATTTTCATTTGGAGGAATAGTACGAATCAGGTAAAGTGACATCATGTAGAAACAAATAATAGATATCCCATGGTTTTGGGGGTTTTTTTTGTTTGGTTTTTTTTGTTTTGGGGGGGTTGGATTTTTTTTTTGGGGGGGGGGGTTGTTTATCCATTAGGGAAATTCTTAACTATGCATAAAATTGCATTGGTTCTCATTAAAATATCATCTGTTTTTCAGTAGTTTTTGCGCGGTTTTTTTTCATGATAAGAAGATAGGTGGACGTTAAACTTAAAAAAAAATCTTCGAATGGCCTTACGACATATTATTGACAGAAATATGATAATTTTTTTTCAACATTTTTTTGGAATCCTGTTTATAATTTCTTTATATAATTTATATACATGTATTATTGATTTGATTATATTACGAGAAATCCATAGCTTGTAAACAAATAATTATTATCGGTAATCATTACTGATCCGGCGCCATCTTCAGCCTTAGTTTGATTACACCTGGATATTGTCAACTAACTGTGGAAGGCTGATGGTATTTTACAAATTAAATTTCCAACCATTTTTCTTCAACACAAACAATGGTCAACAAATGCTAAACTGTAAAGTAGTTCATTGTGACATTTGCGAGAATAGTAAACAAACGCATTCGCATGGTACATGTAATGCGTAATGCGTACCAAGGTGTTCATAAACAACGAATTTTGGACAAGGCTTAGTTATGATTCTTTTCAGTTACAAGATAATTGATTTCCTCGATAGCGACATGTATATGATCAGCCTTAACATCAGCCTCTGTACAGAGTCTTCCGGGTGTGACACTAATGACGTAATAATGGATGACGTAAAGCTGCCAAAACTGCAGTGCTCATGGAATCAAGGCTTTTCTGATGCAGGTAAGTATATAAACGCTTATTCTATGTTTTTGTTTTATTTAAATTAAATTAATATAAGAATTTCAGAATTGATTTGTTTTATCTATTTATGTAAAACGTTTGAAAGATAATAAAAATGTCTCTCATAAAATTTCGTAAGATTGTATTCAATTTATTTGACTTTTTATCATTAAATGTTTTCTGTATACCTTAAACATGTAACACAATTCGTTATATGCAAAATGCAGTCCAAATTTCAATCTCCACAACTGACAACTAAAGCGGTTAAAAAGAGTTATATTGTGTCAAATATTTTTTGTGAATTGATATATCAAATATACAAAGCCCACGTAGATGACGATTGCATTCTAGGACTATTTTTAATGTATTTGCTAATTAGCAATACATTAAGATTTATTACCCGGCCTTGTATGATACCACTTTTAATTTCGGAAATATACTTTGATATTAAATTTGACCTCAACTAATAAAATCTTATTGACAGAAATGATCGTCTTGTGAAACTTAAAATTTGGTATTCCTAAAAATAGCCTTTCATTTCATTTTCTATCTTGTTTGATATTGGTGGTGGCTGAAGTCGCTGTAGTACACATAAGTGTACATAAAAACAAGATATTGACCCCACATGTGGTACTCTGCTAACAATCACCTGCAAGTGTTTTGACTCGTGATCTATAATCCATTGCGATAACATGAGTTATTTCAATCCATATGTGATAGTGGTCATGTGGGTTTCCTTGAAGATCGGTCGGATTGCAGAAATAACAGTATTCAGATCCGAACAAATATTTCTAATTAAGAGAGTAACTTATACTTTCTATGTATAAAGCTTAAAAACTGAAACTTTTACAATTAATGAAAACAAAGCACAAACATAGTGTTTTAAGCCAAAGTCCAAATGTCACATGATTATATGAACTGTTCGGTTTCCTTAGGGTTGAAGATAAATCAAGTAAAGTGGTCCATATTCCTTCATATTATTTGATATTAATTTCGATATGATGACAACAAATAGTTCCCATGTGCCAAATTCAGAGTAAAACAAATTCTGATGTCAATTTTTCGATTATAAATATTCATTGCAAGCTATAATCGTCATGATGTCGTAGATGCAAACGCTGCTATAGCGGACCATGTGGCTTAAATTAAGCAAAAATACTTGTATATTTTTACATTTAGCATACAAATCATTGATTTTATACAATGACTGCACAATTGTTCTAATTTACATTTTATTTAGAGGTTTTATATCGTGCAACACCTTTGAAACATAATTATCACCCCTTTTAATGCGTTGAGATTGACAGAACCATGGCTCCGAAAAATTATGTTAAACAGAAAATCACGTGACAACGTAATCATGACTGTCTTGATGGTTGGCAAGAATATATATATAACAATAGGTTGTCCGACTAGCACAGTGGTTAGTACACTCGCTTCTCAACAATGAGACCCGGGTTTGATCCTTGGATTGGACAAGGGAGTATATGAGATGGGTTGGCGTTCACCAAGTAGGACACAGCAAGAATTCCCGCACGTCAACATAAAACAGCGAACCTTTGATATTGATATAAGTATATATTATATAGTATAACATACCTTGTTTGTCATTCCTTATATAAACATACAAGTATGACACTTTGTAGAAGGGAATGTGTGTTTTAACATAAATGAATCAAAAGGTAATCTTGACATAAGTAGAATCGTTACTGAATGATTCTTTATGATTTTTTTGTCTTATTCAATTTTTTTTTCAGATTTCTCTGTCACCGCCTGGATGTCAGAAAACGATTTCTCGTCTCCCCTATCTGAAGGACAAGCATCCAAATTGTTACATGATATGAAAGTGTCCCCATACGTTCTGGCTGATCCCTGCAACAGTACAGACCCAACGAGTATATATGTTCCTGCTTCCGACGGATGGAATAATGGTATGCCACTCTATATACATAGAGGAGCCCCTGTGGCCAATGGTTAGAATATCGAGTTCTAAACGACAACAGTTAGCACAGCTTCAGTGTAGGGAAGTCTGTCAATTTCCTTCTGGAAATATGGTTGTCTTTCTCAGTTATATGTAACTGATTGCAAATTGACCGAAAATGTGTTGGCTTGTGAAATAATATAACAATTAAACACAATGAAATACGTTGGTCTCATTTTCTGTGATGTTAAAAGAGTCGCCGCATTTTAATAATTTCATAATGCAATATATAGTGTAGACAGTGAAGTAATAGATAATACACGTTTTAAAGAATTTTCTTTTATACATTATATTTTATTTTCAGTTTCAGTTTGTATCAAAATTTAAGCAAAATAGAATAAGCAAATTGTGTAACTCTTTTGTCTAGCTATGTTTTTGTTAGTACCTTTTCGAGTTTTGTTTGTCTTTCAGGCTGTCCAAAAACGGTATCTCTTACAAACCTAAATGGAAATTCAACTGTGTGTCACCTTGGAGCCGATTGTATCTCGGTTGACTGTTGTATACAGGTTGATCGAATCAGTCGTGGCCTCAATGCTAAATTGTCCGTCAATCCGTGTACATATATTATGACAATATCACTTGGAAGAATCAAAGTCGAAGTCGATCTTTTGAATTATACATGGGGTAGGTACAAATATTAAATATTTTCAAAGTTAATTGTTTAAACTGAATGCTACATAGTGGGAGTAATGGTTACCTTTGCGCAATCAATTCATGTAATGGTTAAGATTTGTTAATTGGTCTAGTTATAGACTCCAGGGCTCCTGGAGTTTGATTCATGATACAGGTCATGCCAAAACATTGTTAACGATGATAGCGATTGTTTCTTCGCCGTTCGAAGTTAACCTCACTGGTTTTTCTGGTGAGCCTTAAAAACAAGGTGACGACAGGTGTGGCACGTCAAGAAACCCTCCCTGCGTTTTCATCAATCAATAACACAGTTCAAAATGTGTAACTCTCCACCCAAAACTCGTAATATCTTTGTATAAGTCTAACGTTCTTGTTGGGATGTAAGACAACAATTTGTAAAGCAGATACCTCAAAGGACAGACCAAATTGCTATACACCATGGCTAAGAAATAATTTTTTTTATACTGAAAATAAATTCTTATTTATTCAGGGGTTGACATAATAAGATAAAGTAAGCAGTGATTTGATTATATGCATTTATCTAACATTTTCAGGAACAACAGAGAGATACAGTTTAAAAGGACTTCTTAATATGGAGTAAGTCATTCATCAATTTATTGCTTTCTCTCATACCGTAATAACACACTTATATATGTTTTTGTAAAATTAAACCTTACAGTTATATTTTGTGCTTAACTGGTGCTTACACAGTATCTCTGTCCTTGAATTAGGTTAATTTTGAATCTGGTTTGTAAGCTAGACAAAATCAAAACAGAAAATCACTTTTATTCTACAAGAATTTGACATTCGCTAATAAGCATGTTCGCAAAATCAAATATATGTATTTATATTATAGCTTTTGTATATAAAGCTATGTTTCATGTGTATACCGTTGCTGCATAAGTATCTTAGTGTTTCTTACTAAACTTTATTTATTTACAGCATTGCAGGCATCAGTCTTTATTTAGAGAAATTAATTGATACAGGGCACCTGATCTCATCTGTAGACTTTCTAGAAGTCATTGTTTGTCCAATAACCGTTATGTTTGTCTACTGACAGTATATGTTTGTATTTGACTGTATTATAAATACTTTGGTATCAGTAATTTGTATGTTGTATAATTTCAGATTTACACTTTATGATCTGAGTTGTGGAGGAAGTTACCTGATTGACATGGATTTAAGTGTTTGTTTTGAGAGTGGAAGCCCGTGTGATATTATGGCATCCGTTTTCAGGCAAACAAAATTGCCCAAACCAAGCTGTGATTGGAGTACAGGCTTGAGTGGTATATATTTTGTATTTCATTTCCCTTGATTTTTTCGCCTCCATTTTATAGAAGCGGAAGCATCATATTCTTATTTAAATTTGCCTGTAAAATATGACTTCATACAAAGTAGATCTTGGAATATAAAACTCTTCGTTCGTGGTGCTTCGTCTAAAGGTGCTCTAACAAAATACAAATCTCTTGAGAAGCAAATGATTTTTCCTTTATATAATAAAACAGTAAACGGGTATTTGATTTGGGTCTGCAATAAAGATATATCAGATTTTATAGTCTCAATTTTCTACCTCCATGAGCGGCGAGAGAAGTGCCCTTTTAATTTTGACTTCTGTAGTCTTCGGCTGCTCCAAGGTCGGAGCCTCACTGGAACCTAGACTAATTAGACTTGGAAGTTTGTCAGATTAATTCTGGAATTCCAGTGGTCTTTTCAACAAGTACAACATAACCGGACTTTCTCCTCCATTATGTCAAGCGTACTGAAGAAATGTTGAGTTAGCGTGAAACGCAATTAAAACAAAATTAATGTAATTGAATTTATTTTTTTCAGGATTTTCATTAAGGACTTACCTTGGAACCATCGGGTTATCAGGAACAACTAGTCCTCTCCCTGACGACGCTCAGCTACAGCTTTTTGAAGACCGTGGAATAGCTAATATGATTAAAGAACAAGCCTGCGACCAATCAAGCGATAGCTTATATGCATTACCGGTAAATGGTTGGGTCAATGGTACGTGTAATTTTTTTTTTTTCGTTTTAATCCTGTTTCTATTATGTTCTTGACCCAGTGAAATATTTATAAGATTTAAGCATCATTGTTTAACAATGTGTAAAAATAAGTTCATGTACATATTTATATTTAATTTACCCATCACAATAATTACAAAAAATATACCTGGTTCGTTTTCCTATCTATAAGCAATGTCCAGTGATGGTTAATTGATATATGAACACCCTACAATACGTACCTTTTAGTGAATTTGAAATGTCGACATATTACTTCTTCTAGAACGTCTGTACCGGCATCAATCTTTTATATTCTAATGTTTGTTTATGTAACTGTCATGCTCCCCTCCCACGGTTGTATCTTCAGCTTTATATACATTAACTGAAAATGAGTTGGATGTTTTATTATCACTGTATTTCTAATTGATTTGCATTTCTAAAAGGGGCATTAGCTGTCTTTACAAACACATTATTCCATATTTTCTTATTTTACTGCCTGTACTTGATATACGATAACAAATAAGAGCTATACAAATAGAGCAGAAATCTTAAATTTCTATATATTTTGTAAAAAAAAACAAGGTCAGGTCCACTGTGATATTCATAAACAAATAGTAAGGTTGAGTTCATCAATAGCAATTTATAAAGTGCCAAACGAGGGTTTCTCAAGCAATTTTCACAAAATATATAGGAATTTAAGACTTTTTATTCCTGTGTATATTTTTTTGTCATTGTATATCAATCTAAGTACATCGAGTAAAAGGGGAAACAACCACAGCTAATGTAACTTTAACAATCTGTGCTTTCAGATTGTCCTTCTGCACCTACATTACCAACCTTGGCTTCCGGTATAACGTGTAATCTACCGGAACTCTGCACTGGCGCCACCTGTTGCATGAATATTGATCGATTGGATAGATCCATTGAAACGTCTTTTAAATTCGACCAATGCAATAATTATTTGGAGATTTCACTTGAGAAAGTGACAATAACACAACAACTCCATGACTTCAGTTTTGGTAAATCATTCTAATCACTTTTTTAATCGTAGTTATTATTATCATGATTATTATTATTAGTAGTAGTAGTATTAGTAGTAGTAGTTGTAGTAGTAGTAGCAGCAGCAGCAGCAGTAGTAGTAGTAGTAATTAGTAGTAGTAGTAGTAGTAGTAGTAGTAGTAGTAGCAGTAGTAGTAGTAGTAGTAGTAGTAGTAGTAGTAGTAGTAGTAGTAGTAGTAGTAGAAGAAGTAGTAGTAGTAGTAGTAGTAGTAGTAGTAGTAGTAGTAGTAGTAGTAGACGTAGTAGTAGTAGTAGCAGCAGCAGCAGCAGTAGTAGTAGTAGTAGTAGTAGTAGTAGTAGTAGTAGAAGCAGCAGTATCATTAGTAGTAGTAGTAGTCGTATTGTATATGTCTTCATTAACAATGTTTTAATATTTCATTTGTCAGTCTTCACCGTGTCATATTTAAGTAGTAATATCCCTTAGTCACCTGCATATGGAGTTTATATTTCACAAGTGATCCGATATGCCAGGGCGTGTACAACATATGAAGATTTCATATACAGAGGTAAACTACTCACTGACAAATTATTGACACAGGGATATCGAAAACCGCGTTTAATGTCAACGTTCCGCAAATTTTACGGTCGGTATACTAGTATTTATATAGTATGATCTTTTCTATTGCTTAGATTTGTTTGTTTGTTTGTTTATTAGAATATTTCACTCATATGGAGACGTCACCAAATGCCAGTAAAGGGCTTCAAAATTTGGCCTATGCTGGGCACTTACGGTCATTGAGCATTGAGGGTTCTTTAATGTGTCGACACCTACTGTGACAAGGGACCTCCAGTTTTTACTGTCTCATCCGAAAGACAGGAAACCAACCTGTCGTCGGCGGGACTCGAACTCATGACCTCACGATCCAGAGTCGAGCGTGCTACCGACTGAGCCAGGCCGGCTTCTCTATTGCTTAGACAAGTCTGTTATGACCTGTAGGGTTTAAAGGAATAATACTGATTTTAGCTAAATCTTATTTTTATTTTTTTACAGATGTAGAACAGAATGTGTCTCTCCAAGGCCTATTTGAGATGAAGTACGTATACATATACATTGTACTTTAGGTCAAAATAATGTATTTTTCAATCAATTTTAATTATTTGTTTACACTCACAGTCATGTTCAAGTTTACTTTCCACATATTAATATTTAAAGCCAACATTTTGATAAAATAATCATAGGCTATTTGTTCTGATCTTGTTAACATTTTTTGTTTATATGAAAAATCAATCGAAACCATCAAAATAAACCATCATTAATCATTTCGACAGGGGATGCTTACTCCTCCATGGCACCTGATCCCACCTATTGGTTTCCAGAGGTCCGTGTTTGTCCATTTTTACCGGATTTGTATCTATGTCCTGGACATTCTATTGATTTATGTTTTGGTATCTGAGGATTTTATATTTTAATCTATTTGTTGTAGAGTTTCTTTGTAAATGAATAAATATAAAACCCCTTAATGTAGTATCCTGCATGGCGAACATAAAATGGTGGGGCGGAGTAACCTTTTGATTATCATACGAATGAATCTGCTGACTTTTCGGTTATGACAATATAAAAAATCTCAGATACCAAAGTATAAATCAATAGAACGTCCAGGGCATAGATACAAATCCGGTAAAAATGGACAAACACCTGGAAACCAAGAGGTGGGATCAATATATAAATCAATAGAATATCCAGGACATAGATACAAATCCGGTAAAAATGGACAAACACCTGGAAACCAAGAGGAGGGATCAGGTGCCATAGAGGAGTAAGCATCCCCTGTCGACCGGTCATACCCGCCGTGAGTCCACAGTCAAGCTGAACGGGAAAAACGTTTTCTTCCTCACTGGATACTTTCTGATGTATGGTGACAAGTAGAAACGATTACCTTAGTCATTGTAATTTTGATGTTATGCTTTAATACCTAAAACTTGCCCAAATAAAAAAAAATCCAGAAGACTCCGCCCCGCCAAGTTATATGGATTTTACTCCACCACACCTTGAATTTAGTACACAAGTAAAAACTCCATCAACTCCAAGTAAAAACTCCATCAACTCCAATAATTATTAATTATTTTTAATCTATTTTTAGACTTTCTGCAAATGTTATTACGCAAAAGCAAATTACAAAAGTAATTATTGAATTGTTCCTGAAGAAACATCATTTTTATCACAGGTATAACATAAGTATAGATACAGTTAACAACCGTTACCTGTTTGACCTCAGTGTGTCGGCCTGCTATGAACATGGCGAGTCATGTGACCAGACATACGTCATCTTCGACCAAACAACGTTTAACATACAGAGTTGTGCATATAATGACGGATTTATTAGTACAGGTAAATATAGGATAATTAATGTTTATATGTATATATATTTATACGTTATATTACCAATTGTCCATTACTTGTCGTCAAAAACATAACTATATCATTATAACTGCAAACAATATATTTCAGGAGTATTTATGGGTAGAAATATCTTTCAGTATGTTTTAGATATTAATTCATTACCTTTTCAAATCAGATTTCTCATTGACGCAATGGATGGCGAACAGATCCATAGCCAGCATCCCCGATATATCAGATGTGCAGGCCGACTCTTTGTGTGAAGAACTAGGATTACATCACTATCTGGGTACTGAGGACAGTTGTACTCTAACTGATAGCATCTATGGTACTGCCGAGTATGGCTGGAATAACGGTATGTTTAACTGTGGTATCAAAACATTGTGTCTCTTTAACGAAGAAACACAGCGTCATAGAATGTATAATGCAATATATCTCAAGTAATCTAATTTAAAATGCTATCTAGTATTGTTCCTGTTTTCTGGTATGTCGCGTAGGGAATCTAACAAAATTCGGTATGGGGTCACACTCAAGTGACCTCATAGGTGTGTGATATTCGAGATATGCGAGTTACGCTATCTTGAAAATTTATCGAATTTTTAAAAATTATAAAATTTATAAACTGAAGACACAAAATCCGGAAGTATAGAATTCCTTTCGTACACATAGATAGGATCGAATCAGCAATGATGCTCGAAGTGTAATCTGGAGACTGAGGATTTCTTCATAATGAAAATGACTTGCACCTCTTTACCATTCGATGAACTTTCAAGATTTTCTAAGTCGTATTTTCATTGGTAGAAAAGGACACACCTACGAGTTGTCACTTGCATGTGACTGAAATGTGGTTTCCGTTAGATCCACTTCGTTTTGTAAGATTGTACCTCAGTATCTGTTGTAGTCAAATGCTTATAGGAAAAGACGAAAAATGATGATTGCGGACTCATATGAATATTGATAATGCTTTATTTATAATGTCGACTACACAACTGTTTTAAATAAACGAAAATAACTTTCTTAAGTTTACTTAAAAATTGTTTTTAATGTAAAAAGTGTATCGTGTATTTTACAAAAGAAATTATATATGATTTCAAATATCCTTTCTCTAATTATCTTAAACTATAATCCTAAAATTATTATATTCCATTCATGTGATTTCTCTGCAAACGCATGTTAGATTATTGTTTTTGTTTTTAAGTTTTTATTCACAAACTTGATATGTTTTCTGAGTACAGATATTTTTGGAATGAACCACAATATATATTTTAAAACAAAAGGTAGCTAATATAATTCATTTTACAGAATGTACTGGGTTCCCATCTGAAGTTCTACCAAACATAACTGACACCAATGTTGCCTGCCACATACCTTCTTCATGTGATATGGTTTCCTGTTGTGTGTACATGGCACCTGTAAAACGTCACGTGAAGGCACAGCTCACCATGGAAACCTGTTACTATCGAATGATTGGTCAAATTGAGAACATAAATATTACAGATCCTCTGTTTAACTATACATGGAGTAAGACATTGCTATACGTTTATAACTTAATAACGCATTATGAGTCACATGACATGAATTACTGCAAAAATAATTAGAGGACTTGTAAACTCCATAGTTTTGGGGGGTTGTTTTGTTTATTATTATTATTATTATTATTATTATTATTATTATTATTAGACCAATCGCGAGATGCTTTCATATAGATATGCAGCAGTATACTATCTAATTGTTTTAATTATTTTGAAAGCGTTGAGGACGTGAAATGAACTATTTTGTTCTTAAGCGTCGTCCAGATAAAGGTAAATAAGGCAAATATTAACGACGTACACTGAGGAAATGCTTTGGTCTAATTTATACTGGTAACTTTCATGTTGCACATTGAACCAAATCATGAAGCGCATCATATTTAATATGTCATGGTATATCCGCTACACTTATTAGTATGCTATCATGTTAAGATTTGGTCTTAGCTTAAATCCAAAATATTTTTATACCTGGGCTCTCTCAAATGCAACGCCTAAATCATATAATTTTTTACACAAACAAACGATAGACATTGTTTCCACACTCGTCATAAAAATGTTTGAAATGGATATAGTGTTGCTGTCTTTTTAACGACATCTTTCATCTATGATACGGGCATAAGTTTGTAAAAATAAAATGTTAGATCTGTAAGTAATTTTTGAAAGAGCATATCTTAAAAAAAGGTGACTAGTTTACGGCATTTAAATATAGCTAGTTCCCAGAAACTGATTTTTAAAAGGTTACAAAGTTAGCAGGGTCATTTTTCTTTTTTATCTTTTTATTTTCTGGATTATTGTCAAATAAAATAAATAAATTGGTGTTTTTATCAAACAGCACTCAAAACAACCAATAGGTAAAAAATGTCAGAGTCATGCTTGTATGAACAAGATTCATTTCTATATAGAGATTTATACATGTATATTTTTTCTTGTTTGACAGCGGTACAAGAACAGATGGGACTGCATGGGGTTTTTAAGTGGAGGTAGGTTGTTGTTGTTGCTGTTGCTGTTTTTTTTCCTTTTGTAGAAAAACTGTCTATTCCGGTTCAGAACAGCGTCTGTTTTGCAAATTAAGATAAAAAAGCACAACCCTGTCCCCAATTCTTACTTGTTTTTTTTACTTTGACAATGGACTCACGATGAGTGTGACAGGTCTTCAAGGATTGCTTCCTCCTCCATGACACTTGAGTCCACTCCACTTCTAACCCTTCCAGCAGTCTGTCATTGTCAAAATTGTCACTGTTTCTTAGACATCATAGAAGTTAATACTTTGATACGTGTATTGTTGTATTTAAGTGAAGCTCTTGTTATAAGTTAAAGGAAGGAATAATTGATGACGTTGTCTTGGATACCAATACAGTTGCACATTACGTTTTATTTAATGTCCATGTACAGATCGATTAAAACAATTGAATTCCAGCCGGTATGTTGGAAATACTGGTTAGATGTTCATATATAAATATCTGTTCGTTTATTATTCCATATTATATATATATATATATATATATATATATATATATATATATATATATATATATATATATATACCTGTATTTACCATCTACAGATACCAAGTAAACCATAATGTAACAGAAACCAGAATGGGTGTTAATCTTGAACTAAAAGTTTGCTTTGAAACTTCCGGTTCCTGTCTTGTCGATGCCACTATCGCTACTGATTTATCATTGAGCTATCAGTATTGTAACGCATCGGAAACACCCGGTCATTTGTTTCCAGGTAAGTCATTTTTATATCAAATAAATTTTCATGGCAATATATCCGATATGGAAATTATATTTGTATATATAAAAACATATCTTTTATGTTCCACCAACTAGATAATTAATAAGTTATATGTTAGGTAAACGTATGATTCTTAACAGAAAACCTGTCAAAATCGACAGAAATGTACAGATTTTATATTTATGATGACTAAACCTATGTCAATTTCCTAATGTTTTGTCATCCTTGACGACTTGCCGTTCATTATTCAGGTGTGTCTTTTGATCTCTGGAAGAAGATACCATGTGTTACTCCATTCACCTACACTGAGTCAGGTTTGTATATATACATATATATATATATCAGGTCAACATCATTCCACCTGAAAACAAAGTCAAATTAACACAGTAATTTTATCTGGTATCATTCGATGCCTTAGATATTTTATGTCCGCGCTTTGTTTTTATTAGATTTTGTATTTTGATATGATAACACAATTATCTTGCAAACATTTGTTTATTCATATACCAGAGTCATGATTTTCTGTGTCTCGTTTTACTTGTTAAACGTTCTCATTCACCACAATTATTAAAACTACATTTAGAACAGGTTTAGAGTCACGTATTTCCGGATATGGGTATTGATGTATATTTTACATAATTGTTATCTGTTTTGTTACTTATGACTTATAACCCATAAAAGAATATGTAATTATAGATTATATGTATTCCACTCCGATTAGGGATCTTGCTAATATTTCAGAGCCATATTTGTAAACATCGAAAAACTTGGACAAAATAATCATTGATTTTAATGTAGCAAATTTACATATAAAAATGTAATAATATCGACTGCAGAAACTTAAGTATACAATCGTATTCTAAATAAACGAAATATTTAAGGAAATTGCATTTCAAAATACGTGAATTGGATCGCCGATGTTTTAGTCAAGTACTTAACCATTTTGTTTGATTTCTAAAATAAATTGTCCTTTTGCAAGGACAGGAGTAGTCATAGTTTTGATCACTGCAAACCACGGACGAGGTGACGACCACATGCAGAAAAACTTAAGACTCATGGGCAAAACATACATAATAGGACATGAGTAGTAAAAATGGTTTTATTCGGTCTTTCAGTCTTTTAACAAGCAATGATATATCAACGTTCCGCAAATTTTAAGGTCGGTATAATAGTCTTGTTTGCGATTACTCTGTTTCTGTTTTATTTTAATAGATTGTGACAACACTACGCTTCCAGCAGATGCTCAGTTACATTGCCAATTTCTGGGAGATTGTACAGGGATTGAATGTTGCTTTGACCTTACGTATACACTCGGACAACACAATACCTACTTTAAGATGAAACTTGACCACTGTTCTTCAACTTTCCAATATGTCGTGGAAAGGAAGGAGGTCTCCATGGCAATGCCAACTGGTGAGGACATATGTTACAGTAAACGATGCATTTAGAAAAAGAGAACCTTTTTAAAAATATTGCTATGATAAACAATAAGAGGTTTAAAATTTAATACATTTGGGCAAATCTTTGTTTTTGAAACCACTTCCATGTTTATAATATAAGTATACTGAAACTGCACATGCACATACATATGTACTGCATACTGAAAGTCACTTTAATTTAGGGAGATAATGGCATTCGCGTTTATTCGCGAGACAGTTTCAAAGCGAATTTAAATATCTTGCGGTTATTTGTACAAAAAGTATCTTTGAAATCGCGAGTGCCAAAAGTTTATGTTTATATTGTCTATCAACACTTAATTGTTTTATAAAAGTGATACTTACAAAAGCAAACATGAATGTTAAACCTCCGATTCACGAGTATTTTAATCGGTTCCTCTAACTTTAGTCCGAATTGAATTAAAACATCGATGTAAAACGAGCGCAAATCGCATCTCGGATGATAGCTATCTTATGTAACTTTTTATATATAGTTATATGGTTCATTTCCCTCATGTCATATCGTCAAGTCATGTAAGGTCGAGACTTTGTTATTAATGAAATCAACATAAACACACGTGTATAAATAAACATCATTTTATTTGAAATACATAGAATCAGATACATAATAACGTACAACTGTATTTAGTTTTGCCAAAGTTAGACAATTCCACGTGACTTACGTACCGTTAAAACATCCCGGATGTAATGGTATAACCTAGGTAAAGTGGCAAATGTTTACAACCACAACGAGTCTACATTGATTAATAAAAGGGTTGACAGACTTGATTTCGGCAACAAAATATTGGAGCTGCAGTAATACATTGAATCACGTTTCACTTGTGTATTCCTATATTGGTAAAATAAACCGTATTGTTTTGGGTTTTGACAGAACCCGGATATGTCATTTTACCTTGGTAGACGTGTACAGTTCAAAACAAAATCCCAACCTAGGTTAATTAAATGACCACAAGACAGTCAAAATGGCGTTCAGAGATAACAAATTACGGTAAGCAGGGCTGTTTCGCGAACTTAAATACTCTTAACGCCTAGCAATAGCGATTTCATGCATTCACGAATATGTTGATATTGACGAGGACGCGTATTATAATACACACGAAAATAAAGATAATTATTCACAGTAGTAACGATGTGATTTTGACAATGTTAACAGAATTTATCCCTAGTCATGGTGTGGGATTCTATAATTCTAGTCCAAGTCAAGGCTGGTCCACACGTGTACTAGAGCTCCCAACCAACCAAAGTCATTGTTTTTCTCATACCTGCATATAAATAATATACGTCATTGATTAGGATTATAAGAGAATATTGCTTCCATGACGTCATACCATGAATCTGGGGTAACAACAGGTAATATTTCTAATTGAAAAAGTGTTACATTGTAACATATTTTGGAAAATGTACATATCTCCATCACTATACGTGTAGTGTGGAAGACATTGATTTTTAACAGTATAAAATCTGTTGTCAGCGCAGTCCGAGTCCCACTGGAACTTCAACCTGTGCTATAGATTGACCCCAATGCAGTGTGGATTCTTTTAATTACCACGGTTGTCATGACAGATCTGATATACCATGACGATTATATGACAATGTATATGTTATAAGATTATAATTATCAATTGTTAATATTTATCATATCGTCAAATCTCCACATTGATATATTGCAACTAAAATCTTTGCAGGTACAAATCTAGATGACATCGGCGATGATCCTACTTATCAGTTTAATTATACGATAGAGAAGACAGCAACACAATATAAAGTGGGAGCTTCACTAGAAGTATGTGGACTTTCCGGAGCGACGTCGTGCGAAACTTTTACCTTGATGGAAAGTGACACCACGCGTATTGATGAATTATGTTCAACTGTCAGACGACGGAGAAGATCAGCAACCTCCAGTACTAAGTAAATATTTTTGATCGTTACCTTTATGCCTTATCTCTAACGTTATTAACATTATTATTATTATTATTATTATTATTATTATTATTATTAATAATAAAGCTGTTATTATTGGATCTATTTTAGATTTTCCTGCACATTTAGATTTATTATTTGGGCTTGTATACCACTTTCTCTTGAGAAAATAATCATCTTTATAAATTGGAGCTCAACTGATGAAGTCTAATTGACAGAAGCAATCGTCTTGAACGTTTTAAGTTTGGTGTTATGTTTATAATATCTAGTATTATTATTTATTATATTTTTTTTATTATCATTATTATTATTATTAGTAGTAGTAGTAGTAGCAGTAGTAGTAGTAGTAGAAGTAGTAGTAGTAGCAGTAGTAGTAGTAGTAGTAGTAGTAGTAGTAGTAGTAGTAATACTAGTAGTAACAGCAGCAGCAGTAGTAGTAGTAGTAGCAGCAGCAGCAGCAGTAGTAGTAGTAGTAGTAGTAGTAGTAGTAGTAGTAGTAGTAGTAGTAGTAGTAGTAGTAGTAGTAGTAGTAGTAGTAGTAGTAGTAGTAGTAGTAGTAGTAGTAGTAGCGGAAGTAGAAGTAGTAGTAGTAGTAGTAGTAGTAGTAGTAGTAGTAGTAGTAGTAGTAGTAGTAGTAGTAGTAGTAGTAGTAGAAGAAGAAGTAGTAGTAGTAGTAGTAGTAGTAGTAGTAGTAGTAGTAGTAGTAGTAGTAGTAGCAATTTTACCTCCATCTTTTCAGAAACTTCATCATTTAAATCATTTAAAATCAGCAAACCCAATCGTCTGAAGTATTTGTATTTGTTACAAAATACAAACAAACATTGCGACCTCCGTGGCCAAGTCGTCAGAACGTAAGTGACTTTGAACCTTGGAGTCTCTCACTTCCTGTCAGCACAGGTTCGAGTCCCGCTGGAACCTTAGCTGATTCTTTTTGTGAGAAAGTTTGGGAGTGTACTTACGGGAGGTCTCTTACCGGGTACGTTGTAACCGTGTTCTCCCTTCTACCAAATAAAATACTGTCAACCACCATGTAACTGAGAATATTGTTGAATTTGGCATAAAACAGCATTTAAAATTTTAAAAAATCTAAACAATTAAATATTACATAGAACAAGCATAATATTATATGATTTTGTATTTTCAGCCTTGATCTATCAAATTTTAAAGTTGGTTTGAAATACCTTTTATCCATTGGCGCGACAGAGGATCAGATTGAAAAATACAAAGATGACGTCATAAAATATGCGGTATGTAAATTTCGGTCATTGAAGGTTTTATGGACAAACGATCTTAATGGAGATTGATTTTCGCCTTCTCTACCAAATGTAAGTGAAATTAGCAGCGCGAAAGTTATACTGATTAATGTATAAAATAATTCAAAATCATTTTGAAAACGAGGCCAAATAAATGTGTAACAGTCGCCGTTGAGAAAAAAAAATATTCATGTATAAGAAATGTTTCTCATTTACATGACCTCTGGCATTATTTTTATGTCTACGTTCAGTCTCATCTAACACCAATGTCTGAAGCTGGTAGATGTGTCAAATTCGACCAATGAAAATGCAGCTTACGCGTGGATGGGATTGAATCAGCAAATATGCTCCAAATGAATTATGGAGAATGACCTTATAAAAATTAATTACATCTCTTTCCCATTCGTTTAGACTGTGCAGTTTTTTCAATTTGTGTCAGTTCTGAATTCTCAAAACCTATAGATATTCGTCTTTCAGAGTGATATCTCTTAGACGGTTTAGATAATACATTTTAGATTTACAGTTTAGATTTTGATCACCACTTTTAACCAAAGTTCTGGCTCAACTGATGGAGTCTTAATAACAGAAACATGCTCCTCGAGAAGTTCAGGTCCTTCTAATCAAAGTCTGTAACAATAGTTTATCAGTCATAAATGTTTTATTCTCTAGCTGCTGATTGATTCGTTTTACTCTCTTCGTTCTTGCTTAATCTTAAAATTCACCTCAAAATTGCTTCGAAGATTTATTGATATATTTATTTTTCGTCCTCAGCAAGAACAACAAGACGCCAATTTGGTGGGCGCAGACATCGCAGATAACGACGTGACAAATGGAATTAGAACACAAATCAAGGCTTTAGGAGATGGAAATCCGTTTGCCTTAAAAGTATCCAGGGATAAAGCACTGTCTAGTACAATACAAGGAGGTAGGAAATACTAGAAAAAAAACACTCCTCAGACAATGTACATATTATTATTATCTTTTATTATTTATTGTTTATTACTTTGCATTATTGTTTTTCACGTGTATGGAGATGTCACCATCATTAGGTGAAATGCCACAAATTTTGACTTATGCTATGAACTAATAACTTACAGTGAGTTGTCACACAGAACCTTTAGTTTAACGTTTACTTCTAATGCTCCACCCACGTAAGTCATCACTGCCTTTTACTAAAGTCTTAGGTATGACCTGGTAATAGAAATCGAATCCGGGACTTTTCGCTTGCGAGTCTACAAGTGGTAAATGGATATATGACAGTTTAGAAAGATACTCATTCCTTGTTTTACTCAAAGTCAGTGTGGCTTGCAATGGCTGGAGAAGTGATTTATTCTGCTTTATATGTATTTAATAATATTTATATTGTGTACATATGTATCAGTTAAAGTACCACGATGAACATTTTTTATTAACATTGAGAGGGGACAAAATTGAGAAACTAGTAGCATGAGGAAGTTGTACACTGATCAAGTACAGTCTGATGACACGGATAGAAACATCTGTGTGGTTTTGTATTATTGCATGTCCCCTATTTCTTTATATAAATATAAACACATTTAAAATTATTCCCTCTTTTAACGACGCCATCATATATTTTATGAATCCCATTTAGAAAAGTAGGTCCAGCTAATTCCCATATCCAACTACAGTACAATACGCTATTGCATGGGGGTATTGAACTCTGTATTGTAGCTGTATGATGATACATGCACGTAATAAGATTATAAAAATACACTGTATTTTAACTTGCAGCTGCTTCAATTGCAAGCCTACTTGGAAATGGCACGGATAATGAGGGCAGATCCAATCAAACTTACATCATAGGACAAGGTTTGTCTGGAGAAGGAGTTAAACTGCTTGCCCAGAAGTTGGCGTGTATTTCGATTGGTGATCTACAGTCTCTCCTAGAAGTCAATACGATGGATCCTTCTAAAGTTGAAGCATTCATAAAACAACTGAACGACTTGGGAAAAACGCTGGTAAATTAATATACTAAAAAATGTGATATTAGTATAATTGTTGTCTGTCATAATTTTAGAATAGCATATTTAAATGGAAATATTTCAGTTCCATATATTTCAATAATCTACAGGTATATTACATCACAATTTCTCTTGTTACGTTTTATGGTTTATAATTGATCCTGCCATCAACGTTTATTGTCAGATTATCTTTCTTGACAATTAACATATTTTTTAAAATGGGGAACTGTACAATGTAGCTAACTAAAATTTACCTTTTTTCAGTACTCAGAATTTATCACTAAAATGTTTAGTGAAAAATCAAACATCTTCGAGAGTTTTGACCTAAGTTTGACCGGGGATCACGTGTTCCAAAGGCAAAACGTCAAGTTCTTGGATGTAAACAAAATCTTCTTCGTCGGCGGAATCATCACAATGAACTTTGGTAAGATTTAATATACATATAAACAGATTCAGCATATGATTCATGGATTCCATATGGCGTAGATAATAATTAATAGCATCTAAATGATAATTAAGCAAGATTAGGATTGATTGTATAATTGTTTTGCTTAAATTCTATAAAATCATTAATATTTAATTATTAACATTGCTTTTTTTTAAACAAAATACTTTTTTATTACTTAGATTGATATACAATAACAAAAGATGATATACACAGGCATAATAATTCTTAAATATTTATATATTTTGTGAAAAGTGCTTGAGAAACCCAGATTTGGAACTTTTTCGATTGCAATTCAGTAATTCAACCTTACTATTTGAATATGAATACCACACTGGACGTACCCTTATTTTCACAAAATATATAGGAATACAAGAAATATAGAAATATGAGATTTTGTATGCTTGCGTATAGCCCTTAGTTATTGTACATCACGTACAAATGGTACAAGCACAGTTGATGTCCTTTTAAAGAATCCCTCATTCCCTCATCGTTAAATAAGTCATTATCACAAGTATATTGTGTCTGAATTTCATAGCATATTCCATTGTCCTAAAGTACGACGACGACGACGACTATGATGACTATGATGATGATGATGGTGATGTCCTTTACTTCCCGAATAACAATTTTTGTAATATTTATTCAATGTCCTTGCATCAAAAGTGAAATGATTGTTACTTTTACAGATATATCAGCTGACAGTCACTTTGGAATGAAGTTCATCGTAGATGCAAAAGTCATGGACATGACCGCAACATGTAGAATCCAGCCTTATGGTGGGGTACAGGTTTATGGTCAACTCAGCATTGGTCAGTTGACACACGGAACATTGAAACTTTCTGGGAATCTCATGGATATGAGCTTCCCGATGACTACAGAAATAGGGTTTAGTAAATTCCCACTTACTGCCATGTAAGTAAACCTATATATAAGTATACTCACATTTGATTGTTATTGTTGTTGTTATTCTTGTTGTCGATGTTGTTGTTTTTTTTTCAATAAGGTAACACGATTATCTGATTTTGATGAACGAGAAGCACAAGAACTGTTTACAATTACGATAAGATAAGACATTATACCAAATTTGTCAAGTTCGTAATTCACTATTGTAATTTGCAATACTCCATGTGCGGCGAATCAATTTTGCATTTCACATTCAAATATCTATGACGACTTTTTGTAGGCATGAAATGTACCTGAGTCTTACACCAGTGAAAATGGACTTGGTTGCCTTGGTTACCAAAGAAGTAAATCTTGGTTTTGTCAGTTTCACAAGAACATTGTACAAATCGAACCTATATTCATACCAAGGTCCCAGCATCGACAAAAAAGTGATTGATAACAGTAAGAAAATACAAGATGACACGCCCCCTGTGGTAAAAGGCTTTGGTGTAAGTTTGGTAAATCATAAATGATTTAGACATTAGGTTCTGTCAAAGTAACTTCAGAAATGAGTTTTGATCTTTGAATTTAATATGAATAGTTTAATGCTGTTTTTTCAGATGATTTTTTTAACTTTTTCGTTACTTGATCTATGCACTTTACAATCTTCAGTGAATGATTGTTTTGAAAGGAACTAAAATTATGATCCTCAGATAAGTTTTATTTTGAATTGCCAGGGTTCAGCTGCTGGGAAATGTAGAGTAATACAGGTGCCAGGTAGAGATTATACGGAACCGGAAGTAGAAGTCGCAGTAAACGCTGGGGATGACAAAAGTCAGGTCGAATTACGTCTCGACGTTGGAACAGTGCCGGGCGGAAGTGACATCATAAATGATAAGTTTTTCAAAGGACCTACCATTCGATTGAATGATGTAAATAAAAAATCATTTTCTGTTTTTTTTTTGTTTTTGTTTTTTTTTTTTTTTTTTTTTTTTTTTTTTTTTTGTTTTTTTTTTTTTGTATTTTTTAGTTTTTGTTAATGAGATAAATTGCCTTTTCTTCAGTGGTTACAATTTGAATGAACCATTTCTTCCTTTAAAATGATTCCGGGACCTTTTCAGACTAGAAGGGAAATCAGCAAAATGCAGTGTGTATAGAAAGAAAAAGAAATAGTCAAATTGTTTTAACATTTTCAGTACGTGTGATTACTGAACTGAGTCCTTGCATTATATTGCTATAAAATTCATAATCATTGTGAAATGAATAGATTGGTTACCATATTGAGATGATTTGCTTACATTTTCAGAAATTCATATCTGGAGTCAAATTATACTTTACCGTGAAAGTAACAAATGACGCTGATGTTTCTGTAATTGCTACATGTCACCTGAACACATTTGACACCACGCTCC
Source organism: Atrina japonica (assembly GCA_030159075.1). Classification (NCBI taxonomy): domain Eukaryota; kingdom Metazoa; phylum Mollusca; class Bivalvia; order Pterioida; family Pinnidae; genus Atrina; species Atrina japonica. The sequence continues at coordinate 185,303 of BROG01000307.1, forward strand.
CTGACGGACGATTTACGGTGGACTACACGAGCACCAGTAACCCAACGGTATTAAAAGCGACAGTTGTGGTTTACGAAGATTCCCCCATCCAAGAAAGCTCTGTGGCGGTGGGTTACAGCAAAGGTACCTATGGCAGTCAAATCATCGACTGGAACTCTCAAAATGTACAAGATAATACTGTGAATACCAATATAGGTAAGACATTAAAGTGTATGATTTTTATAGATATATAGAATAAGTAATGTAAGTTAATGAAGTATTGTATTTGGTATCGAGAATCATTCACTTGCTTTATTGAATCGTTTTTGTTTATCGGTGAGTAAGGGTACACATGCGGGTATGCATAGATCGTCGTGATGGGTACGATGTACGGGTATACATAGATCGTCGTGTAGGGTACAACTTGCGGGTATGCATAGATCGTTGTGATGGATACGATGTACGGGTATACATAGATCGTCGTGTAGGGTACAATGTGCGGGTATGCCTAGATCGTCGTGATGGATACGATGTACGGGTATACATAGATCGTCGTGTTGGGTACAACTTGCGGGTATGAATAGATCGTCTTGTAAGAGTACGACGTGCGGGTATGCAAAGATCGTCGTGTAAGGGTACGACATGCGGCTTTACCTCGATCGTTGTATAAGGATACAACGTGTGGGTATGCATCGAATATATCGCATAAATGATTTTACTCGAGCATTAATACTTGGCGCTATTTACCTGTGCAAACCACGACATTTACATGTAACCAAAATTTTGGCCGTTCGGAAATTGCTACAGTTAACTATTTATTAACGACATCCAGGTAAAAGGTTTGTGAATTTTAAACAAAAAACTATACTTGCCCCGCTAAAATATGTCATTTTAATTAGATCAAGTAAACTAAAAATTAAAATTGTTCCTCATTTCCCTCATATAAAATATTTCAGGTTATGATCCTCTTAATCAAAAAGTGTTGACATTGTTTACTGGTGGAAGAATTGGCCGACTATTTGGAGAGAACATCGTGACATCTATACACGGCCAAGTTAGTTCTGCGGGAGCATGCGCAAAGTTATGTAATGACATGCCCATGAGTAAATGTCGTAGTTTCAACTTTGACTTTGGATCATCTGGACAATGCGAATTGACAAGCGCTATAGAAAACCAGGTTTATCGCGTATCCAAGGTATGTGTTAAGTGCTGAAATATTTATATATTGTACTACACACAAGATCGATATAAACATAATTTTGTAAAGATGATCTGCAAAGCAAGACCAAAACTATTAAATTTCGTTCGTTCTGGATTTAGTAGTAATTACAATTCGATATATCTGTCAGTATGTCCGTCTATCTCTCTCTATCTATCTTAACTATATATTTATCTATCTTTTCATCTGTCTATCTTTGTCTATATTTCATTCTATCTACATATTTATCCATCTATCTATCTATCTGTCTTTCTACTTGTCTATCTGGTATTTGTGTTTATGCCTCTATTCTACTTCCAGATATAGATATGTGTATGTGTATTTTTGTCTAGTGATCTGTTTGTCTGACTACTTGTCTTTTCGGTATGTGTATGTACATGCCTCTGTTCTGAGATATATTATGATAGATACAGAAACTAAGTGTGAAATCTTTTACACATAATTTTGATCATAAATTACATTACAGGATGATTTGTACATGTATTATGAACGACACGGAGTTGTCCAAACCAAATCATTTCAATACAACTCACTAGATCTACAGCAAGACCATCTTTACTATTTCAACTTTAAAATTGTCAACACTCTGGGGTTTGAAAATATAATATCTTCAGAAGCAGTAATGTGTGATATAACTCCACCCTCACCAAACTCATGTAAGTATTTCTTCTTGATGAATGTATACTCATGATATAAATATTATTATAATACCTTTTCACTCCTTGTTTTCGGACTGCACGGAACACTCGCCTCTCCCTGTCACCGCTAGACGTCCCTGAGCTTTGTGATTGTCCAATTTAAACGTAATTGTACATTACTTTTTGTACTTCATAACATATAGATATTTCGTATATTAACTTTTGATATTACACTTATACAATTTTGATATTACAATTTTGATGTTATTTAAATTTTAATTTTTAAATTTAAGGGCAAATAAATATAACGAGTGACACAACCACAAAGCAAGAATGTAAGAGTCTGATGCCTAGCAACCGAAATGACTGGACAAAACTCTACTGTTTAGGAATGAATGACCAGATTAAAAACCACAGGTATATACATTTATATATAGACTTAGATATTTGACTGTTATATGATATCAGCCATCACGCTTACTTACAAATCTTTTGATATGGCGTAACACTAAAAACTATTAGTATCAAAAGAATTCTTCTACTTTAATTTACAGGTGTAGAATGTCTAGAATATTTTGGGAGAGAGTAACTGTGTGGATCAATTCTATTATTGATGAAGAAATTACACTTAGGAGTACTGATATCATTTAGGAAGAATAGATGAATCTGATAGACCTTTGAATTTGATAATTTGCTTAATCAAAAAACATCTATATAGACAGACACTGAAAAATAGTGTCCTAAAGTTATTTGATGAAAAAAGGTATATTAGATATTACATTTTCATTTTTAAACAGTGAGAATAAAATTGGGTTCATTTAGCGAATTGATAACAATGTGAATGATTTATAAGAGAAACTAATCTTTCATGACCATTTAAATCATAAATGGAGGAATTTCTGTGTTCCATGCAAATAGAGTTTGGCTATATACAATTGTAATGTACTACACAATGTAGAGTATTATGTACATGGATGTGTATGTAGGTATATGTATGTAGGTATGTATATATGTCTGAATGTATATGTGTATGCATCTTTATATGTGTATGTGTGTGTTTATTTGCGTGTTCAAGTATGTATGTATTTGTGTGTGTGTGTGTGTGTGTATGTGTGTGTGTGTCTACACATTATACATGTATAGAATATATAGCCAATAATATGTGATATAGTATTTACAAACAAAACATATATAGAAACACATGAACAATAAATTATTGCTACTTGTAGATGTATATTTTCTATATTTTTTAATCCAAAAATTGAAATCCATCTAGTTTTATATATGAATATGAAATTTTACATCACGGAGGAATGAGTGGGTGTATGAAAAATATACATGTATCATAACCCAATCGATTTCACGGTTATAGGTGTACTTTAGCTTGATACAATGTATTTATGTCTTTGTTTTTGTATTTGAACCTTGCAGCTAGCCTGGACCTGTGAGGGTATGCGTCACAAGAATGTCAATAAAAGTTGTTTTAAAAGATAGAATTTTTGAAAATGTCTGCGGACGTTAATTAATGCTGAGAGCTCTACAACATTTTGAATTATTTCAAGTGGCAAAATAAGTATGTAAAAATAATCGATAATATTTGAGTTTTCTATTTTATTTTATTTTTAATTTCAGGGTTATCAGAGATGGTGAAAATTCCGAAACAGTTTACAACGGACATGTGTTTAAAACTGATTTACGCTACACAAGAGCAAATGAATACATATCCGGTATGTAAAATGTTTAAGTAATACCATAGAATAGCAGACGCATTACATCCATGTAAAGTTATAGAAATATTCTATTTCATGTATTTATTCTGTCCTCTTATTTGAACATGAATCCTATAACTCATCAACCCCTGCTATCACATTTAGACTCGCCCAGATCAATACATAGTGCGATCTATTGTCATAATCCAGCAGTGAACAAGTTCATATTGTATGTCAAATTATTAGTAAGTTTTGATTCTAAATCATACACCCCTGAGTTCTGATAATGGACTTCACTATTCTTTGAAATGGACAGGTCCAAATCTGACTTCAGGGGTTGATCAGCTAAATTTTTAAAAACTCTTGTATTATCTGATGCGCTCTACTTAGTACATAATATATTTCATTAAGGTTTAATTTTGAAACAAAATAATCGACAACTTTAAGATTTGTTCCGAAATCTACAAAATACAAGAATTTTGATTTTTGCATAAAAAGAACAAAACAAATCCCCAATGGTAAATGAAAGGATGGAGGGTTCCGTATTATACAAAGACATATTTTTGCACGTACGAGGAACCATCAAATGGCAGATATCTCATACTTATAGCATTTTCTATGATAGACTTTTATTGACTTTAACCTATATATGTTATGCATCTACCATATACAGTGAAACCTAGCCTAATTACCACATCGTTTGGGCGACCACCTCGCAATTAAAACTGTAAATTATCAGTGTCTTGAAAATGTCTTAATAGTTATCCACTGAGTTAAGGATTTTGGAGACACCTTTGCTTCTCAGACCACTTCGAGTTAATCAGTAAGGTGGTCTTTTAGCGAGGTTTGACTGTACATCATAATTTAACACAATGACACTTATCTATAACATTATCACAAACACACGTACAAGTCTATAGGTTATTTATACATTTTAGTGAACTGGGATGGCATACATGACAATGAGACAGGTATCCTTGGTTACAGCGTGTCTGTCGGATTATCACCGTGTGACGACACCGTGCATAAGTACGAGGACCCACAATCGCACCTGTTGGATTCCTCACAGTGGACATACAGTGCCATGCTGAATCCTCTGGCACCACCGTATACCATACTCCCAGGTTGGATTTATTTTTAGATGATTTGTAGAATCATATCTTTTATTTACCTGTGAAAGGTTTGTTGAGATACTCATATTTCGTCGTTTGTACAAAATCCTTTAACACAGGTCTAAAAAGTCAAGTCACGCATCCGGGATCTATCAAATACCAAAACAATACAATCTGTTTTCCAAAAATAGGAATGCACAGTTACAACGTGACATGAAAGCAAGTCTTTCATAACTGTATAATAAATTGTTGTTTAAAGGTCGTGATGTTTATTGGGAATTAAAATTTCAATTTCATTTGACTGAATAAAAACATTATGATAATGCAAATAAATGTTTATTTATATCGGTATTTGTAATAAAACTTCATTGTTATTTTCACTCTTATTAAGATTCAGTAAACAAGAAATACATTTTTATTTGTTTGGGGATTTTTGTAAAGTATGGCAGGTGTGGATGAATGACGTAATAATTTTATGGACGAAGTGAGGAAAATGTTTTCATGTTTGTGTGTACTTGCAAATTTTGTAAACATATGTTGATAATAATAGACAGTACTAATGCACTAAGTGCATCATATTATCTTAGGTGTTTTATCAAATTATATAAGATGTTGAACATACGTATATACTCGCAGATGGGCAGTATTATGTGAATGTCAGAGCGATCAACAAAATTGCATACGGAGGCCCATTGGCGACAACAATTTGTCATACTATACCATATGCCATTGACAATTCGCCACCTGTTGTCTACGAGATATTCGACATTAAGTATGATGAGGACACATTCAATCTCAGTTTACGACATAACTCCTCGTACGTATGATACACTAAATATTATTGATATTATTTTGTCATAGGGATATCCACCAATTTGAGAAAACGGTCAGTTTTATGTGTACTTTGTAAATTATTCTATACTCTAGTACGTAAGAATGAAATACTGTTAAATTGTTTTACATTTTGTATCTCTTACTCACAAGTTTACACACGTAATCTGACAATTTCTTCTTCAAGTTGACCTCACAAGTGAATCGTAGTGATGTTTCCCCAATTTAAGTGCTTTTGTTGAAATGTATGATTTGTATGTGGAAAAGCATGATATTGATAATTTCGTTATCAAAATAATTTCAAGTTGGTTTTAATTTTACTGTAATACAGTAGATTCGATGTACATGTACAGGATTTGGGTTTTGCATTTAGTCTCGTTTGTAGCATGGTTAGACGGAATCATGTGCATATGTGTATTGATGACGTTGCTTTAAATAGTAACTACGTGTTACAACAACCATGTTTTGTTGTGGTTTATCTATAATGTTTCGAAGAATGATATATAAATGACAAAATAATGAAGTGTATATGAATTTTAGCATGATTTACAAAGGGGGTCCCGTTACATTCACCCAAGTGTTGCCCGGAGAATAATAAGAACATTTATCTCGTCTATAAAATGTCGTAATATAAAATGACGTAATCCGAATTTTACGCATTAAGTATATTGTGAAATTTGGAATGTAATATATACATTATTTGAATACTACATAAAACGAATTTACAATTCATGTAATGATATTGTAAGTTATAAAACATTGTATATTGTATTTAATGAAATTGAAATAAATATTGCGTTCTTAATGTACTTCTCGGTCAAGTATGGTAAACAGGCTTATATCCAAGATCTACTCATTATTATTTTAATACCATCACTGCTCTGATTTGAAAGCAATCCTAATACAAAACTTTTTCTTGAACTCCAGGGATCCTCACTCGGGTTTGAGTCGAAATGACTTTTGCCTTGGTTACACACCTAGAGACTGTGACGCTCTGGCCTGGCAGGAAATCGGTTTCAGTGATTATGTCAGTATATCACACCAAATACCAGATGGAGCACCGGTTTGGGTGAAGATTAAGGCAATCAACAATGGTTGGTGAATTTTCGAATCACTGATTTCATTTACAGAGTAATACATACTTTCCGCAATACTTAATAATTAAAAGTTTTCAGATACCTTTAGGTCTATTATTTTTCTCTTTTGTATACATTTGAAGTTTTTCATTTTGATTTCTCTTGATACAGTTGATCTACGGACAATTGGTGTTGCTGATGCGGCACTAGTGGTAGACAGAACGCCACCCGTAACGGGCACGGTGAACGATGGCGAAGTTATAAACACAGATCTGACATATACAAAAGAAAACAACAGGGTAAAAATATGATAAACATAATACCAAAGTTACAGTTTGGCAAATGAAGGTCTTAACATGCTCAACCCGATTGTTTCTTCAATAATATTTTTGATTGAAACAGAAAATGGTATCCTACAAGGCCAAACTATTACCCTAAATGTATTCCTAAATCAGTCTTGGAGTAACATCTGTGAAAGATGAATATCTAAGGTTTTGAGGAGTTTAGTATTTTACCGGTGCTATCCATTCGAAATATAAATTTAATATAAAATATCCAGCTGGTAACGATTTATAGATTTGATATGAAATATGTAATGTTAAAATATGATTGCATACTGTATATCATCAACCATTCAATTGGAAGGGATAAGCTTTCAAATCCAGATGAATAGCAGATTCCTTTAAAAAATATATAGAAATAGGAAATATTTTTGAAATGTTAAGTTGTTGAGGTGTTTACTAGTAGCGAATTTAGTTCGGGATCAACTAGGACAAACAAAACAATATTTATTTCCTGAAGCACTAAAATTACAAGAAAAGGCCAATTCAAGACTGACATAGATGTCGTTTTAATGGGACAAATCGGTCACTTTTTCATAATCAGTTGTCAAGAAATGATTTTTTTTAATATAGGGAAAAGAGAATATTCTTGAAATTTCAGTTATTTTAACCATATTTTCCCAGATTTGTGCTAACTGGAATGGATTTACTGATGAAAACTCCGGCATATCCAAGTACCTGCTAAGTTTTGGCTCAACGCCCCAGAGTAACAACACTGACGTAGTCAATGTGACGCAATATCTGAGTAGTACTTCATCAGCGTGTCATTCCTTGGAAGTAAATAGATACCTCGAGCACGGAAACACGTACTATGCATCCGTCACTGCTTTTAACAATGGCCATAAACAGCTGAATACGACAGCTACATCGAACGGAGGTATCTGTGATTCTATAATTGTTATATACTTCTTCATCTAACTATATATTTGTTCTGACATATTTTAATATTATCCATATTGGCTATAATTATTGACATTAATTTTTACGACATTGTGAAACATTAGCGGTGGTGTGGTGGCATAATAATTTGAATCACAGCCTTGATGTTTCTAGTTCGAAACCGTTTTGGACTTAAATCATAGTTTTTCATACCTCCTTAGATTTTTAGATGTTCGTTCACGGATCAGTTTGCAACGGGCTTTCGATCTACAAAAAGCCCTGTTAAATATTCACCTACTACATACTCTGTCCTCATTTTGTTCTTCCGCCAAGAAAAGACTTCTAAACACATTATGTAATGATATTTGTAATCGTATACAAATGTATTGTGTTTTGCAGTTCTTGTGGACCTGACAGAGCCAGAAGCTGGAACATTAATTGATGGCACAGACACTGGATTTTTGGACATGGCGTACAGTTCAAACCAGGCCACAGTCCAACTGAGATGGAAAGACTACAGAGACCCAGAATCAGATATAAAAGATTACAAAGTCACCATCTATCGAGCCAAGTAAGTCTGAGTCTGAGGGAATCACTCATCTGAAAGAATTTGTGTCTTTAAACCATTAGAAATAAGTTCAGGACATTTACTTTTTAAAAGAAAAGAACACAAATTAGAAACTGTTTTTTTCTGAATTTTTATAGAAGATTTATTTTTTCTTTTATAGAAACCTTACTGGTGACTTTGAAATTATACAAAATGCAACAACGTTTCCCAGCACTGTAAATGCCGTCACGTGGTTGAATTTCCATTTTGATCACAATGACATGGTCAAATCAAGTCTTGAAGTAACCAATGGCGCGCTTAGTAGCATTGTCAACGAAACAGATGGATATGTTGTGGACTTGACTCCACCTAAACTCAATTACATCAGAGATGGACTTGGCTTAACAGATATTACTTTTCAAGTACGTATTTTCATAGCTTTACTTTCATATTTTATTAATGTGAAAATGAACTGAAATTGGATATAAATATATATAAATTATATATATATATCCTTTGGTATATATATATAGTATATACTTTATATATAGATAGTTATAGATAGTTAAATATTATATATATAAAGATAGTTATAGATAGCCTTTAAAATCTAAGTTGCAATATATAATATACTTTTAAATATATAGATAGTTATAGATAGTTAAATCTATTGAGATCTCTTAATATATATATACATATAATATTTTATAGATAGTTATCAAGATAGTTCATATAAATCTATATATATAAATATAGATAGTTGATACTGGTTGATAGTTGGACCATGTCAAATAGCTGTATATATATATAGGGTAAAAACCATATATAAGATAGTCAGTATAGATAGTACACTTATAAAAAATTCTATATATATATATAGATAGTTATAGAGTAGTAGAAAAATCTATATTAAATATATATTGTATAGATAGTTATAGATAGTTAAATCTATATATTATATATATATAGATAGTTAAAGTTAACTTTGCCTCTACGACCGAGTAGGTATATTTTGGTGGTGTCTGTCCATATATAGATAGTTATAGATAGTTAAATATATATATATATATATATATAGATAGTTATAGATAGTTAAATCTATATATATATATATATATATAGATAGTTATAGATAGTTAAATCTATATATATATATAGATAGTTATAGATAGTTAAATCTATATATATATATATATAGATAGTTATAGATAGTTAAATCTATATATATATATATAGATAGTTATAGATAGTTAAATCTATATATATATATATAGATAGTTAAAGTTAACTTTGCCTCTACGACCGAGTGGTTAGAACATCGTGTATTTAAACTATTTTTAGTTAGTTGGAGTCTAACTGGAACCTTAGCTGAGTTTGTGAGAAAGTTTGTCAGTTTACATGAAGACTGGCGATACGATACATTATAATCCTTCGCCATTACTGAAGTAGCCACCACCACATAACCTCCTCCACCACTAGAATTCTAGCTACCACCACATAATTTCCTCCAACCATTAGCAAACTAGCTACCACCATATTACCTCCTCCACCATTATAAAACTTGTCACCACCAAATAACCACATAATCTCCTCCACCATTAGAAATCTGGTCTCGACTTCATAACCTCTGCCATTAAAAATCGGGCCGCCACCACATAACCCATTATCCAATTGAAAAATGGCCGCCACCACATAACTTCCGACACCATTTGAAATCCGGCGCTACCACATTATCTCCTCCACCATTAGAAATCTGGTCGCCACCACATTACTTCATCCGCATTAGAAATCTGGCCGCCACCACATAACTAGTCACCACCACATAACTTCCTCCGCCATTAGAAAACTGGACGCCACCACTATAAAGAACTATCTTTTTTGTTTTGATAATAGTTATGGGTCTTTATCATGGAACAGAGCCTGCATGGCTCAGTCTTTAGCGCTCTCGACTCTTGATCGTGAGGTCGTGAGTTTGAGTCCAGCCGGCAGCAGGTTTGTTTCCTGTCTTTCGGATGTGACAGTAAAAACCAACGTCCCGTGTCACAGTAGGTGTCGGCACGTTAAAGAACCCTCACTGCTCAATGGCCGTAAGTGCCGAACATAGGCTAATATTTGAAGCTCTTTACCAGCATTTGGTGTGAAATATTCTTGATTGGACGTTAGACAACAATGAAGAAACAAAAATTATTCTGGAACACCTTGTGCTTCAAAATCCACTTATTTTTCTGGTAGGAATTAACTATCTCGACCTAGGCGTGAGACAATTCAAGCCGGAAGCCACATACCAAAATAGGTATCAACATCTCGATACCACGCTCAGTCCCCCCATTACCCTATGTACCACCTCACCATGTTTGTTCACTGTTCTCCACATTTGTATTTTATTTACTTGGATCCCTAATTACTGACACTTTGGTACCTATACGTTTCTATTTCTGTATATTTCATATAGTCGAATTTGACGCAGCTGTCCGTAAGCTTTAGCTATGATGACGTGGAGTCCGGGGTAGACCAATTCAAAATGCAGATATATGAACGCTACCATGGAACAAAGCGGCAAATATTACCAGGTACTTGAAGTCTGTTGGTTTGAAAATATATAAGAATAGGGAGTTTGTATTGCATAATCTTTAACGCCAATGTTGTATTTATACCAGTGAAGATAAAGCGATCTTCCTGAGAAAGTATTGCAGCCTTTTGTCAAACCGATAACTTTTGCATTACAGAGTGTAATCCACTGAGAGTGAACCTTGTTACATTTAAAATCCCGCTTAATATGAAATTATTTTGAATCCCCGACCAAATTATTTAGTATCATTATAGCCGGTTATTTTGAATACCCTGTTTATTTGAAAGAAAAATTTAATCCCCTTCGGTTTCAATTATACGGGTTCGACTGTACTTATATTAAGTAAATGCTTATTTCTATGCTGGTAAAGGATTTGTGTTCAACTCTGCAATGTTTGGAAATAAACTGCGTTGTCATGAACTTTAGACATTGAGCAGAACTTTCCCGGAATTTCACTGGTAAGGTCAAAAATTTATTTTCGGTTTAACATCTGTTTTTTTTATTTTTAATCGAAAAGTTGAACGTAATTGTATCGACTTAAATAATATTAACAACATAAAGCCGGTAGATTGATATTTTACCCATGGTTTTACATGATTTATACAAATATTTCACAAACGCTTGAGACGCTGTAGCATTTTTCACATTCATACGTCTTAAACTGGATGCATTTTTTAAAACAAGGCAACCAAGAGATAATAGTTTGTTTACCATGTGAGTACTCAAGCCTTTGCCACATGCCGGAACGTCCCCATAGCACCTATGGCACTCCTTGTGTTTAACTTACAATCATGATAGTGAATGTTATACGTTAACATAATTAGTGATACATTTCTGATAATGGAAACGTTTAGATAAAGATTCCACAAAGCCTCTTAGACATAGTAGCGCTCACTCCAATGTTTCAAGTATGGGTGCAAGTTTTAAATCAATGAAATGACTTATGCTGCTCAGCTCCGTTTTTTATGTAAGGAACAATAATTGAATTATCTTTATAAAATTCTGTAAAAGATCTGTGTTGATCCGATCAGTAAACAGAAATATATTCTTTCATGTAATGGTACACAATGAATTATTATAGATTATCATTGGACGCTGACTCCTTCCGGACACCTGGTCCCATTCCGTTTGAGGTTTGCAATTGTTATTCATGTTGAGACCATTTGTATATCTAACTGTAGTATTCAAATGGACTTTGAGTTTCGATTATCCATATCGTCATTTTTACTTTATAAAATTATACAAAAGAACATATCGTAAAATACAACTAACTGTTCTTGGAATTGCAGCTGTGAAGAATGACTGGGAAGTGCTCACAGGGAGTAGTCTCACCTCACACACACAAACAGGCCTAACTCTGAAGGAAGGTGCTTTGTATACTTTGAGAATTGGATGTGTAAATGGAGCAGGTGCTCTGGCGTCATCGGAAACAAATGGTGTCATTATTGATGCGTCTCCACCAATAGTACGTATCAATTTTCTGCAATAAATGACAGTCGTCAATTTGATTTTCTAACTTTCATTTTCATTTGTCCGAGAACACTATATGGCAACATTCTTGTCATTTGTCAACATTGTTGTCATCTTACAAGAATGCCATGCAAATCGTGTTGTTTTTGTTTATCCTTATGCTATAAACTGTCAAAATGCAAAGATAGAGACATTTTACAGTGGTTACTCTTTGATGGATTTGTCTATTCATTTGGGTTCATTATTTGGTCTTTTATGATACCAGTTTCTATTTTAATTCTGTGCTCAAGAGATGAAGTCTTATTGACAGAAACTTTCGTCTTGAGCATCTGTTTTGACTTGTGTTGCAGAACCATTAAACTTTGACATGTTATTGGTGATACGATAGTAGAAATGGTAACGGATATCAAACAATAAAAAATCCTCCATTGTTACCAGTATCCATGAAATATGACGATCCTCGAGAAATGAAGGCTACATAACACCGAACTTGTAATGAATTGTAATAAGACCATGTGGTGACCCTATTACAGGTACAGTGGCTACGTATTGGTGTCACGGGTGGTGCACGAGAACAGAAGGTAGATGGTTATGTATGGCAAACAGACAGAAGCGGGATATTGGCATCGTGGCTTGTTATGGACCCACAGTCCGCTGTCGTAGATTATCAACTAGCCGTTGGCACCACCTCAGGTAAACGATCCTATTGATCTACTAAAATCAGTGTTATTACTATGAGATATATGTTCAAAAGTTACAATGTACGTATCTTGATATTGTTTTGTAACTATATTGGTATGTGTCATTGCATTACAGCGATGCCAAAAGTTGGATCGTGTTTTTAGTCATTTCAGGTGTAATGTAATAAACTACCCAAAGTTAACCATGTTCGTGCCACAAGGTTAAGCTCTTAAACATCAAAATGCATTGTGTGTGGCATAACGGGGGCACATTTATTCCAAGTTAATGATGAAATTTAAAAACGCAAGAATAATATACATGTCAAGAATACGAATATTCGAATAAAATCGAAAAGATGTCACAAATAGTTAATATTGATTTTTATTAATATTCATTTCAGCTATGCAAGTAGTTTTCCGAGTATCATATTTTTACTAACTTTCTTCTTATGACGCAGACATGCATTACAGTGCTTCTTTCTTATTTCATATAGGTGGAACAGACGTGATGGATTGGACATCAGTGGGATTTGTGTCAAACCACTATATATCAGATCTCAGCCTCTCTTTGACAAATAGTGCAACATTAATGCCATTGTACTACGTGTCACTAAAGGCTCAAAATGGCGCTGGAATGTTCAGCAGAGCAGAAGCGTCTACACCTATATATGTGGTAGATGGCGACAAGCCAGGTAGCTGCCGGGGTCATTTGAATTATGAAAGAAAAAATGATGTCAATATGATTGTCGTGCCAATGATTTTCTGATAAACATCAATAAACTAGCCAAGAAGCTATGATTGAGAGAGAGAGAGAGAGAGAGAGAGAGAGAGAGAGAGAGAGAGAGAGAGAGAGAGAGGGGGGGGAGAGAGAGAGAGAGAGAGAGAGAGAGAGAGAGAGAGAGGAGAGAGAGAGAGAGAGAGAGAGAGAGAGAGAGAGGGAGGGGGTTTCTATAAACTATTTGGGAATTTTGTGTTTGGTTTTTCAACATTTATTGATTGCAAATAGTTTAGTGCTAAACCCGTGGAAATCATTGTAATTATTGTTAAGCTCAAGAGCAAGATATGTCTATATTTTCTTTCCATTCAAATACATACTGCATAAAGGTTGTATCATATATATTATTTGAATATGACTATGTGTATTAAGCATATAGATTTTGAGAAATAAAAAAAATTGCATTCATAGATAATTTTTCATGACCAAATATTTTTCTGAACATTTTTTTGTACGGAAATGTTTGATCCATTTATTTCAAATAATGTTGAATAAGTTGATTAAGCGAAAACTAAGTTGTTTTCATTTTATGTGATGGATGTTATGGATTAAGTATGTGACACGACGAGATGAAATGTTTGTATATAACGACATCAATGGCGTAACGTCGCGTTAAAACTTACAGACTCACTTATTCTTCCACATTTTGATATAGATCACGCAGATCGCATGAAAAGATTTTAATTCTCTTAAGAAATGTAAAATAAGTCGGAACGTATGCCTATATTCACTTTGCTAACGCATACAATTGACTTTTTTGCATTTTTAAATCAGTTTTCTTATTATGTAGGCCTAGTTATAGATGGCGCTGATAACACAGAATCTATCATGACGGACCAGCCCGTAACAATCGGCCAAGATGAAGACTTCCAGTTAGATGCCACTACTGTGACAGTCCAGTTTAGTGGCTTTGAAAGTAGCCATCATGGAGTTCTGTACTTCGAAATGGCTGTTGGTTCCTCCCCTGAAGAAGAAGAGGATGTGATGGCTTTTACATCAGCTAATGTTATATACCATGAAAATAGCACATCGGGTTCAGGTTGGTTTTCGAATGAATCCCAAACGTGTAAATCAGAAATAGCTGAACAAAGATATATATACCATTTATTTAAATTTCATTTGTAGCCATTACTTTTTATTATTTTTGACGTGTCACGTCAGTGCGTGTCTTTTATTAACAAAAAATAAAAAGTCACCTAACTAATTAAGTTTTGTGTCCTAATCGAATTTAGTACGCAAACATTTTAACAATTTGGTCTTCGCAAAACAAAATGTTCAATATACCTTGTAAGTGGAAATTTTAGCGAGACGCAAATTTAGCGTTTTGTTTTTAGAAAAATTAGCAATAACTAATTTTAGCGAGTTTATGATTAAAAAATTACAATGAGGAATGAATCGTTAGCGAAATTCAATTTTAGCAATCTCAACGATCAAGCTAAAAATGCCAAAATTGAATCCTCGCTAAAATTTCTGCTTGTGCGGTATTTTTTTAAATTTGTATATAATTGTTCAAATTCGTATATAATCCTCTTTATACGAGTTATGAATTATATGATCCAGTGGCCCCTTGAACATTAAATATGTAATGTTTATATCTTAAATATCAGTTTTGATAAAAGATATTTAAGATTATATCTCACGATATATCGAAAGGTCAAAATTGTCTTCCACAGGGCTTACAAGTTCCGGATATGCCCAGGCCAATCTTCAATTAGAAGTCAACAAAACTTACTACACAACAATCAGAGGAGTAACGAATGACAACAATGTTGTTCAGGCAACTTCCGATGGCTTTACAATCGATCAAACGCCACCGACAATTGAAATTGACAGGTAAGTAAAAATAGAAATCCAGTATAGGTAGAAAATAATAAGAAAACGAGTTTTAACTTCAGTTAGATTTGCCACCTCTGTATAAAATGCATCTACTTGTAAAGGCATTTCAAAAATGACCTCGGTTAACAATTTTTATAATCAATAAACCTCTTTGTAAAGGTCACCTGCCTCTAGCAGCCAATTTTCCTTTTTCCCTTGAGTGACCTTTATGGACAAGTTTTACTGTATATCTATTTTTCTCAAAATGGCACTCCGATGATGCGGATAGAAACATGTGTAGTTTTGTCTATTTATTTATTAAATGAAATGGATGGCAAAAATTAAACAAATTACCAATTACAAATAATATCTTGTTTATTACTGTTCAATTTCAAAATTAAACACTTTTTACGATCCGATCTTACACTGATTGACACAGAATCAAATACTTGTATATATTCTTTATTTCAAGCCTGGGTGAATATTCAAGTTTTGACATCGATATATCAGCCGGAACCACGTTGTACGAAAGAACTCTGGAGTATCTGACAGCAGTGTGGCAGTATAATGATACAGAGTCAAGAATTGCCAATGCCT
The DNA here is from genome assembly GCA_030159075.1 of Atrina japonica. Classification (NCBI taxonomy): domain Eukaryota; kingdom Metazoa; phylum Mollusca; class Bivalvia; order Pterioida; family Pinnidae; genus Atrina; species Atrina japonica. The sequence continues at coordinate 201,540 of BROG01000307.1, forward strand.
GGTATGCTGTAGGGACGTACCCAATGGGCGGTGACATCAGCTCTATTAAAGAAGTCAACATTTCATCTACTGATTCCAGTGTATTACCAGAAAACTCAATAATTCCTAACTCGGCTGGTCAGTGATTTACTTTGCAGTCCTTTACGTTGGTTTATTTTTCTTTAAATTGCTGAATATTTATAAATCAGATAAAAGTACTGACTTTGTGAAAATAATTGTGCTGCAAGCTTTATTTCATAAAACCACTAATTGAGAAGGTAAGGAAATCTTACGAATCTCGGCGTCATTTGAAAACTAAAAGTGTTCATATCTTAATTTTAAAATGACTCAGAGAAGTACATGTTGTATTATACAATGTGTACAATGTGTATGCTGATTTCGGTGAAAAAACTAGTCAATATGTCTTCAAATAAAGCTTTTGTAATGATAAAATGATCAAAGAACATTGATTTAGTAAATTGCGATAAAATGTAGTTGTCATTGTTCTAACACTTACCTCTTCCACATCTTCACCCTTGTCACTTCAGGAAAACCGAATATGATTACAATTTGGGCGCGAAATTCAGTTGGACTTGTTTCCACAATAACTTCCGGGGGCATCGTTATTGATCAATCTGAACCGGCTGTTGGATCTGTCACTTGTACAAGTTATGTCAAGGTTAGTTACCATGGTTTCCTAAGTACTTTCTATATCCACTATATTATGTATTTACAACACAAATTTGATTTATAAAAGTTTTGACTTCACATTTACCTTTAATGAGCATGAGAATATTCATCGATCTCTCTAACTTTATTGAGTTTTATATAAATTTCCAAAAACCCTAAAATTTATTCAATTTCTGAAACAAAATTTCTCTTACATATGCCTATAATTCATCGACTTTTGTTTTCGACAAATTTTAGACAACAACACCGATTATATGTACGTGGACCGGATTTCTAGATAAACAGTCGCCTATCACAGAGTATAGAATAATCATGGGAATGGCACAGGGAAGTCCGGATAAATATTCCGACGGGTCAGTTCCTGGAAACGTTCAGACCTTTACAATACCAGGTAAGTTTATTGAGCTGCCGTTATATAAATATCAATTCCTGAATAGAAAAATACACCTAACCTATACATGTTGTACGATCTACACGACAACATAAATATTAAAGTGGAGTGAAAACCAGGAACATCTCAGACAATAAGCGATCAACATAATCGAATCCATTTGATACCCCGAATCAAGAAGCTTAAAAGCACATAATTTATGGCTTAACGTGAAATCTTTGTACAAATACTGCATAAATCTGTAATTTAAAAGATGGAAATTATTTCTTTTTCAAAACACTTCAAAAATATTACACCAGATTGAGTACATGACCCTAAATTAATGCAATGGGGTGCTTTTTATCTTAAAGTATTAACTTTATATATAATCAGTGCAATCCCCGTATCGTGGACATATGTTGTGTATGATAAAACTGATCTGATACACCAGCGCGTGGTCGAAATACGGCCATTTCATCATTTCAAATACAAGGGAACTACTTTCCTCTGAACTTTTCCTGAAGCTGAATATCTTAGATTCTATTATCTTATCTTTTCAACATTTAAAGACTTAATTAAAACCAGAGTACATTTTTCATTAGGTAGTCTCCGTCGTCTCTGATCCATTGACCTTTTATTCTTATGATCATTGTTAACGCCTATTGTGTATTTTCTAGCACTTGGTAACTTGTTGACACATGGGTCCGTGTACTATGTGACAGTAACAGCTGTAAATACAGTCGGAATGACAGTGAATGCCTTCTCGGGGCCAATTGTGATGGATAATACTCCCCCTACCGTCGGGAAAGTTACAGATCTTAACTCGGTGTATAGGATTGATACCAAAAACAATACGGCTACCGTCGTGATGAACAAAAGAGTTTGTTCCTCGAACGAAGGTAATTTTTTTACTCTCAGTAGAATGACCTTTTTTGCAATCATAGTCCGTTTGCTCTTCATTGAAAGTGGGGATTTTGTAAAACTTATATCACATTTAATCATCAAATTTAAATTTTACAGCAATGTTTTAAATATTACCATGCATAACTGAATTGTGAATATACAATATTTTTGGTTTGCGAATAAAAATTTTACCCATTTACTGTAATACAAAATTTTGTAGAAGTTTGTGTGGGCAAATGCACATTTGATAAAACAGCACCCATAGTTCTTGTTGATTTAGGGATATATGACAGTAGACAGTCATGGGGTTGTATCATAATAAAATTACTTTTATTAACTGGAAAAAAAAACCCAATCATAAAGTCTGCATCATTTTAATAAATTGCACAACACTTCGATACTGACATAATTTCATTTTACTAGTAATATTCTTGGCACGCTGGATGTGAAACAACATATTGACTTACAATTGTGAAATAATCCCTTATTGACCAGTCAAATTATATGTGTGTCAAGTTAGGTCTATTCTTATTCTGCTGTGAAAAAAATTGTAAATTCAATGCCCTTCTATTAAAATATGTGAATATCCTATATATAAATTTAATTTCATACTTTGGATATTATGGCCAAATGATGTTGAATCAAGGGATTTATATATTTTCATACATGAGGGATATTACATATAAGTGTGTGGTTTGAAAACTGTTTCTTGAGCATTATAACTTCAGTATTATGTTTATAATATTTATAAACACTAGGTCAATGCTGGTGGACAATGAGTCCCCGAGGGTATACATAAACCTAATACCTGTATTTCGGTATCAGCTGTTCATCTTATATAAAAGTAATAATTGGCACTGTTAACACTATTTAAATTCGAAAATTGTGGCTAAGATAGTCATTTTTTTACAGTGGTTACTCTTAGACGGATTTATATACTTTTAGAGATATTATTTGGCCTTGTATGATACCACTTTATCTTTAGAAAATACATATACCTTTCAAATTGGAGCTCAACTGATGAAGTCTAATTGACAGAAACGATATCGTCTTGAGCATTATAACTTTAGTATTATGTTTATAATATTTATATCTGTAAATTATTATGGCTTTGCAATGTATTAGATTTACACCTACGTAATTTTTCTTGAAATTTGAAAGAAATCTTACATTATTAGCAATGGGAAACTTTCCCTTAAACTGTTTGTTGCAATTAAAATTCATTTTTAGTTATGTATAACAATGATGAGCATTTGAAATATATAACTTACGTAGTATTTGCAAAATAAAAAATTACCAAACTCCACTTTCAATGGAGAGCAAATTGATTATACTGTTTTACTAAATGAAATGTTAAATTACCTACTCGGTAGCAGTACCAATTGGACTAATTCATGTACCACGTGGTACCCGATAACGTTTGTGCGCGATTATTGTTTCTATTAGTGTTGGAATGGCTCTAGCAGACGATATCTCGCGGTAACGTCATTTCAGCGGGAAGATTACATAGAATTACGTTCCATCACTATTGGATATACTAGTACCGCACAAACGTTATCGGTTATCACGTGGTACATCAATTATTTTCCCATTATGACGAGGATTTATTCCTCACATATTTCATTTGAATTTGACTATGGACTCACGGCGGATGTGACCCGTCAACAGGGGATGCTTACTCCTCCATTCTAACTCTAGACTTGTGTTTGTCGAATATTCACCAGATTTGTATATTTATCTCGAACATCCTGAAGATTGATACTTCGGTATCCGAGATTTTAACATTGAAGTTACTGGTACAGTTTTAAATGTTTATCAACTACATCAGTATGAATATCATGTTAATTGTTTGTTTGCTAAAGTTATACACTATTACTATATATATTTGTACATGTCTGGAATTAGATAAATGTTACGCCGTGTATATATTGTTTCAGAATGTGATGCTATGGACGCTATTTGTACGGAATCCCTGACATCTTTGTCTGTTACATGGCTTCCATTCACAGACGCCGAATCCGGTGTAGTTGAGTAAGTGCGAAGAATTAGATTCAATACGTTTATCGGGAATAAACCACATATTTTCATGTACGTTCCTAAACGGATCGCTTTCCTCTAGCAAAACAACAGTTGTGATGTTATATCTATAGATTTTGATCATTTAACATTGATATGATTTATCCACAACTAACATATTTGCATTTAGAAATTCAAGCCATAACTCTTTAATATGGGGTTTATTACGATGTCACGTGTCATGGTGGGCGTGGCATGTTAAAGCATCCTTGCTGTATTGGCACAAGTGTAAGTGTTAGTTATAACACATCACCTTATAGTAAGCTTAAGTATAATTGAAGCCTCTTTAAAATGATTATTTTCATCACTTTAGATAGTTGTCGTTGTATTGCTCTTATATAGAGACACATCTCAATTGATATTGGCTAACACATGATCGATGGAAACGGTTGTAGTTCCAATACACAACCAATAGAAGGAACCATTTAGTGTTTTGGGCAAAATCCTGCTGGTGGGGGAAATTGTCGAAATAACATAAACGTTTAAGTCAGAATAATAACTTTTATTCCCATGAAAATAAATAGGTACCAAGTAGCTGTCGGTAGAACACCAGGTGGCGGTCAGGTCAAGCAGTTTGAGAAAGTTCCTCTGGACAGTAGATACTACACAATTGGTGGCTTGAATTTAATGAATGAAAAAGTAGTAAGTTGATGGAAACGTATTATGTTATAGCTTTTCATATGTCGTTTTTGGCACTGTACTATGTGATACAAATTCTGATTTATGATAAGTTAAAACACGCTACAAATGATAATAACGTGTAAATTTGCTTATCTTGATTGGCTGCACTGTCAGAGCAATCGAAGTTTGAAAACAGCCTTAAGCTACCTTTCGGATATTAACTGTATTGAATTAAAAACATCTGAATTTCATACTCAAAATTATCAGATAGACATGCATGTTCACTAGAAATAATTAGTGACATATTTTAACCATCTAGAAGACAAGAACCCGGTCAACAGGGGATGTTTACTCCTCCATGGCACCTGATCCCACCTCTGGATTTTCAGAGTTCCGTATTTACCTAATATTTACCAGATTTGTATATGTATCCTGGACATCTTTATATGTGTCCTACACATGATATCTGAGATTGTTATATATTCAGTAAAATGAAATTTTAAACTGTTACTAAAATAACACAAGAAATAAATCAAAAGCAAAACATTTCCGATATCAATATATGTATCATTCTTTGATAGTTGTATGTATCAGTAAAGGGAGTCAACGGAGCAGGATTGGGAAGTGTAGCGACATCTAACGGAATATACATTTCTTTGCTGAGTCAAGGAATTCAACCGTCTAATTTCGGGGGTGTGATGGATTTTGTGGAAGGTCAAAATATTGATACGTAAGTACTATAAAATTGACTCTATCAATGTCTTTCTGATATTAAATGAAATATAAATGTAAGATGAATTTGAGTTGTTGTTGTTGTTGTTGTAGTTGTTGTTGTTGTTGTATTGTTGTTTAACGTCCCACTCAAGAGTTTTTCACTCAAATGGAGACGTCACCAAATGCCGGTGAATGGCTGAAAAGTTTGGCCTATGCTCGGCAGTGAGCGTTCCCTTAACGTGTGAATTTGATATAGTTACTTTGAATTTAACGAGATAAAGAGCAACCCACATACCGTAAAATGACAATGTGCAATATCAGTACCAACCATTTGTTTTTAAATATGTGTGTAGTATTTTATTCCCTTCATCTTATTCAATAATTTATTTTTCATTACTATCTTATAGAGACGTAACGGTTAGTACAAATACTATCAGTGCTGGATGGGATGTGTCTGCTGACCCTTGTCCTGTCCTCAAGTATGAGTGGTCAATCAAACGACTAGATGGCTATGTGTATTCAGAATTTCAGAATATGAATTGTAAGTATATCAACACCATCGTGTAGATTTTAGCCTTTGTGGACCGTTTTATCTTAAAGTCGTACGTCCTTAGATTTTGTGTAGATAGACCTTGAAACGAAACACTACCTTGCCTTGATTCTTAGATCATTTATTTGAAATAAGATCATAAAATAGTGATGAATTATAATGCATTTGCATTTGCAAAGATATATGCAGGCACTACGCACTGCCTTTTTGGTATTATTAAAGACGTTACCTGCTTTGGTCTTAAGGCAAAGTTCTTTGTAAAACGGTCGCAAGTTGGAAGTGTGGTTCTTAGACTTGGAGTTAAACAACTCCCAGGTTTTCAAAGCATTGTTAGACTTAAGTTATTCTTTTTATTTCATCACAAACTTTACTCTGTAAGTTAGAACAGCTTTAAACCACACACCATTGACCTGAGTATATCTACATTGACCTGAGTATATCTACATTTTAAATCTTTTTAAATCAGTCTAATATGATCTGCATTATTGAATTGGTTCAACCTTTCCAGAAGGTTGATAGTACAGTCCTAACATAAGTCTAGGAACATAGCATGATCAAATAATTCTGGAATACGATGAATGCAGACATGAACTCCATTCCTGATAATGCATTCATTAAGCAGAACTAGTTATTTTTTAAGTAGTTACATTCTATTTCACAATTTGTATCAGAATTAAATGTTAAAACTATTAATGTTAATATTAGAAAGTTTGATATTAAAAATTTTGTTTGAAGGGTGTCTTTGGATGTAGATTTCCGTTTGTGACCTTTATTTTATAATTATGCAAATTTAATATTTTATATTCTCTGACCACGTTTTAGTGCGAACTCGTGGTAGTATAGATGATCTGCAGCTGTCCAGTGGTCAAACAATTTACAACCTGGTGAGGGTCACTAACTCACTTGGATTCCAGTACACAATTCGTTCCAATGGTATAACAGTTGAGTCCACTCCGCTACTTCCGGGTCAGGTGTTTGATGGACACATCGCCGGATTTGATTTGCAACTACAATCAAACAGCAGGAAAGTCTCAGCAAACTGGCTCGGGTTCGGTTTACCAGCAAGTGCCATCGTGCAAGTTGATTTAGAGTCAGGTAAATATGTAGTAATCGGAATTGTAAAGTTAACAATTTTCATAATATTGTGTATCTATCTCTGACATGTTTTAGGAGAAAATGGACTGTTTCCAACAAAGGTAGATAGTTTCAGGATGTAGTGTTAGTATGCTAGTTTTTTATTTGTCTCCTTAAATATTCAACATTGAAAAGTGCTGTTTCTCTTATGGTCCGTTTGTGCATTTCATGCAAGTTTCGAAGGTGATGGTTTGGTATAACCCCTTTATACAGTTTTAATGGTCAGACAAAAAATGAAACACATTGCATCGTTTATATTGCTCTCCAATTTAAAATTTTTATTGTTTTACCTTTTTGAAATCTATAATTTAGGTTTTATATTCATATCTACAGTCAATCATCTATGAATGCAAAAACAAATAATTTTAAGTATTGTCCAAAAACACACATCTATTTTATACGTCAAAAACAAATACATTTTTCAAGGTTTGTAGGGGTAATTAACCAGTTAACTTATTCGCCCCCTAAAGACACATCTTGACAGGTCTAAATGGTTGGTTTAAAGAAGAGTCCATTGTTGTTCAGGGGTTGATGAGTTAAAATGTTGTTTCAGGTAATCCTGGAGTTCAAATAGATGAAGCCCAAGTAGAAGCTCAAGATAACAGTCAGAAGATATCCTACTACCTGGTAGCCCTGGGATCAGACAGAAGATATAATAACACGAGATATGACGTCCACCCGTATGTCAATGTCGGTCTTAACACCAGTGTCACTTTCTACAATCTAAATCTTACTGCAGGAACAGCTATCTATTACTTCACGGTCATTGCATACAGCAAATCTTTTTCAAAGGCTACTGTGACATCCAATGGCTTTTATGTCGGCTTTGATGGAGGAGTAACAGGTAAACTATGATAAACAGTTGAAATCGATTGATTCGACATTCTGGATTTGTCAACGTTGAGCGATCCTTCCTTTTAAGGATAGATGAATATGTTAATTAAAATGTCGGTAATATCGAACTGCGGATATCTCGAAGTAATAGAGGCGGTGTCGTTAATTTCGAGATAACAAGATCCCACTGTATTCAGTAATCACTATATCGCCTTTTTCTTGATATAAATCTTTATCCTAAATACATCTATGTTAACAACTATAAAGTCATAATGGAGAGCTGTATTCATGTATAATTCGGGACATGGATACAACATTAAGAACATAAGGATTTCGTATTTTTTTAATTATTATTTCCAATCCCAACCAATCGTTTCTGTTTATTTTACAGCTGGAAGCATCACTTTACCGACAGACTGTGTCAGTAATCTGACATCACTGGACGTCCAGTATGTTGACTTTGTAAGCAGCCTTGAAATGTTCATGTACTACGTAGCAGTATCCAACAGTACAGACCCACAGAGCCATGACTGCAAACAATTTGTATGTATACATTCTTCTTGACAATTTAGGGGAGTATCTTTGGCCGAGTGGTTAGAACATTTTATGTTAAAATAGATAGTGATATCGGTACCGTTTGCCTGTATATCTGAAATTTCAATGTGATTAACGTCAATAACGAATTAAATGCTACTCTAGGGAATTAACTGCAATTATTTTTTTAATAAACACGTGACTATGTATTTCAGATTTTTTTATTTACCATTGATAACATAAATGGTGTAGGTAATTTATTTCGCTTTAGGTGTAAGTAATCAATTCTGTTGTACTATTCACGAGAACGATGTCAAATTACACTCTACATCTATTTTAAGATTCGAGCTCAATTAATACATGTTATTGACAGAAACGATCGTCTCGAGCATTTCTTTTGACATTTTTTTGTAAAACTATAACTCTTATCATGTTATTAATTTAAGTTTGAATTATCCAGGAAGTGTTCTGTTTAGTGACTGCTTCCTTAAATCATCCAACCTTTAAAACGATGGCGTGTTCTGCAAATCAATAGCACTTAGACCAGTCCAAATGTTTATTTGGGGGTGAACGAGTTAAATAATTTATTAAAGTTAACTCGCCACTCATATTTTCCATTTTCCTCTTCAGATTGATGGTGGCGACATGACTCGGGCTGAAAGAAGAGAAATTTTCAATGTATATGATGTGGAAAATCGAGGTTCTAGCACAATGGCCGAAATTACAGGCTTGAACATGGAGCAAGGCAGCACATATTACGTCTGGGTCATAGGTATGTTTGTAAGAGTTGGAACCAGACATTATGCTATTTGCTATTTTGCTTGCAACATGCATGTGATTTCCATATCTAGACTATATGTGTTCTTTTCAAAGAAGTCTTGTATACAAGAAATCATAGTAATGTACATGAGTTTTTACCGATGATGACGTAACATACAGACCATCAATCAAATCCAGTTTTACGATAGGTTGGTATTTATGGGTTGCCATAATTTTCAAGAGTTGGTATTTAAGGGTTGCCATAGTTATAAAAGTTAATGTCTTTATTACCTCAAATACATTTGCTTAAGGAAAAACAAAGGGATTGGTCAGAGATTCTTATACTTCAGTTGTCTTTCTTCCCCATAAGTTGATTACGAATAAATACCCAATTAATTTACATTTTCTCTAATTCTGTAAAACAAATATTGTATTTCACAAAAAGTCAATTAAAGACGAATCTTTGTTCGTTTGTAGGAGTTGATCAATCGGGCGAATGTGCAATCACACACAAACAATTCCTAGTGGACGTCACACCTCCTGTAATGGGAAACATAAAATCCGGATCGGAGTACAATATGGTGAGTCATCACAAGCGATAAATATCAAAGTCATATCAAATTTTCATTGTTAAAATTAGTTTATTGTCATTCACCACTTATTTTGATTTCAAATATATTCCCACGAGAAGCAATATCACAGGATAATTGCATATAATATAGAAAAACGGTCAATCGATTTGTATTTCTCTTTATATTTTTTAATTTAAATAAGTACAAATTTGTTTCAAAGACGGAAAAACGGACTTTGCAATCTATTAACATAAGCTTTCTTATTTAACTGCTATATCGATTTCGGGCATCGACGATTACGTAAATGACCATCTTAATAACACTGTGCCCTCTTGCATGTCAGACTAAGTTATTTTAAAACTATCTAGGGTAATTATACACAAAATAATTTCTCTGTAGGAATCATCGATTAACGCAGATAACAAAACATTGAGTGTCCAGTGGACTGGGTTCGAGGACCAGGAGTCCGGCATCGCAACATATGAAGTACAATTGTGGAAAAATACTTCCTGTCAGATCACGGGATTTCCGGAACTTGTTCAGGACTGGATCACTCTCTCGGAAAACTATACCGGATATACATTCGTGGATCAAAATTTGCAGGTAAAGTTTAGTTACCGACATGTTGAAAAGTATCTCTTAGTGGCTCTTATATACTCAGTATCATCTATCCATGTTGTAAAATGGATTGGAATCTAAATCATAATTAAAATTTTAACACAGGGGGTGGCTGTTTTTCACCACTCTTGCGCTGTGGTCAAAATGGTGAAATTCCCTACATCTCTGAATGAGGCATGTGTCAGCATTTGTATAAAACCGTAGCACAGGTCAAAATGTTGTAAAACAATTGGATAATTTGTAAAGCGTCGGAAGAATGAAAATCATATATATATATATATATATATATATATATATATATATATATATATATATATATATATATATATATATATATATATATATATATATTATCTAACCATTGTGACAATAAATATCAAAACATATTGCATATCGCGCATAGCTGTTGAAAAATAGTGCTGAATCAATGCACATCTTTATTTTATTTTATTTTAAAAGATCAGAGATTTCCACTAATAATTACTATTTATTTATCTCAATATTTATTATTGGCATACATGCTGCCGATCTATTTTGACGCATTCATATTTTATATATTGTTTGCTCAAATTATAATATCTACATCCATTTGCAAGGTAATTCTGAACTTAAATTAATTTTTGGTCGGCCTACAACCTTCCAAACTGACATCATATTTATCCAACTGACATTGTAATTTGTATTTTGTACTTGAATTTTTTTCAGGAAATGGTACCCTATTTCGTACGACTGCGTGTTAAGAACTGTGCCAAGTTGCCTGTCGAGATAGATTCCCCGCCCATCATCACTGATACGACCAATGCCATAGCTGGGGTAGTCAAGGATGGTTTGGATTTCCATAGTGATAAACTGTGGATTAGTAATATGACGGAAGTATCAGGTATATTAATAAATTATGAAAATCTTCTCATCAACCCCTGAATTCACGTTTGGACCGACCCATTTCAAAGAATAGTTACGTCCACTGTCAGAATTCAGTGATGTATGATTTAGAATAAAAAATCATAATAATTTTACTTGCAATATGAACTTGTGCACCCCTAAATTATGACAGTACACTTTACTGTTTATTGATTTGGATGAGTCTAAATGTGATCACAGGGGGTGGTGAGTTAATAGATCAAACATTTGTCGGGTCCCATAGGGTTGGCATTACTCCCCATGATTGACAAGGGTCTTGGGTAAAAAGGTAAAATAATTGAAGTGTTTGTCTATAAGGAAAAGTATCTATTCAATTCAATAGCAAGAGGAAAACCATTTACATTTTATAGCAACAGGAAACTCAATTTCACTTTATCGCTACTGGAAACTCAATTTGATTTAATTATTTTCGGAACTTTATATAATTCTAAAAGACACACACACACACATACACACACACGCACGCACACACACACACACACATACACACACACACACACACACATATATATATATATATATATATATATATATATATATATATATATATATATATATATATATATATATATATATAAGCTAATCATTTTTCCCTACGCTAAGTCAATGAACCTTTGAACCTTAATTATGATTGAGAAAACTGAAGAAATCGTTCATTTATTTATATTTGTTAATGTGAAAATGAATACATTTATTTTATTACAGGAACATTTTTACATTTAGCAAAGGCTGACGGCGATCCTTGTCCGAACAGAAAATTAAATATAAAAACTGGCAACTGGAAAATGTTAAACATATTCGGATTTCTAGATCCTGATGGTGAATTTTGGAAAATACGTCATGATGAAATATATGTTATTTCAACATCCGTTGAGGATAAATTGAAGTTGAAATTAGTCGTGACAATGGACAGTGTGTATAACAGAATAATGGGAGCTGGGGCTATTTACATACCCGCCGAGTTTTCCAGTGGTAGTACCTATAAGGTATGAACATGTATGGATGGATGGATGGATGGATGTATGTATGTATGTATATATGTATGTATGTATGTATGTATGTATGCGCTTGTTTGTTAATGTATGTATTTACATGATGTTTAAATGTAACAATGAATATATAAATTTTATCTTGCTTTAATAAATTTGTATGCATGATTTAAGAAAATTATTTCACTAAGAAAGTCGAAAGTATAGTTTGATTTGCTAATTATACGATGGAGATTTGTTATTATACAATACGATATATTGGCACACGTTTACAAACACAAAGAGTCTAAATTAGATCATAACAGGGGTGACAGGTTACTTCTCTGCACAAATTATTAGACCTATAGTAATGCGTGGACTCGGAGCAAAGTCAAGTATTTTACCTGTATACCCCTACTTTTGGAAAATAGACTGTATTGTTTTGGCTTGTGGCAGAATTCGGATATGCCACATTATATTGATAGACCAATTGTTCACAATGACATACCATATTATAAATTTCAAGCTACAAATCAGAGCCGCTGATCAAAATGGAAGAGCAGTCACAGAGATTCTGTTTTGGGATGGACCAGAAGATGGCATCGCCACATACAAATATTCACCAATGCTTGACATTGATAACTGCACGTGTTGTGAAGTCAGTCCCTCACCACTGGTAAGCTTTGATGTTAACAATTATTTGGAGTGAATGTTTCTGAGTGGGGATATTGTCCTGCTAGATGCTCTTTAATTCAGATGTATGAGGTTTGATCACAATTAAAATACGCTTACGTTTGCCAAGGAAATTAAAGCTGTAATCAAACTCACCGGTATAAAATTGTTTTTTGATTCACAACGTTTAATTGCATTGTATAAATTTATTTTAAAATAGTTTACTTCGATCTTATATTTTTTATTCTTATTTTAATTTAAGTATTTTATAACAATACAAAGTTTAATGGAAATGCTGCTGTATTATAAAATTTGAAATCCTTGTAAATTTATTTTATCTCATCTTCGTTTGCAGACATGTAACAATGGAACTTGTAACTGCACCAGCTACATGATCTCCATGGCAACCACAACACCTGTTCCCACAGTTACGTCACTATATAACGTGGTCGACAATACAGGCACGAACGTACAAGATTCCGGAACAACAAAATATATAGCACAGAATTCTTGTGGTGTACAAATATACTCAGGTACATACCGTATTCTATCTGTTCTATACACCTTATTGTAGTCAGTTCATCAATATGGTACTATATGCAAGATCGGTTCTGCGTAACACTGCATGATACACTCTTGTTGCTGTCCTCGATTCCACGTCTCTTGAACGTAACTAACAAATTGTAATTGACAAAATGTATGTTTCTTAAACAATTAATACAAACCATTTTTGCAGATAACAATGTCGTAATTTGTCTTTGGCGAATTGTTTACACTTTTAGTTGACGTTTCACTTGAACGTTTACGTTTCTTCGTGAAGAATGATGTTCATTTTAATTCACAAAATGTTGCGTACATATTATATGCAAAGTCGTTTATGTGTAAAACAACAGAGTCCTAGATTCCCTTTGCACTGGAAATGTTAAGCAATTTGGTCATTTGTAAAAATGGTAAAATGTATGCAACTGATCACAAAATGTAGATAAACTAAAAATAAATAAATATCCATTTTTGCTAATAGATATGATCCCTATCATATTATTATTACTAAGATAATACAGTGAAACCGGAACATCAGAATATAATGTACATTCTTATTCTGATTGTAGAGTTTATCACGGAAATGGTGGAAATATCTAAGATAAATATCTGTATTTCCATTTCATTCGTCTTTTTCAGCTGACCCAACCATGGACTCTCGAGCTTATGTTGTATCTTGGTGCCGATTCTTCAATAACTCCTTACCACTAATGAGGACATCCAGTGAGCTGAACTTTGATCCCAGTAATAATAATTTGTATTACACTGTTGACTTTGAAGTTAGGCATGAAAATTCTCAAACAGTAAGTACCACATCACCCATAGAAATATTTTGTTGCTTAATGTATTGCAGGATTTTAATTTAGCATGTGATGTATTCAACTTCTATTTCATCAAATTAATTCATCATACCTTATTGAAACGTTTTAAGACAAAAGAACTTATGATATTTTTAAAGAAACTTCAGGGACTATAATTATTTTCTCCATCAGTCAGTCATTTGGGTTATGGTTTTAGTTAAAACTTTATAATAGATCAAGGTTCAATAAATTATTACTTCCAAATAGGATATATAAATTTTGGTAACTAATTGATGCAATTTTAAACTTTTCAAAATCTCTAGATATGAACATAAAATTTAGGCACTAATTTTGTACCCAACATAAGTAAATCATCTTACACCGTGTTTTCATTTCTTTTTGTAGCCAACGACCTGCATGGTACTGTACATCGAAGATGAAAAAATGAATGAGATTTGTAACGTACCTAAACTGTCATCGAATACCTTCCTCTTTGTTCACGTATTTGAGAGGGACAATGATCCGCCGACTCAGGTTGACCCTTTCACTCCATGGGCCGCTTATGCAGAGATTTCCGGTCTGGAAATGTCTCCCAATACAGGGATGTTATGTAAATTTGGACTACCATTTAGATGGTTTACAAACCCTATAACCAAATACGAAGCCGGGATTGGGAAATCACCTTTAACGACAGACGTGGAACCATTTACACAGGTTTGATGTTTTATGACTTAAATAACATAAATAACATAACTCAGTAATTATTACTTGTTATAGACCAATATACATGACTTGGTTTGGCGGAGTAACCTTTTGATAATCATACAGATGATTCTACTCACTTTTCGGTTGTGACAAACTTCACGGGAAAACATGGATACTCGTATGTATGGTGACGAGTATCAGTATAAGTATAATCTGTCTTTATGCTATATTACCTCAAATTAAAATTTGTCCAGGCAAGGAAAAGGTTAAAGAGACACCATCCCACCAGATTTGATGGATTTTCCTATAGTTTCCAATCTGAAATAAATATAAATAGATATCGTTTAAATGCACTATGGGTAATAAATACACAAAAAGTTAACATTTATAAATATTGATTTTGAAATATTTGATATAAACTGCACACGCTTAACATATCAATTCTTTAACAGATCGACACGCCCTGTGTGCCTTGTTATGACGACTGTGCAAGATACATCTGTAATGACACGTGTCAATCATCTGTCACTGTTCAGAAAACATTTCTTCTAGACAATTTGAATTTGACAGAAACTGAAGTACGGCAAAATGACACAGGACAGGAGTACCAGGCCATTGTGTCCTACTACCTGACAGGTTTGTGACGTCTCCATATGAGTGAAATTCTTGAGTGGGACGTTAAACAACAATAAACAAACAAACAAACAAACCTGACAGGTTTTACACGACCTGAAAATCAGTGTTATCAGCTGAATTTAATAATGATATTTTTCATTATGGATTTATTAATTTTGAGTCATTTATGATAATTTGATTTAACTTCAATTACTGGATAAATTAAAAGTTTTTTCCAAAAATATGTCTTTGTTTTGTATATTAAGATAGGTTAGTTACCTTATTTCCAAACAAATGGCAGAAACAGGTTTTGCTTTTTCATATTTTGTTATCATCTCATAGTCACAAAAGCAGGAGGAGTCATCTATAATGTAATTTAACCGAAATAGATCTATTACTGACATATCATTGTTTGAGGGACCTTCGTATGATTAGAATATCGTGTTTTAAATCACGAAGTCTAAAACTTCTATTGGGCACAATTAAGAACATCGTCACTAGATAAGCGCCATTTTATAACTAGTGTTCAAGTCTAGCTTGATTAAGGTGCAGAAATTTTGTCAAATATTAAAGTATTGTATTAATTTTAAGAAAAATATGCTTGCTGTAAATCTTAACTGAATTCTGAAATGTCTTTTAAGACAACCCAGTGTAAACATATGATTTATTTTTTTAGTCAGGGGCACAACAGCTGCCGGAACTACGGTGATGGCATCATCTAGCGGTTTTTATATTGATACCACCATGCCAGTCTTCAATGCGGAAGTAATGAACGATCTGATATATTATGACGCGTCAAAGGAAGGTCAAAGAGCTCCAGTAATGTTACAGGGATCGAACAGTACTATACTGAGTATTTGGGAATGTGTTGATGAAGAAAGCAGTATTGTGGTAAGGCCGATTTCTCCTGTATATTTTGTTGTACATTTAACTGATGATTTAAATGTATTTCAAATTAGACATTTTAAGGACATTCTAAGTTCCGTTCGTGGTATGATGTTTAAACTTTATTTACCGTGGTAACTTTTGCTTCACCAACTTCTCAGCAAAACTTAAAATAATTTGATGGGGCTTCTAGAATTTAGATATTTTTGTTTTAAATATGAAAAGTAACATAACTTTCCTATAATTTTTCTAGTGTGATATTGTATTACTTTGAATATAAAAACCTCAGATACCAAAGTGTAAATCAATAGAATGTCCAGGACATAGATACAAATCCGATAAAAAATGGACTAACACGGACCTCTGGAAACCTTTGAATACTATAAACATAATACCAAAGTTATAATGCTCAAGACGATATCGTTTCTGTATATTAGACTTCATCAGTTGAGCTCCAATTTGATATGTATATGTATTTTCCAAAAACGTTCCATTCTACAATTAGGTATGCTAAATTATCAAATGCATTTATTTCTAGGATTATCAATGGGCGATTGGAACATCCCCAGGATCCAATGACTTACAGTCTTACATCTCAACTGGGTTATCTCCCATTGGTTTAAATGACTCATTCGATGGAATTCTTCAGGACAATACAACTTACTATGTGTCAATCAAATGTACCAATGGTGCTGGACTCACAGCAGAATATATAGACACAAGAGGTATGTACCACAATTGATGGAAGTAAATAATTGTTTATGTTACTTCATGGTCTTGCCTTCAATCTATTTCGTGAGCTTGTATTTGTCAGGACAGTTATTGTTTTATGTTTCTCTACACATACATTGGAGTGACGTATTATTTACCTGGATCACTGGGTTAAAATCCATTTCCACTACTGCTGGTGTACCATTTCAGCCCTCGTTTGTATGAATGTATTAACCCAGTAACCGCTATTTCCGTATCAGCTGATTTTTTTATCTTTTGGATGTTTGATGGCAGTGTTTTATTTTTTTCTTCAGACCTTTGCATCTGTTTAAAAATTCAATTGAAAAGAAAAAATCTAAAGACAGAAATAATTGCTTCAGACCATGATTTAGTTTTTCCCAAACCTATAACTTATATATACCACTTGACTATAACCTATAACTTGTATATACCACTTGACTATAATCTATAACCTATATACACCACTTGACTATAACCTATAACTGATATAAACACCACTTGACTATAACCTATAACTTATATATACCACTTGACTATAACCTATAACTTATATATACCACTTGAATATAACCTATAACTTATATATACCACTTGACTATAACCTATAACTTATATATACCACTTGACTATAACCTATAACTGATATAAACACCACTTGACTATAACCTATAACTTATATATACCACTTGACTATAACCTATAACTTATATATACCACTTGACTATAACCTATGACTTATATATACCACTTGACTATAACCTATAACTTATATATACCACTTGACTATAACCTATAACTTATATAAACACCACTTGACTATAACCTATAACTTATATATACCACTTGACTATAACCTATAACTTATATATACCACTTGACTATAACCTATAACTTATATATACCACTTGACTATAACCTATAACTGATATAAACACCACTTGACTATAACCTATAACTTATATATACCACTTGACTATAACCTATAACTTATATATACCACTTGACTATAACCTATAACTGATATAAACACCACTTGACTATAACCTATAACTTATATATACCACTTGACTATAACCTATAACTTATATATACCACTTGACTATAACCTATAACTTATATATACCACTTGACTATAACCTATAACTTATATATACCACTTGACTATAACCTATAACTTATATATACCACTTGACTATAACCTATAACTTATATAAACACCACTTGACTATAACCTATAACTTATATATACCACTTGACTATAACCTATAACTTATATATACCACTTGACTATAACCTATAACTTATATATACCACTTGACTATAACCTATAACTTATATATACCACTTGACTATAACCTATAACTGATATAAACACCACTTGACTATAACCTATAACTTATATATACCACTTGACTATAACCTATAACTTATATATACCACTTGACTATAACCTATAACTGATATAAACACCACTTGACTATAACCTATAACTTATATATACCACTTGACTATAACCTATAACTGATATAAACACCACTTGACTATAACCTATAACTTACATATACCTCTCGACTGATTTTATATGTAATATTTTTCAGGTGTGACAGTGAAACTGATTCCTCCAGTTATTGATGACATCAATGTCACCATTATACAATCATTGACGTTTTCTCAAGAAGTCTTCCCAAATAACACTATGATGCAGAAAGTATCGGAATTTATTGGCATAATATTCAGCAAATCTGGTGATCCCTCAGTAAACAGATACGGTAATGTTTATTCAATAAATGTCAAAAGATTAAATTGTGCTTATGTGTGTAATCAGGGTGTCCGTATGCCTTTGCTAAACACAACGTCATCATGAATTTTGTTCAAATTGTTTAGAGGATCTCGCATTATGTGTGTGATAAAGATGAAATTAATTGTGTAAAAGATGGGGATACTGTTTTGGTGTTTCTATATTTCATTCATCTGTTTATCCGTTTGACAATAATCGTCACCTCGGTCATACCCCGGACAAACATTTGAAATGCATTGTGACGTCAAGAAATTCAAATAACTTCTGCGACAATGCGATGTGTCAATTACAGAAAATATCATCTTGAAAACTTTTTTTTTACCCTTTTTGCAAAACTATAACTTTGGTTTATTAATATTTATAATTTCTATCCGCAGTTTTTAACAAAATTTATATCATCGAGGTACAGAAGTAGTTCCATTATTGCCATATTCGGCAATAATTGCCAGTTAGCGATTTTTACATCGTCAAAAATGGTTTTCTTCTGATGATGTAGTAATGTCTTGTTTCATTTCTTTCCGTCTACTGTGTCTGTGTATATGATGCGCATGACCAACTACTTCAGTACTACATACCACCCGGTATGTATCTCTGCTGGTGGACATTTTGTCCCCGAGGATACTTGTCACTCGGTACATACCGCTAATGAGTAATAAAAATTAGCGGTTGTTGTTGTCTGAACCATTTATGACAAGGATTTGTTCCTCGCTTATTTCATTTGAATTTATCTGTGGACTCCCGGTCTTTTCCAATATACACCAGAACTGCATATATATCCTGGACAACCTGAAGACTGAAGAGATTTTTGTATGGTATGTTTTTATCTTAAATTTCAGAATTATGTGTCGGCAGCAACATTACAGTAAATGATGACGTAATACCGTGTGTGCTGATAGGCTTTAACGAGTCTGGACCCGCCGAAATAAAGAACGGCGCTTTATGGATAAATAATGTACAGATCCACCAGATATCGGAGCTTCCGCCCATAATTGATACAACCCAGACTGCAACATCAAATATCTTCCATATGCCTATCATGCAACATTTGTTTTACACATTACAAGTTTGTAATGAAGCCCTTTGCAGTGTGAACAGTATTGCCGGTACCACTGTTATTGTAAATGATGACACAGAAGTCAAGACGTCACCTAATGGTTCAGCAATAGAGGTACATGCTAGGAGCTTAGCCGGAAGGTCATTGAACATCAGAACCCCAGAAGGTAATGGTTGATTTACCTAAATTCTTTGGATTTAAATTTGCTAATTAACTGTGTTAAGATAATTGGAGAATCATTTGACCATTAATTGCGACAAGTCTTTGCAATGTATGTGTAAAATATAAAAAATGTCACATATGTCAGTTTACTTGAGGGATGTTCGTAGGTTTTCCCTAGTTACATAACATGTTCTCTTCCGTTTCATTGAAATAATTTTAAATTTGTTAGTCTTGTTTGCGATTACTCTGTTTCACTAGGTGAAATGTTGAGTTGCCTTTTCGTTGGCGGTTGTTGAGACGTCTGTACCAATTGTGACGAGGATACACTCTCACGTATTTCATTGGACTTGACTGTGGACTCACGACGGGTGTGACCGGTCGACAGGGGATGCTTACTCCTCCATGGCACCTGATCCCACCTCTTGGTTTCCAGAGGTCCGTGTTTGTCCATTTTTACCGGATTTGTACCTATGTCCTGGACATTCTATTGATTTATACTTTGGTATATGAGATTTTTTATATTTATGTAATACACAACATTTCGCATATTCAGAACACCTAGACGTTATTTATAGACTATTACCCTGTGGGCAGGGCATGCAATGTCAGCCAATCAGAGCATTTCTAACTCCGCCTTCATGAAACACGTGCAACATCTGAAGTGCCACCCTGAATGTGTTTGTTTAGGTATAATAAAATAGGTAAATAATACCATTGAGGGAGTTAGTAAGATTCTGGTTTTTCTCCTTTCATTAGGGTTGATTGACGGCCAAACTATCCTCTTCCAAGAGCTTACTGTGGAGGATCTAGAGGTCGATTACCGATCTGATGCGTCCAGTGGTTACACACCATACATAGTTTATCCAAACAACACACTTGACAAGGTTGATAGACTTTTACTCAATAGGTATGTAGCATTCTATTTCGACAATTTTATATTATTCCCACGTGTATTTGAAATATTTGAAGTACATGTTAGTATGTTGTTTATCTCTAGATATAATTAACTGCTTAAACATTTGCCTTAGGTAAATCATGATAATTACAACTGAATACATTACAGGTATCATAGTCAATTTTGTAACAATCTATTTCTACCTTTAAAAGTTTACATCGGTAGAGTGCAAGTCTAAGTAGTACTTTCTGTGCTCTATTCGCCCGGACATATTTAGATGCTGATGTCTTCTATAGAGATCAAAATGTCAAAAACATTATTTACGCTGAAACACCCAAACGCATAATAATAAATACAAAAGCCTGTATCGTATAGTACTAATAACAAATTCAAAAATATATCAATTTTATTATCAGATGCAAAATGTCATTTTTAATCAATTACGCAAAAAGACGATCTATACAACTGCATTGCTCATTTCCGTATTAACCATAATGCAATTGCTGTGGTGTTTTTTTTTAATTTAATTGAGTGTTTACCATATATTTTATTTTATGTTGATATAATTATTTAATATGAACACCAAAGATTTATTTTCATTTCTCGCTTTAGGTTTATATCTGTGAAAGGGATTGTATATTCTTACACCTATAACTTAGTATTACCATAGTTTTACTAGTTTAAGAGCAGGGGTAGTGTTCTGACATCTTTGATAAAGCTTTACCATACTTTTAATTGTTTGAGATTCCATTGCTTTACTTTAGGGTAGAAAAGCGACCTAAAGTGAGGCAGCTCGTGCTATGACGTCATGTATAAAACCACAGTTCATTGTTTACGTGGAAAAACTTAATTAGCTAGTGTGCGTTGTGAAATGTAGAAAATATCGATGATGCAGGTTTAAATTTTACCTCACAATGACTAAGATTGGTCTATTAGTATAAATATTGATTGATTTTTAAGTTATTAGTACATGGTTCAATTGCAAATTGTGTAATACAATACTCTAGAGCAAACAACATCATTATGCCCCTGTACACAAGTTAAGTACAAATGTCAATTATATATTTTCGTTACCCTCAATGTTAATTTACCAAATGTAATTCAATGTCACTCCCATGTATATTAAAATTTGTTTAGAATGGTACTCTCTGCTGAAAGGTCAGTATCTAGGATAACAAAATATAAAAACAAAAACAAAAATATAAGTTATATTTCCATTTTACTTACTCATACTGCTATCACTTTCATATGTACTTAACGACATACACGCTCCTGCCATCAAAATCGATTTTTTTTGTAGTAAAAGTATCAAATATTCGATTTTTAATATAAAAAAAATGTCCAAAAATATTCCAGGTTGAAATAAACTTATTATATTGTAGTATTTGTGAAAAGAAATCGAATGTGAATACTGGGCGAGTTAACATTTGTATTCTTAAATGGATGGCAGGGATTTCGAGGTGATATATGAATGATTTGTTAAAATTTCTTACGGCGATATATCCTTTTATACTTTTATTCCCCTAGCCTGAAAGGTTCGCCGGGGGCATCTAGCGTTTGGATCGTTCGTCTGTCTGTTTGTCCGTCTATTTGTCCGTCTGTTTGTCCGTCCTTAATTCCGTCCTGCTTATATATAAAGTGCAATATTTCAAGTTTGAATTGTCATACAGTAACCAAACTTAGACTGTAAGTTCCACTAATGGTTGCTCATACTTCACTAACATCACATGCCCCGGGGGGTCAAAATGTAGAACACTGCAATATTTTGCCAGCAAAGAAATTTGTTGGGACCGGGGGCATTTGTGTTTCATCTTGTTAATCAAAGCTTTGGAATATTTTGCCCTCAACATTACTTTTATTCCACAACTTGGGGTCTTAATGCGTTAGAAAACATAAAAGCAGATAAGGACTTTCACCTTGCAGATTTCATGGATATGACCACGCCTTTGCTCTTGCTTCCCTGGGACAAACTCCGATGCCCGGACCCTTGGAGTTTACATATGATGATAGTGTTGGGAAAGTGGAGAACAGGAGCTTGTTGGTCCACTGGAATCCAGGTATGTGATGTTCTAGATAATGAATCGTCTGAAATTGAGAATAATATGCATAATAAAGCACTTAAAACTGATTACCTGGTTATCTCCTAGGTGTATTTGCATGTTTAATCATTCTCCACTTCAAACCGATTACCTGGCTATCTCCTAGGTGTATTTGCATGTTTAATCATTCTCCTTTTTCTATGTTTCACGATGTTAGATGATATTCTGGAGCACGACTACATACAGTGACTGCCTTTCATCAATCTGATCTAGAGCTGACTGATGTCCTTTTCACCGAGTTTGACCTTTTCACTGCCCTTGTCCTTTTCACCGAACTCAAGAGGTTTCCATGGAACATTTGCGACGGGTGTGGCATGCTAACATGGGACATTAACTCCTTCCGGACACCTATTCCAATCCGCTTTGGGATTGGCAATTGTTCTTTGTGTTGAGACCGTCGTTATATCTAATTTGTTGTGTTTGGAATTTCGAATATCCATTGGTGGTTCTTCATTATACTTCAGGAAATGTATAGTTACCTGTTCGATATTAGATGTTGAATTATCTGATTGTTATGAGTAGGTATTCTCCATTTGTTGTTAATTTTATTTTGACTGTGGGTTCATGATGTGATCGAGCCGGCCTGGCTCAGTCGGTAGCGCGCTCGACTCTGGATCGTAAGGTCGTGAGTTCGAGTCCCGTCGGCGACAGGTTGGTTTCCTGTCTTTCGGATGAGACAGTAAAAACTGGAGGTCCCGTGTCACAGTAGGTGTCGGCACGTTAAAGAACCCTCACTGCTCAATGGCCGTAAGTGCCGAGCATAGGCCAAAATTTGAAGCCCTTCACCAGCATTTGGTGACGTCTCCATATGAGTAAAATATTCTTGAGTGGGACGTTAAA
The DNA here is from genome assembly GCA_030159075.1 of Atrina japonica. Classification (NCBI taxonomy): domain Eukaryota; kingdom Metazoa; phylum Mollusca; class Bivalvia; order Pterioida; family Pinnidae; genus Atrina; species Atrina japonica. The sequence goes on from BROG01000307.1 coordinate 225,580, forward strand.
CAACAAATAAACATAAACATCATGATGTGATCGGTCGAGGGTGGATACTTAGTCCTCCATAGCACCTAATCCCATCTTTGTATTTTCCGAAGGATTGTCTTTGTCCAAAGATCACCACATTTGTCTACTGTCTCTTTAACCTCCTGACGATTAATATTTTGGAACCTGTTATTTTTATACTTGATGGCGTATATTTCAAACTTAAACACACACACCACATTTGAACAGGTTTATAATAAATAGGTTTGTACAAGTTTGCTGAAGTAACCTACATATATTTATAGTTTCAATTAATACGTCATTATTTGTATTAAATGTTTATTTTGAAGTGAGACAACAGTGGGAAATATCCAGTAAGACTTGCACCCATTTACCGGAAGAGGAACAAGAAATTTACGATCCAGTAAATAAAAAAATGACAGTAAAGGTATTGTATTATATCATACCCTAATATTTACCATCTGCTGGCACTGACACTTTATATCCATTATATACATTATAACTGTTCATCATCTCGTTAGTGCCAACGGCTCTTCCGGGAATTGTGCTTACAAGAATGGGTGCGCGGTATTTACTTTGAATTCGAATTCCAATTACAAAAATTAAAATAGAAAAGTAGGCAAACATAAGAAATAAATTATGCCAACTGAACAAAGCAAATTCATCATGAATCGTTAACGTTTTGCTATTATTATTATTATTGTTATTATTATGATTAGTAGAAGTACTATTATTATTATTTTCTATGTATTTATAGAATGTTTTACATAATCATTTTGATATGAATTCACATTCTAAAATAAAAAGTGTTATTTAAACAGATTTGCAACACATACAGCAACGTGTCAACATTCGGAGTCAACATCACAACTGCATCGGACTTATTTGCATATGAAACGCTATTCCTATTTACGTCACCGTTAGACGTCATCTCCAACACGCCACCGGTTCTGAACAGCACGAACACTTTGTCAATTCTGGAAGATACTGGTAAGAAAGATATATAATCTATTATGAGAAAGATATATAATCATATATTGACCTTAAGATATATAATCTATTGACCTTAAGATATATAATCTATTGACTTTAAGATATATAATCTATTGACCTTAAGATATATAATCTATTAACCTTAAGTAATATCTGACATTGAGTTAAATTATGTTTGCATTCAAAAGTTAAAGTTATTACAAAGCTGCAAAAGATAGAACATTTTGGTCAACAGTAAACAGTATATTGTATCAGGAACAAAGAGTTTATATCTACCTAACTCTATTTCTAGTTACAAAATTTTGGGAGAATTGGTATTTGATTGCTTACAATCAAATTTGTAAATTTAAACGGAAAATACGTTTTGTCAGATCTTATATTTTATATAAATGTCTGTTTGTATTTTGAATAGTGTTTTACGCCCCACTCAACAATTTGAGTTATATGGTGTTGGAGAGTTTTTAATGACGGAGAAGAGAACCCCGTTACAATGTACCTGGGAATAGATCATCGGCCTTCTGCAATTAAAACTGAAAAACAATCTCACAAAACTCCGCTTAGGTACCAGAAGGTTTGAATCTGCACTGACCAGAGGCGAGCGACTTCATAGTTCAAAGCGCGGTGCTTTAACCACTCGGTCACGTATGCCACTGTAAATATCATTGAAAGGAACTAGGAGATATCTTTAGAGTTTATCAAGGCCAAGGAAAACAGAATCGTTTAAACTCCTATGATATAAGTTAAACTTTCAATTTATACATGTGAAAGTCAGTAAAGTACTTTAAACCATGACTCGATCTCACCTTTATTTACTACGTATTCAAGCCCTACTTGAAACCAAACTAATTTTGTGAGAACATTTGTTTGTCGTGATCGGTGTTCTTTTCTCAGGTACATTGTACCCGGGTACTCTCCCTCACCTTTAAAACTGACCGCTACTGTACCACTGAAAACATTTTGAGGTTGACAGGGGCGTAAAACACCGCTTACATATTTGTCAATTATCAATTATGAATGGTGAGAAAGTCATGTATCATCTCACTGTATGTATTCATTCTCGTGAAGTTCTATTAGACCTGCTTTGTGTATGGCAAGTCCACATTGTTTTAACTCGTATTGCCCCCATACTTCCCTCATGTAAACATCTTGGTAATCTTTGCCATCATTTTACAGGGACAATTAAATATCAGCTCATTGCCTCAGATGACGAAAACGACGATGTATACTTTATGATTGATGGCAATTACAATACTACTATGGGTACAGCAAATTTATCAACATCCGGACTGTAAGTCTGCATCTTAACTTTGATAGATATTAACATCTTTATATATGTAATATATGAATTCAAAGAATAATTTCATGTGCAAATGCTTAATGATTTCATATCACAAATAGACCTGTGGTTAAGTGTGAAAAAACCCAGTACCAGCTCTGTCGTAAATTAATATATAATTTTAAAAACATTCAATATATCAGAAATATTTATTATTCATGAATCCGTAAGACGGTATGTTTGATGTACCGTTATTCGTTCTAAGTTATGTTATTATGTTTCCTCTTCCGCTGAAAAATATATTAAACTCATGTTTGCATTGTAGATTAACATACACACCATGTACTGATTGTTCTGGTGTGGATGAAATATACATTCGGATAAATGAAATCCAGACGAATCCAGATATTGAGGCCCTAAGTACTTCCGCTGTTATAAAGATTAACATCACGGAGGTCAATGATTTACCTGTCCTGTTTGTCACACGATATGGAAGGACAGTGTTAGCAGCTGACGTTTTGGAACCTGTTATAGTAAGTACCAAATACCCAGGAGTGTAAGTACATTTTTTTACAAGATACTCGGTGGAATGTCAAATTAAAAGATAAATAAGCGTAGGAGAATTGGCAAACTGTCAATACTTAGCCAGACGTTCGAGCACTGTCATTTCTTAACGTCTTTTATCCTGCTAAAATATTTGAATGAGATTCTGTGTATTCGTGAATGTATTCGATGTTTTTTTTTCGTAAAATGTATGTTTTCTTTCAAAAGGCAAGATTTTCACATCAAATCGGAGCTCAAACATAATACCAAAGTTATAATGCTCAAGACGATCGTTTGTGTCAATAAGACCCCGTCAGTTGAGCTCCAATTTTAATCAGATTTTCTAAAGAGAAAGTGGTGTCCGCTCAACTGATGAATTATATTTAACAAAAGCGCTCGTCTTGAACATTATAATTTTGGTATTACGTTTATGATATTTATTTCTTTATATATGCAAACAATTTTGGTGCAGATTACATCGGAAGAGGACGGGGTGTCGCATGCAAAAATTGCTCTGAAACCAACCTTATTTTAAGAGTTATTTGCCTTTATTGACTGTATTTGCCCAAGTCATTTTTCTTCAGTTTTTCAATTATGCTTCCCATATTTGTGACCCCCAAGTAGATGGGTGTTTTTTTCAGGTCATAAATGTTGGTGATATATCCAAAATGAGAGTCTTAAAGTTATTCGATTTATAATACATGGAATAAAGGTTGTTGCATCTAAAATATTTTTGATGAGAAACAAACTTAACTTCTTCCATTTAGATTCTACTCGAGGCTAAGAATGACTGGAACAAAGACAGATGGAGTTCCACATGGACTGCTCGTGTCGGAGCATATGATGTTGAAACTAATAGCTCCATGACAATTGAGGTTCAGAATCCAGTCAATGGAAGCTTTATATTGACACAGGAATCAACTAATGTACCTGTTGTTAGTGATAGGTGTGGCAGTGATACATCAGTAAGTATTGATATATTATATTATGTAGTTCATTTACGCTGTGATATTGCTATTCAATCAAAATTGTATTGGACACTTACAATAAACATGCAACTGAGCGCGTGCCATCATGGGGATATTGTCATATTCATACGCACTACTATTCTACTACTACTACTACTACTACTACTACTACTACTACTACTACTACTACTACTACTACTACTACTACTACTACTACTAAAACATGTTCTAAATTACTAAACTAATGATTATTTATTAATGAAAAATAATAAACTAATGATTATTTATTCATAAAAAAAAGTTCAGAGGGAAAATTTTTGGAATACGTTCTGGTGCGCAATGAGCTCCAAAATTAATATATGTAATTAGTTATTACCCATGGCCATTCGTCAATTTACAGACCAAAGGGCGAACTGTTGTCCAATGAGAACAGTTATTTAGACATGTTCTTGAAGTGATATGATAAATAAAATCATGTTAGATCATCTATATATGATTGCAGGGTTTCAAAGTAAGCTTGAATTATATTCAAATAACATAACAATTAGATTATTAACAATAAATGGAAATCAAGTTAATTCAATATCAGTAGTGGTCCACAGGTACTCACAGATTTCACTGTCGTCTTAAGCTTGTCCACTTTTTAATGATATTTTTATACCATGTATACATGGACAAAGAAGGTACATCAATTTTTACCGTTTTAAGGCATAAACCGGGATTTAGTCTTGTGTAGAATGATTTTCCTGATAAAATTTCCTTTTAATGATATTGCATATTTTCTATTTTTTCTTATTGTTATTTTTTTCTTCCATCTATTCATGGCTATGAGATCAAAATGTGGAATCATTAACAACATGAAACGGAAAATAAAAGAGATATGAAATAGAGTCGAACCTTTCATCAGTGTCTATTTTTATCATGATTATTCTGTTTTTCTCAATCCAGGCTACCGGAATGCCATGCGACAATTTCAAATCTAAATTACCACATGATGCGAGCGAGTTATCCTGGATCACCTTTGTCGTGACTTTTATACAACCTTCGGGTGTTTTTGGAAATTTTAGCGCTAAAATGTACATCAATGATTCCTCCGGAGGGGCGTCCCAGCCCGTGACATTGACATTTACAGTTATGAAATTTCCTTGTTACAATGGCGCCTCTTGTAAACGTAAGTTTGATGCAATTTTATTTCATTGTTATAAAAAAGTTAAAGTAGGATATGTTTTATAATGTTTTATTTAGTTTTGAGGTGTAACATAAAATATTTGTTTTCATATCAATTTCAGAAGCTGATTATTTGATTGTTAATAACTACTGGAATTTAAAGTTTTAGGTTTTTTCTTTTTATTAAATAATCGTTTTTGTATTTAATATGTATATCCGTTACGGAGCGTGATAAGCGAAGAGATATAGACTTTCGACATTTACCATTGGCAGAAACAGACAGGCATGTATCAGTCTGTCTACACTAATAGTAACGTATTGACAGATATGGCACCTACTCAGAGTAGAGTTCCTTCCCATGACTCAACAGTACTATCGTGGTGGACACTGCAAAACAAGATATGAATTTACGGCTGCAATTTTCAAAACACAAATGTTTTCAAATGATGGCTCTAAAACCTTAATGACGAGCCAATAAAAAATTCCCAGAATCAATAATGCTTCTTTTACTTATAACGAAAATAGATGTCGTTTATGTTAGATATCCATAACATTTAACGAATCAGGAAAATGTCAGTCTGTCCTTTACCAATGGTCAGCGCCCTGTGTTATATCCATGCCTGAATTAACAATTAAATTTATGTTTTATATTAAATCATATATCCCTTCGAATTTTTTCAGCAACACGTGTCTTTCCATGTCAGAACACACACCGAGCACACAGTTTCGATACATACTACGTATGCGACTGCGCACCTGGTTACCAGGGTACATACTGTGAAAGTGAAATTAATGAGTGTCTTAGCTCACCTTGCATTGAACCTTATGAATGCACCGACCTAGTTAACGCCTATCAGTGCACTTGTCCCTCATCCAAAACCACCTGTTTACTGCTTATCTGGATGATCGTTGTTATAGTGATTGGCGCCATCTTGATTCTCCTGCTCACAGGCGTGGTAGTTTATAGATTCAAGTTCAGACGCAGGTGAGAATAAAAGTATATATATATATATATATATATATCCTGTTTACAGTGAAATGGACATGTTTGCAGTGTTTTATAATTGTGTTGCATGTTTCATACTATTATATTTTATCAAAACTTTAGGGACATATTGTATTGAAATATCTCTCCCTGTACACACTTTTAACCGTTTTCATAATTTGTCGACTAGATACCATTTTATATTTGTACAAATGAATGACCCTAAAGTGATTTTAAAAAGTTTGATAAATGTACAAACATGAATCTCAATCTTCAATAAAAAATAAGTATAATTGAATAAATTGACATCAGCGTGTGAAAGAGATCATGCACATATACATAGCAAATGTTATTCCTCATCCGAGAGCACATCGGAAAGATTTATGTAAATATTATAAACCTAATACCAAAAATTATAGCTCGAATTCAAACTTCAAAAAAGTGGTATAATACAAAGCCAAAAATAGCTTGATTGTGTATCCAAAATCTGTCTCAGCGGTAACCATTGAAAAAAAGATGATTATTGTATTTTTAGCAGTTTAGAATTATTCGAAATATTACCTTGTATTCAAACATTATTTTGAAAAAGAAATAAAAAGACATCATCAGCTCGCAGAATATATTCGTTGCATCTTGGGTGTGTTGCACGTTTACATGGCTATGCGAGGAATTCTTCTCTTCCAGATTGTGTGCGTTCAATGATGTTTATAATGTAGCTTTACCGGTCGAATCACTTTCAAGATATAGCTGAGGTTTTTGTAATTGTATTGAAATCATCCGTTGATCGAAAAAGAAATCATGAGGTTAAGAAAATAACAATTGGCCCGACATATAACAATCTGCAAACAAGTACCTTGATATAGATAAAATGTCTTATATATAATAACACGTAATAATAAAGTCAAATACAAATAACTTTTACTTTGTACCAATGAAAATTTCAAATTTCTTTTTTTTTATTCCAGCCCTCTCGACTTTGATGATGGGTACGTATCTGTTGGTGGTTAAGTTTGGATGAATAAGTGAATGAGTTTATAATGTGGATAAATTCTGATCGGTCAGAAAATGACACAAACAAATTTCAGAAAATTGCATTAAGAATTCAGATATGCAGTATTTACTTATTTTGTGATTACTTTTACTTTATTTAATCATGTGCCAAAATATTGAATTTTCATATTTCGTTACCATAATTATATTAATTGTTTTGTATTTATGTTGTGATATAGTATCACTTTGATGCCTGTTCAAATTTAATTTTGCATTTTGACAAAGTTTGATGTAAATATGATATATATCATAGATATAGATAGATATTATAGATAGATATCATAGATATAGATAGATATAAATATAGATATAGATATATAGTTTGCGATTTTTTTTACAGGGAATCAACTTCACTTTCTTCCATTACAACGACATCGAGTATGGTATGTAAAAGCTATATTCTATTTCTATCTGATCAAAATTATCCATTTTATAAATGCAAAACTATAACTTTGGTATTATATCTACTCGTCATAAATACTTCTTTTTTCATTAAAGTCACATTCCGGGGATGTTATTGTAATTTTCTGGAGGTTATTGTAATTTTTGACATTTTCATTAGAAAACCACTCCTAACTGACGAAAATGAAATAAAATTCAAAACATTTGATGTATTAATGGGGTAATTATAAGGATTACGTAGGAATTCTTAAATTTACCCTGGTGGACGAGTGATATAAATTTCGCCCTAGTTATTGGTACTGCAGTAAAGCGTCACCACGTGACCGCCGACACCTTACTGTTATAAATAGATCAATGTGTTAGGTGTTTCCCACGATGAGATAATTATTTAGTAGGAAGAGGACGAAAGTTCATGCGAATACGCATTAAGAGAATACAGAAAAGTTTATTTATGAACATTACTCCCCGGAATGTGGCCTTACACCGATATTATGTGGAATATTTCAAATAGTAATTGATGAATAAATAACAAATAATTGTCATTCGTTTCCCTCTTATGTTGTTAATATGTGCTGTACTAATGCAACAACACGAGGATGTTAAAATAGCCTAGGAAACTGCTGTTTAAAACAATATATGTTAATATCCGAAACTTGATTTTAAAAATAGAGATGAATTGATATATTTAGTTAGTACTCAACATTTTTAATGGGACGCAGTGACATTTATATCATAAATGCTGTAATAAAAGAACTATAGACGATGTTTACATTTTTGAAAGTGAGCCGTATGGTCAGTAAAATTATACATTTGAATACAATATATATATATATATATATATATATACATGTATATATGAAATACAATACTATATGAAATAGTAATTTCTTTCCTTACTTTCTTTTAGAGAGAAGAGTTATTGGGTAAGTACCCGTTGTCCACTTCAAATGCTTTCGTGGAGACATTATCTTAATAATCTCTGGATTATAGTTATTGATGATAATTTAAGATACAAAGAATATAAATAAAAACTTATCCCTCACCCTCTCATTTTCTGATATGTGGCGTCAAGGATCTAACGCAATTCGCTATGGGGTCACGATCGGATGACCTCGTAGTTCTGTAATGTTCGACTTACAAAATTGAATAGAAAAGAGATGTAATTTATTTTGTACAAAGGAAACAGAGACCGCAAAATTCCATTGTGATATATATCTGGTGACTCGAAACTATTTCAGTTTTTGAAAATAATTCAGTACTTCCAGATTTCGTGTGCTCAGTGTTCTTTGCATCGTTAAAAATGTTTACATCCCTTTGCCATTCGATCGCTTACAAGATTTTTACGTCAATTTTTCACTGGCGAAAATGACACTCTACGAGGTCATCCGCACGTGATCCCAAAGCGGATTGCGTTAGATCCTATACCCGATATATCAGAAAGTGGAAGCGATTGAAGATCTGTTTTTAATTGGATTTAGATAGAGTAATATAAGGTGAGAAATCAAATGAACATTTAAAGCCATTTCGCCATGTTCAAATTTGTCAGCCTAATGATTTGAGAGGGATATCGTTTTGTTTTCCTTATCTCTGTAATCTACATGAAGTCGGAACACACCTTTAGTATCACATCAATAACAATACCAACTTTTGATGGAAATGTACCCTTCCTTCCAAAACATTAGAGCTACTACGGGACCTATTTTATTGATTTGATATATATGTCTTTATTTTCTTTTTGTATAATTAAAACATTTTATTAGCTCTTTTAAATTATAGTTTAATACTTATGTTTCTGTTTTTTCGCAGCAACACCATTTAGTCATACTTTTATTCTAATATTCCTGTTTTGTTACAGCACAAGAAACATTTGAGACAGATTCTTTAGGACCGTCCGAGTCCGTAAGTACATATTAGCTAGCCTCAGCTACAAATGATCAGTTTAATGTCAATCTGGTTTCTGATCGTTACAATAACTTACATAGTGTAAAAGATTTATGATACGTTTTTCTATGACGTCACAAATAAACGTTTGTGATTAATTAGATCGTTTGAATCTCAAGTGGAAGGTTCAATATAAGATTTGTGTTACCGACCTCTCGAAATGGTCTTATAATAGAGCATTTGACTCACCAGTTAAAGGTTCCAAGTACAATTCACGTAACAGGTTCACGCCTGATTATCGACCACTCGAAATGGTCTTATAATAGAGCATTTGACTCACCAGTTAAAGGTTCCAAGTACAATTCACGTAACAGGTTCACACCTGATTATCGACCACTCGAAATGGTCTTATAATAGAGCATTTGACTCCCCAGTGAAAGGTTTCAGGTACGATTTACGTTACAGGGTCACACCTGTTTATCGATCACTCGAGATGATCTTAGATCGTTTGACTCACCAGTGAAAGGTTCCATGTACAATTCACGTAATAGGGTCACACCTGATTATCGATCACTCGAGATGGTCTTAGATCGTTTGACTCCCCAGTGAAAGGTTCCAGGTACGATTTACGTTACAGGGTCACACCTGATTATCGACCAATGGTTTTATGATAGAGGGCTTGACTCACCAGTGAAAGGTTCCAGGTTTACAGTACCGGCCATACCTGTAGTGTTATTAAAGCTAGACAAATCGTCTTGCACAAGACCTTGTCGCATATCTTTCGGATGAATCTGGCAAGGGACGCTCCGTAACAACAGACGGGCTGGTGTAACATTCATCATTAACATAAGAGTATATGCCTTACTAAATTCACTGATATTTAACCTATAGCTAGCGATGTTATAATAATAAATGGGGAAAAAATCAAGAGCACAATAAAGTGACAATAAAATTAAGAATTTTTTAAAGTTTTGTTGACGCTTAATAGCCAGTAAATGTGGTATATCGGCTTTTCACTTAGAACCTTGGGTGATCGACCTAAATGTGTATTATTTTCCATTTTTAGTCATATAGTAAAGTTTGTTTTACAATTTCATTCAAACTTGAATATTTACTGTACCCAATATAATTTTATATGTGTATTGTATGAAATTGTCATGATGTAGAACATTATTTTACCATTATTATCTCGGTCCAGAACTGGTGTACACAAATTTTATTATGTTAACAAATTTTAAAGTCAAAATCTTAATTTTTTTCTTAGGAATTCAACTTTTCAAATCCAAACTTCAATCGGGTAATTAATTATTTCTGAATTAATTGAATTCAACTTGTGTTTTATGGTACATATATTAAAAAAAATAACTTATGCTTATAACAAAGATTTCTTTACAATTAACTCGTGTGATCAGATTTTGTTGCAGTAGAATCGCAAACAGGAAAGTTCATAGCTTTTATAACTTCGGTGTTGATATTCCATTGCTGTATTTAACACACATTTTCAGGTATTGGAATTCATAAGATTATTTGGGCTCGTATCGAATAATACTGCCCTTGAATTATATTTTCCCTAACAACTTTGTGTTTTGTGAGAGTTACTTCCCTTGGCTTAGTTTTTTTCCTATCCACGTTTTGTCGGCGCTCTCGTCTACTTTACCAATGGATTTCAATCAAATTGATATAGCAATTGTATATGAAAGGTACCTTGATACAGTTCGAAAACGAGCGCTATAGAATACTATTCATAAATGTTTCTTCTCTTGATTTAGTTTTTACTATTAACTTCTTATTAGCGCTCTCAACCGATTTCAACAAAATTGATATGGAAGATTTATATGGACAATACCTTCATCAAGTTTTATCAGCACTATCGGATCATGTTTGTCGAAGAAACTGCTCTAGTCTTTCCTTTTTCTATTCATATTCTTATTAGCACTATCTGTCAAACAATTATCCAGTTCATGTATTGAAGGGTTATGTGTGGAAAACCTTTATCAAATTCAAGCAAAACGTCAATATTTGTCTGATCTCTAAAAGGATATATATGCAGCGGGGCCCTCTGTTATTCTAGTTTTTTCTGTTTTATCTAGATTTTACCTATTAACTAAACAAATTTTTAAAACATGAACGTCCATGATGTTTAATGTTTAAAAGGGCATGAGCTGTGGTTTTTTTTAAAATTATTTTTCCTTTGTTACTACGTAAATTGATGTACAAAAGAGATCTACCTAGGCATAACTAAATTCCATTATATTTTATGAATTTGCTTGAGAAACCCATATTAGACACTTTTTCATTTGTAATTAATTAATTCAACCTTACTTTTTTGTATATCTTCACAGCACGCACACTGGACCTGACCTTATTTTCACAAAATGTATAGGAATATACGATATTTTATGCAAGTGTATAGCTCATATTTCTTATTGTGCATGAAGTAAAAGTAGTGAAAGGAGAAAAAACTCGAAATAATTTATAGTAAACACAGCTAATGCCTCTTTAAATGATATCTTTCTATTGCTACCTGACTGACAAACATTTTATTTGATTAATGAATCGTGACCAGAAAGAGATTTACCTTTAAATCCATAACATATTTATTTATATTTGATCTATATTTTCCCGTTAACTATGCAGATAAATTGACTGCATCGTCATTCAAGACGCACGGGATGAGGTTTTTGGTATCTCAGACGCTTTTAGTCACTGCTGGACAAATCGCCCTTCGCTTAAGACAATACCCCATTCCATTGTTTTTAAAAAATGTATTTTCAATTTTATAAAACGCCACAATGTTTTCGATCAGTTAGTGAAGATTATTTACATTGGAGTAAGTATTCCCTGTTATGACATCATATCTAAAAGTAACATTGTCATAATGTGTTGTTGTTAGCTAACCCTTGAGTTTCGTACTTACATATTTCGACATATTTGTAAAGTTTTGACAATAAACAAATATATATCAAGTATAATAAAGGTTTGCCAGAAGTATAATTATTAGCATATATAGTTCTAGTAAACTCAGGTAGACCGTTCATGTCACTATAAAATTAATTAATTTTCAAAACAGAAATATAGATATATTTAACCATGTGACCTAATGTAAGCTCTCGTGATATTGAATTTCTGTTAAAACTATTTATATGAGTGGTAACAGTGAAATCATTTATACATTTGATAAAATTATTTTATATCATTTAAACATTTAATATAATTATGTTGTATTATTATAATTTGACATAATTGTTTTATATCATTATAATTTGATATAATTATGTTGTATTATTATATTTTGATATAATTATTTTATATCATTATAATTTATTATAATTATGTTGTATTATTATAAATTTGTATAATTATTTCATATTATTATAATTTGGTGTAATTATTTTGTAGTTCTTATTAGAGGGATATTAGCTGTAGTTTTCACATTTCTTTTCCTTTTTATTACTTAGATTGATGAACAATAACAAAAAAGAGATATGCACAGGCATAACAATTCCTAAATTCCTATATACATGTTTGTTATAAAAATTGCTCGAGAATCTCAGGTTTGACACTTTTTAATTGCAATTGTTTAATCAAACTTACCATTTGTATATGAATACAACATTGGACTATACATTATTTTCACAAAATATATAGGAATATAATATTTGTATAGCTCTTATTTGTTACTGTACATAAAGTACATGTATTGAAAAAATAATAAATCGAGAAAACTCTTGGTAAACACAGCGAATGCCCACCTAATGAAAGTAATTTTTTAACTTTCAACTGGACAGAAGACTTATGTACTTATTTCATCTTTTACAGAAACACCTTATATTTGGGCTACCTCCCATGAAGGTGAGCGGTCTATGTATATAAATCAGCCAGCGGGTGATAAAAAGGTCCTTAGGACTAATTTTGGGAAAATTGTGATTTTTATGTTTTCAGAAGCTTAAACATACACCTATGGATTTTAAAGTATATAACATGAAAATGAGCGCAGGCGAGTGCAACTCTTTTTGTTTCCGGGGCAACAAAATCTACAAAATTAGGTATACTACGCCAGATGGAATCCTCCCCCCGCATTTGATTGGCTATGTCGTTATGACCCTTTTCTCAACTGCTGGCAACTTTACATTTAAATGTTACATAAACAAGTCAACAACAACCAACCTGTTATTTAATATGGCGCGGTGAATATTTAGCAACATGTTAGCTGATATTGTTTTTGCAGTCTAATGCTAGCGTTAAAATACAATGTTTTGTAATTTCAAGTGACTATGCTGTTTTGTAGTGTTGCCTGTTTCGGATATATATTATATTAAATTCTAGATCTACCGATGGTGTCTTATAAACATAAACCTAATGAACTGTGTGTGTACTTGTGATATCGTATTTTGTGATGACCCAATTTCCGTGATTAAATAAAACTAACAAAAATCTTTTCTACCATGTTTTTCTATCCCGGGAAATGCCAAATACAGACACTTTTCGCTAAAGTCGCAAATAACCAGCAAAATGTGAGGTACCCCCAATAGTTAGAGAATAATATCATAAGATAAACAGTACGTCAAAACATAAATCTGGCAAAGTCATAATGTTTTTATTTGATATTGCAGGATCAACTAGACCCAGCTTTTAGGGTAAGTTAAATTGTTCTCATATTTTATTCTTATCACTATAAGTATTTGATATATGTTGTGAATATTGAGTGTCAATGGAGAAAATTATGTCACCACGTTCTGTTTTGAGTCTTTTTCATGTTTTCAAATCTTTGTCATGGAAACAGACATCAAACGCCGGAAATAAATTTCACGTAAGAAATTCCTGGGACTTTTATATTTCACACGGTTATATAAACTAGGCGCACAAAAGAATCATTTTGTCATAAATTTAAACGGCCCACAACGCGATTCACTTGACTACCCCGAAATAAATATATTCAGATGCAATTTTATGAAATTCGTTTCATTGTATAAATTGAAATTAACCAGTGTCTTGACCCACACCCACTTGGGTTAAGATATCTGCTAGTACTGTACGCTCATATGATCTAACAAATTGTCTGTACAATAGTCACATATCGTTCAGTTTTCATATTACTTAATAATATGTAATACCTCGCCGTCAGACCACAGCTGTAGAGATAAAAGTATCGATGTTACAGTTGATTGTGGTATCAAAACAGTTTTTGAGGCAAAATAAAAAATATATACAGTAATGCGTCGTTATACTGTCACTATCAAATCAACACATATTTGGCACCATAAGAACTCAGATACCAAAGTATAAACAGAAAACATATACAAATCTGGTGAATACTTGATTAACAAGGACCTGTAGAAAACCAGAGATGGGGTCAGAAGCCATGGACCGGTCATACCCGCCGAAAGTCCACAGTCAAATTCAAATGACATGAGTGAGGAAAAGGGGGTTTTGGCGATCGGTTGAGGGAATTTTTAAATTAAAGTATAGGGAAAATTAGAAAAAACGGATATACAAAAATTGTTGCGTAAAGCGAGGTGACAAAAGAACCGAGGGGCAATATAAAAAGATTTGGAACTGTATCACTCTATTGGATATGTTAGTAGGTATTTTCATTTAAAACATTGATATTTGTACATTAAGCAATCTGTTTTATTCCAGTCCATTTTAAAACATTTTCTTTCACAGGCGCGCGCGCGCGCGTGTGTGTGTGTGTGTGTGTGTGTGTCTGTGTCTGTGTCTGTGTCTGTGTGTGTGTGTGTGTGTGTGTGTGTCTGTGTCTGTGTGCGTGCGTGTGAACATTACATTTTTTATGTTTTAGAAAGATGTTAAGTGATTGCATCCACATTTACCTTAAAACGGTTTTTGTTGAATCCGTAATTAGAAATATTTACGTATTTCAGGCATATCACAATCCAGCACTCGATATACCCATACCGCCTTACCCTCCTAAAGATGAGCAGATTTACTATGATCGCCACACCAAATCTAGCTTTGATCCACTGATACCAACAACAGGCATTCCTAAGCCTAAGAAATTGCCGCCTATCGTTACAAATGGGAAAAAAGGAAAAGTGGAACCACACTTTTATCAAGGGCAACCCTACTACCCACCACCTACCAAAGAGCTGCTAAAACGGACAAAGAAACTTAAACGGAAGCTAAAGAAAATAAAAAAGGAAAAGCATCAGATGACCGGAAGAGTGACTCCGACAACCATGATGGAGAAAGAGTTTGCAAAGGTTCATCCTTTACCCACCGGAAATATGGCAGCAGGAAGTGAAATAGATTACCCTCAGCAGCAGATGTCCCCGAAAATCTTCAACGAACCTGAGAACGAAAACCGAAAAAGTCAGAGACGCTCTGTAGGTTCAGAATCCATTCCGATGACAACCTCCACGATATCACTCAAGCGTATGAATGTTTCCGTAGAAACATTATCACTATCATCGTTCTCATCCGAGTCGCTTGCTAACAGCGCTCCTCAAACACCTGAAAGTGAACGACCTACTAGAAGGGACAGTTTGTCATCTGTATCTTCTAAGGACAGTTCAGATGGAAGTTATTAAATAACAAGCATGAATACAAACAAACAAACTATTTTTGGAATTTCTTGCCGTCTGCATTGTTTACAATATTATAGTTTACAATATTATAACTATTTATACAAAGCTGAAGCGACAGAAAATTGTGCATTTAATATTTTGTGTGGTTTGAAAACGAGTTTGCATTATAAGAAATAAAAACCATATCAATATAAAACTTAAAAATATCTTCTCAGTGATTTCTAGTTTTGAAAGTTAAATTCAGGTTTTCGTTTCTTTGCTTTATTTATCTATAATTACCATCATATATTAAATCCCTTTGTCTTCATGATGTTAAGTGCATGTATTGTAGCTTTTATAAACATAATTATAAATAAAATAAAAATATAAAACATTGTACACGATATATTTATTGACAACAAAACAATGTTCGAATATTTTAGCTTATTTTAAAATTAAATGTTTGCTGTATTTGGATATTGTTTCTGTTTTCCTTTACATATAAATGCGACTAAAATGAAAGCATGTTTGTTATATCTGATACCAGTAAGTTTTATAGCAGAGTCCACACCGTGGTACACTACTGTAATATATGTATATAGTTATACTAACATACGGACAACAGGAAAGATTGGAATTTCGACATCGCACATATTAAATATGCAAAATTAACGCACCAACCTGAATTTCATTGACGGGAATCTATTTTGTTTTAATTTTATTGATGACAATTATGGACATCAAACTTTAAAATTCGTTGCTGAATCTGCTACATTGAAAGATAAGATATTTCAGTGCACTCTTAATTCAAGCGATTTCCCCCATATAATAAATATGCGTATTTTATGCGTACAAAATTTGATAGGTTAAAAGTAGCTCAATAATTCAGTAAGTGGTCGGTTATGTTCAAAGTGCTGAATTCAATATATTCCCATTTTCCGGAAAATTTACTGCGTAAAATTAATTATAAAAATTGATATTGGACACCAACATTCCACTGGAAAATTCAACCTTCAACAAATATTTTTATACAGAATGTCGTTGAGTATGCGAGCTTTAATATTGCGTAGTGCAAATATTCTCGTATCCATATATAGAACAGCAATTCAAGTGTTGACTTGCTCAATGAATATAAGATATAAGAATATTAGTTTTCATTCATATGAATGGAAATTCGTGACAGATTCTTTTTTATTGTATGATCCATTAAATGTAACGTAAACGGCATTTTCAAATGATTGGGTGATGAAATCTATATTCTACTTTCTACAAGGTTTACCACATTATTCCAACTAGTTCAGTCTTTGCACAGAAAATGTACATGAAATATATTGTAAATATTGCTTATCTTTTCATATATATTTAATTCAACCTTTAATTTAATGATTATTTACATCAGAACTTGTTTTGGTTTATTCAATGCATTACTATGATTATTACACTCTGTACTTTAATGCATTGGTAAATGTAATCATGACATTACATGCTGATGGTATGGCGCTCTTTTCCCACCAATGATAGATTGCTTTGGATGCATGTTCATTCAACCTTCTTGTAGTCCGTCTTACCTTGGTGATATTTGATCTACATGTACCACATTTATGTAATGGGTAAATATAACGTGTTGTGACGAAAATGTCTAAACATGTAAATGCATGTATATCTCTGGGTGTCGTATGTCTTGAAACAATATTTTAGAATAATTAGAACTTTATCAATCATTGACGTCCGATTATATAGAATATGTCCTGTCGAATTATCTAGATACACACATTTCCACTCGTGCATTGAATCTTCAATACCATTTTCTTTACTACATTTAGGATCTTCCAAGGAAATGATATGGTTAATTTACGTAGATAACACAGAAAAACAACATAATTGAAAATCAAATTTCTGGTTTGTTAATTAGCAAAATACTGTTTTATAAGAAAGTAAAAAAAGGTAGATCATTCTTTAATTCCCTCTATTAGATTTGCAGATTAACATAAAATTTGAAATAGTGACTTGTTAAAAACTAAAGCCAAATTATATCTATGTTAAATGATGGTCAGGCCTGACTCTGTCGAGAGCCAATGACCAGTTTTGTCATTATTTGACTACAAACAAATTAATGTTAGCTACAAAATTTAGAGAATATTGTGTAAAATTTAAGTTTTCTACAAAATGTTCTCTGAATTTATCCAAACTCAGAAACACTTTCATCTAAATTCATCTAAAATACGTGAAATTAGCCACAAAGAAGATTCTTCAACCATGCACAATTTCTGTTTTGCATTTGTACAATTCAAGGAACGACAAAAGTATGAAACATATAGACCCTTTGAGGGAACCATACAATGC
Source organism: Atrina japonica (assembly GCA_030159075.1). Taxonomy (NCBI): domain Eukaryota; kingdom Metazoa; phylum Mollusca; class Bivalvia; order Pterioida; family Pinnidae; genus Atrina; species Atrina japonica. Next base: position 243,712 of record BROG01000307.1, read on the forward strand.
CTCCACATTAGCAATTAGATAATGGGAAAACTTGGGGTTTAAAACTCAGATAAGCATATCAGTTTATTTTAAACCGGCTCAAGATATAAGTGTTACGTAAGAGAGTGTGCAGTACGAATGGACTCCGTTCTCGGAGGTCCGTTTTCAAACGAACGTACTAGTAGAGAGTGTAAAAAAATAACTAAAATACATGCAAGATACTATCAAACAAAGTGTATCAGGTTAGAAATACTGTTACGTCAAATTCTGTGTGGAAAACGACATTACGGACGTCACTGGTCGCCGCCATATTTATTATGGATCATTGATAGTGTTCTATTTTGCTGCTTCATTCATATCTACTTACTGTTCCGTTGTAGCGTAAAATTCTGCTACCCCGTGAAAAGTTGGTTTTTCTGTTTCCGGATTTCGGTCAAAATTTGGTTGGTAGCAAAGTTTCACACGATACTCGAAGTGGATGTGACGATTTGACTACCCCGTGTATGTTATTATACGATCTACAACTAAATATATGAAACATTCATTTTGAACTGCGCACTCCCATAGGCAATGCCTAATCATAGTAAGGTATTCATACTTCATATCTAAATTCAAGTTAGATCAGATATCGGAATCATTGACAGTATTTAACATGTACATAAAACTATGACTGAAAAGTAGGCCAGTAGCACTAAGAAATACTTACTAACTTACTACACTCTACAGTCGTATGGGGTTACTGAAAGTTTTAAACAAATGAACAGTGAAATGGATCTATGCAGTTTAATCAGAATGAATATCGTGATTCATGATCCTGATAGAAAGATAAACTTTTTTCAGATTTTAGATCTATCTTTACTATTGAGTCTTGTATGATTAAAGTCACATTCCGGATACTTTATTGTAATTTTCTGGACGTTTGATTATTGAAATTAATTGGTGTTCCACTTGTCATGGACTGTGAAACGAACACGCCCAATAGAGCGTCACCACTTGACCGGCAACATCTTACCGTTTATAAATAGATCAGTGTGTTAGGACTTTATAATACGGCGAACGTTCATACGAATACGCATTAAGAGAGTACAGAAATGTTTATTTATGAACATTACTCCCCGGAATGTGACTTTAAGGCGCATGGTGGTTTGAACCATCTTAAAAACCGGACACCAGGCTGACAATTAAAATCATAAGTGAACAGCAATACGAAATCCGAATCTTGAAAAAAAAATCACGCTCGCACTCTCAAAACAGGTGCGGTAAAATATCCATATATTCATATTAATAATACTATTTGTTTTTCTGAAGTTTTCTGCGTGGCCTAAGTGACCTCAATAAAAATGGGTTTTTTCATACTACACAGAAACAATACAATTTCAAAAGCAAATCCTTAATACAATTTGACTGGTTTCCGTACATATTGTTTCGGTTAATATCTCCAAGAAGTTCGAATTTTTTATTTTTTAAATGCCGTACGCTCGCTTCAAAGACGCCATCTCCAGGGAACGTTTGGACTACTAAAGTATATCGAAGCATTTCGTCAGCTGTCACTGGTAAAACTGTAGAATGTATAAGTTTTGCGTCTATAATTCGACGTAGGAACAGCTTTGCGCATTTGTTTGCTGCTTTCTCTAGTAAACTATTTATTGATTCAATTATAAAGAGTGCTGCATTCGTTACATTAGTACTTTCAGTAGAGATGTCGGTGTGTGTGTAACACGGACAATAATGTTCCGATATTCCTGCATCGTAACATGTGCGCGTTATGGGAATTTCATTGAATAGACTTATACCCCTAGTTAAATAATTTTGTTGTATATGTCTTTCCTCAAAATTGTGGTTCATGATGTCCATTATCATTTCATGTACATCGAAGGGTGTGGTCAATCGTTTTATGTTCGTCATCATATTTTTGTGCAGATGAGGAAAGCTGTCTTTTAACTTTTGGGGCAGAACAATTGCTAACAATGGCAGACGTCCGGTAAACCTTCCTATATGACTTTTCAAGACTTGACTGTATCTTGGTCCATGATCAGACACCACTAATAAGATAGATCTCTCCATTCTGTTAGCACTGTGTAACCATTCCAAAAACTGTTTGATATCTGCATCGGCCAGCTGCAACTGGTTCGGCTGGTGATGTCCGATTTCATTCATCCACAGGAACAAGAATTTACGATAATTTCTATACGTCTCCAAATACATTTTCCCGTATTCCATCACTATATTATGCTTCATATTAACGCCAAAGCACAGTGGGTTCAAAGTCATTTTCATATGCTTAGAGATATTATTTTTTAAAAAGATTGGGACTTTATCTTTTGCAAGAATAAAGCGACGAAGAAAATGCGAATAATACGGGTACTTAAATCCCAGAAACGGAATATATGGTGCCCAGTCTTCAGCCTGGCAATCTATATAGCCCATTTCTGATATTTTCTTCATAATATCTGGAACTTGAAACGCCGAAAGAAACAGTTCTGGGATGCTTTTCCCAAGCAGCATTGCAATTAAATTAGGGAGTGTGTTATCCCCAATCTTTGTATACCCTTCAAGTATGTGTGCACCGAGCGTTTCTTTTAGGTACTTCAAGCTCATTGGAAGTTCACGCTCTGCTATAAACCTGGACACGGAATCAAGTCCAAGAATCACAATACTGAGTTGATCACTTGTTTCTTTATGCAATGGAGAACTTCTGTTATTTACAGAGCTGTGGATTTTAAATAGTAGATCTCTATAGATATTTTCTCCATTTTCATTATAGCAATTGACATTGATAAAATCATCTTTTATATAAATCGGCAAATGAAAAGGTATACTTTCCGATAGCACTACATCGTTCAAGCCAGAGAAAATGATAAAAGAGTAAGCACAATTTACATTAATGTGACCAGCGCTCTTGACATTGTCATAAAGAATTTGAAGATAACCTTTAGAATCGAAACCCATTAATGGCTTCCATATACTACAGTTCACTTTCTTTTCACGCCAAAAATATTTATCAAGAGATTTATCAAATAAATCCATATCATGTAATTCACAATGTTTATAAAGTCCTTTATTTACTGGGAAAAGTACATCGGCTGCAATCCATATTAAGACAACCGCAAATGCTCCTTTGACAATATTTCGAATATTTCTTTTGAAACATCTGAGAGAAATTGGTTGCAAATACATGTTCCTGGTTTTCGTGCACCTGAAATGATCGGGAATAAGGGTATTAAGTAACAATTGGATCTATAAAATGTGTGTGACCAGGTTTTGTAGTCAATTTGAGATGAATTTTTGGGTAATATAAATATGTTGATAACATGACTGTTCAATGTGATATAATACCAACATGTGTTCCTGAACTGTGCAGAGATGATTATACAGCCATGCTCCATCTAAATCATGACTATGTTTTGTCTTCAAAATTTTGTGAGCAATATTTAAAAATAGATTATGTGTTGGTGTACAAGTGTGGGAAAGAGTATTGTTCAGATTATCTCCCCTTGTCATTTTTTCATGTATTGATTTTTTCTCTCTCTCCTCTTTTTTTCCTCTGTATAGCCATGTTGATTTTCAATTACATACATGTATATTTATTTACAATGCTGTCTTTAAATTGTCAAGGATTAAGGAAAAGATATTTTGAACTTTTAAGAAATAGAAATTGATATATTTATTGTTTACAGGACACACTTTTAATATGATATAGAAAATACAATTAAATGTGAATGCGGTTATGAATGATTATTTTAGGTTCCTATCGTTAAAATTCTAGGGTGTGTATTCGTTTTAATAATAATTTAGACTTTGAAGTGTTCAAGGAGAGAAAAAATGTTAATGGTAATCTAATATCATGTCATAATTTTAGATATTTAAGTCCAAAAATTACCGAAGATTTTGAGAATGAGTATTTTATAACTTTAGAACCCCCACTTTAGATAACTATAAATACTCTCACGTAAATAATCAAAAAAAAGTTAAACATTTTTTAAATAATAGAGGAGTAGTTGTATTGCAACATTTCGAGAATTACATAATAATATTAAAAGATACACATGGATGAAAAGAAATCCACTGAAACAAGCCAGGCTTGATTATTTCCTAATATCAGAAAATTGAGATTACAAAAAAACAATGATTGAACAAAGTCTTCGTTCGTTATAACTTTAATTAACTTATCCTTCAAAAACTTTAATCGTGGTAAAGGATTGTGGAATTTTATTAATTCCCTTTTGTGTGATAACGAATAATTTGATAAAGTGAAAATAACAAACTTTTGAGGTTAAGAACAACAATAAATCCCTGTCTATAATTATCGAACAAACAGATAATGAACATATCCAATTTCAAATAAGCGTTCAATTATTTTTAGAGACACTTTAAATGGAATTGAGAGTTTTATCAATATTTTGTTCCAGTCATAAATCATGAAAGGGGAAAATAATTAATTAAATCCTTTTTAAAATTTGATTATCTAGACATAATTTCAATCATATAAATATACAAACAGACAATAATTTGAAATTTGAAAAAAAGAAGAAATTGAAAGGAAAAGTAGATTGTTCAAGTATGAAATGGTTTCAAGAATGGGAAACCAACAAAATGTTTCTTTGAATAGACTATTTCTGTGACTAGAATCAAGAATTTTCATAAAAACAAATAGAAAAAGCAGATGGGACAACAATTACAGTACAACATGTACTTTTAATGTTAGCGATCTCCCAGTGGTCGAGTTACGTGTTTAATAGACGCCGTTTTTTTTCCGATTTAGAATCCATTCAGTCGTCGAGTTACTTGCTAGACAGAAGTCGTTCAGTCGATGAGTTACTTGTTTGATAGACGCCGTTCAGTTGTAGAGTTACTTGTTTGATAGACATCGTTCAGTCATACAGTTACTTGTTTGAAAGACACCGTTCAGTCACAGAGATACGTGTTTGATAGACGCCGTTCAGTTGTAGAGTTACGTGTTTGATAGACATCGTTCAGTCAGACAGTTACTTGTTTGAAAAACACTGTTCAGACACAGAGATACGTGTTTGATAGACGCCGTTCAGTTGTAGAGTTAGTTGTTTGATAGACACCGTTCAATCATACAGTTACTTGTTTGAAAGACACCGTTCAGTCACAGAGATACGTGTTTGATAGACGCCGTTCAGTTGTAGAGTTAGTTGTTTGATAGACACCGTTCAATCATACAGTTACTTGTTTGAAAGACACCGTTCAATCACAGAGATACGTGTTTGATAGAGACCTTTAAGTTGTAGAGTTACGTGTTTGATAGACGACGTTCAGTCGACGAGTTACTTATTTGATAGATGCACTTCAGTCGTCAAGTTACGTTTTTGATAGACACCGTTCCCTCGTTGAGTTACGTGTTTGATAAAATTTGTAACGTTGTCTATGCCGATAACGCCAGAGTTTATTGCTTATTCATTTCTATTTATCTATGGATTCGTTATGGATGTTGCTTACCCATCCATGTCACCTGATCCCACCTCTGGATTTTTTAGGACCTCCTAACTAATTACACCTCGGCAATATACATTCATGTAAAAATTTATTGACGCATAGGCAGCGAGACGAATTGCAATTCACGTTAAGGAACCACAAGGTCGCAAAATACATAGAATTCCAGCAATATACAATCCAGAGGACATAAATCAATAACAGTCGTATGATAACCACTCTTAAATCACACCAATTTGATTGATTGCTCGTCGGAAATCCCGCAATTAATTTTCAGAAAATTAGATTCTATGTCCTGGACATTCTGTTGATTTATACTTTGGTATCTGAATTTTTTTTTTACATTATATTAATATCAATTTTATCGCACCTTTTATGAGAGTGCGCAGGCCATTGTTTTCAAGATTCGGGTTTGGTATTGCCGTTTTCTCATATGAATTCAGTCGTCAGCCATGTGTTTTGGGGTTTCTTTTACGATGGCTGATCATGTAGTATTCATTAAGGGTGGAATCAAAATAATTCAAACCACCATGAGCCGTAAGCATACAAGGCTTAATATGAAAGATATCTATAAAATCAGAAAAAATTATCTCATAAACATCATGAATCACGATATTCAACATGCTTAAGCTGCATAGAACTATTTCACTGTTTTGCTCTTTCAAGTCTTCAGTAATTCCCTGTGTGACGGAATGGAACAGTGACTTTACGATTTATTTCTCGGTGGTATTAGCCTACTTTTCAATCATAAATTTATGTGCTTGGAAATTAAACATGTTAAATATTAGATATGTTCGATATCTGATCTCTCTTACATTTCAATATGAATATGTACACCTTATTATCAGTCACTTATACATCTTAAAAAGATGAACCCGTTTATTTAAACTGATCAAATCATTTTAGCTTTAAATTTCAAGTTTTTCAAATATATTACCCTTAATGTGTTGGATTATTCATATGATTTTCTTGTGTTTCATACTTTTGACATTCCTTGAATTGTACAAATAGGCCTACAATACAGAAATTGTGCACGATCTGTGACTAATTTCACTTTTTACATAGTGCCACTGAGTCTGGATACATTTAGAACAAGTACTAGCATACATAATTATTTACAAGATATTCTCTAAATTCTGTAGCCAACATTAGCTTTGTAGTCAAATAATGGCAAAATTGGTCATTCGTTATCCACAGAGCCAGTTCTGATCATATCACATTTGACATGAATAGCATTTTTCTTTTGTTTTACAATTTCTGAAAAAGTCTTTGTTAGTGTTTTTTTTTTTTAATATTTTGAACTTTTGAATTACAGTTTGAGTAATATTGAAATGTTTTTGTAAGAGAGAATATATTTATTACCCAGCATTGTTAGGACTGGGCCCTGATGTCAACTCATTTACAATAACCATATAATTCTAATCAAAGTATTCATTTCAAATTAAATATAAAATGTTTTATTGCTAAATATTTTGCTGATCTTTCCAAAGACTTAATACCATATAGCAATCGTGTATAGATATTATTGTGCCAAGTGGTTGGCACCTAAACTTTACTGAGTTTACATATTTATAACTTCTTATAAGTTGAAATTTCAAAATGTATAAAATAAATTCATAAATTTAGAATCATTTTACTTTATTAATTTTGTTGAAGGCTGTTTCAGCAGAACATATCTGGAAACATTTTGTCCATGCACTTACCCTATTGAACATTTTACAATCATAAAACGGTATTTTTGTAATTTACAAACCAGACATTTGATAGTCAATTTAGTGTTTACCTGTTTTATCCATGTGAAATAAACTTCAAAATCCTGTAGATTTTAAATGAGATTAAATGAGATAAAGTTCCGATGCACGATGGGAAATGTTTGTACCTAGTGAATCCTACAGGGAATATTCTGAAACTGAATATCAGTACATTTCTAACAATTTTTTAAATTCTTATTATCAAGACATTCCAAAGCCAGAGGTATACATGTACGTACATTTTAGACATATATGACGCAACATATATTATATTTAGCCAGATACTACGTTTAGTACATGTAAGTCGAATATCGCCTGTCAAATAGGGACTACATGTAGTTTAAAACAACCTGCTCCCAAAGAAATCCATCTTTTGTGGGGAAACGACACCATGATAATAGCATGTAATGTATTGAAGAAATGTTTCATTAGTAAAAATCAGAGAAAAAAATCCGTTCGATACGCATTTTTTAATTCCATCGGCAATTTTAATAGAATTTAGAATAATAGTATTTAGAAAATATTTCCATTGTTCGGTTCAAATTTCGAAAAAAAAAATCCCAAAGAACTACAAATCAAATTGGTATGGCCTTAGTAGTGGATAAATTCCGTGGCTGCGTTAGTTATCTATATGTATACATGTGTTTACATGGTTGATAACCGGGATGTACAAATTTTGATATGTTTTTGTTAATGTTGTGCATTTGAAGTCAATAAGCGTGATGCGGGAGCTATATCTAGGTATACCCAGGTAAACTCGGTGAGGTCTTATATACGTCAAGTTATAGCGATACAGAAATCTTACAATATCATTAACAATACCTACGTCATAGTGTTACAAGTGAGGCCAAACAAAATGCTCAAGACTTTTGTTTTTGTCAATAAGACTTCATCAGTTGAACTCGAGTTTGATATAAAGGGATATTTCCGAAATAAAAATAAACGTTTTTTTACAAGGGCAAACAAAAAATCTAAATGTGTTGCGAAATCCGTCTAAGAGTACCAAATGTGAAATGAATTTCTTAACTTTTGAGAAATTTAGAATTTGAATGATGGTATCCGAGCGAAATATTACTTTGGTATAAAGTATTAGACTTAAATACCAGGTACTGGGTTATTATACCTTATATATACACACCAGCAGTGACAACGATCCAGTGGTTATAAATATCATTAAAAATAACAAAGTTATGGTTTCACTTTACTGTAAACATGGAAATTATCACATCGGGTAATTTACGATAAATACGCGATGAAGTGTTTTTCGTGTGAATTACCCCGGGTACCAGTCCAACAGTTGTGCTATGAATTATTCTTAGTCTAATACAAGACTGGTGAGAGTAAGGTGTAATATCGCATGAAATACCCTCACACGTATTGTTTGCATAAGCAAATCGCATAATTAAAAGCAGGCGGCAATATCTACGTTTACAATAACTTTGGTAATCTGTTAATTACCTACATTGATTTCAAGTATGTCAATTACATACACCAATTAAAAAAAGATTTCCAAATGTCTGAAACACGATTACCCTATTTCACTCGGTATGTCTAAATGATGGATCTTATTTTTCAATGAATATAATTAATAATTGATAGATAATTAAAAATCGGTTAATTGCAATATTTTATCATGACAAAAAGAAGTGATTTTTGTACTCTGTGAAAGAACTGATTTACGTGAGAACATGCTTTTCGTACATTTCAATTTCAATAAACCATTATATTATATTGTACTGTAGGTAGACGACATGTTACAATTTGGGTTGATTTCACGTAAAACATTTCTTATCATAATACCAAACTTATTTTACTTACCACAAGCAGTATGGCACATTAAATGATCGAATGTGTACAAGTACTGAAGATAAAAGAATCCAAGAAATGATGATGAAAGAATGTTACAAATCTAGCCGTTTGCTTCTTTCAGTTTAAACGCTCTTTAAACGTACCTATCGTTGATATATAAAAACGAGTAATACTCATACTTAAAATACAATTTTAATGGTTTTCATAGCTAGGCCAGTTGAAGAAAATAAATTGTTGTTGTTGTTTTTTTTTCATCACTAGAAGGCAACATTTGAAAGGTTTCTCGGAAGTAAATGAGTAGAGGAAATGTAAATAAATAGAACAGAGAATATTTACATACCGACTGTAATTTCCTTCATTACAGTTATACAGAACGACCGTGTTGTTGTATCAATAAAGTAAGTGGGTGGTCTAAGTGTTAACCGCTAGCTGGCGTAGGAATATCTGAATATCTAAGAAACCCTTTCCATGACCATGTTACGGCATCGCGTTGTCGGACAAGTATCCTCTGAACATTTGAATGAATCAATAAAGAATAAAATAACACACATTTATTCCATAGTGTTTATTTAAGGCCATTGATTTCCACAAAACCACTGAAAGAAATCGAAAACACAAGTCTAGGCCTGCATCTGTAGCACACTGTACATGCCCATATTGCGATAGATCTAGGTCATGTTATGAAAAGAAACACAGGCCACAGAAATGAAAATTTGCTTCGTAGTTACGTTGCTTGTAAGTAAGTTGAAAAGAGAGTCTGGTCTAGTGCAATTTTGTCCTGCATCTCTTATACACAGCTTGCTTTTCCGTCACCATATATTCCCGTCAGAAACAATTCGTCACTCGCATCGCTTGAAATCGACTCTCAGTTCAACTCAAATCCTATTAATTGCTAGGCTAATTACCAGGCCCATCGTGTTTTTCACAACCTGTAATGTTAATGCCGAGCATAAGTAGTGTGCATAGGTTTCTCAGTAAATTGTCGGGATACTGTATATGATCAGCTGGTAAAAACTGGAGTCTGAATTGACATATGGATCTATTATACTTTATAGGCCTACACGGATTTTCCATAACGAACGAGTCGATAATTATCTTTTAAACAGAACAATAAAAGTTTGTTATTTCACAACATAATCTGCATTTGTCTTGTTTCAATTGATTTGAAGATTTTGCTAGTGGGCTAGAATATATACTGAAATAGGTCTACTTACGAAATCGTCACCCCTTTACAGTTCAAGGCATTTCATAGTTGATTTCAGCGATTGGTAAAATATCAAATAGAATGGCTACTTCCAGTTGTCATGAACGAATATTAACAGTCACACTCAAACTTTATGTGGTATATTCCATTGATAAAATATCAGAATTCAAACGAAAAGTTGTTGTAAACAACGATCATCTGTTGCTATCCAAATCGCACATGGTAGGCCTATCAGCCATTTGCACACGGCCCATTCGGGCAATTCACTTCTGACATTTAACCCGTCACTGCTAAATGGTCGAATATTAAAATCGCAAACTTAATCTGAGAATAAGTAATCAAAATTTTCAATATCACTAGTTTCTTTCAAAATGATATAATAATTTTTTCCATGAGCAATTGCTTTTATACCCCAATGATGTTCAAAAAATGAAAAACAATCCTTAATTAAATGGTAGAAAATAAATTGTAAAAAATAGATTTATCTTCACAAATGAATTGATACCGTGTATTTTGGAATATAGACCGTAACATTTTTCATCTTTAGGAGTCTCGTGGTTTTTATAATAGTGCAGTCAATACATTTCTAAAATCCACGAGGTCTTGTCTTCACAAAGTTTCAATATAGCAAAGTGAAACAGTCTCGTTTCACTTTCAATTTGTGTGACACACATTGCAACTTGTCGATATCTAACAAATTATAAAACTACGAACCATTACCGATATACATGTTCTTTATTGAGCTGTCGTGAAATCAAATATATCATTCGCTAATACATAACGAACCTGCATATGTATCGACTTTTGAAAGGCGATATTACGCGAAAAAGTCTTTATAACGCCTTTGTTTCGCGTAATAACTCCTTTCAAAAATCGTTATATGACTTTTTCTTTGCGTAATAACGCCTTTTCGCGTTTTAACGCGATTTTAATTTTTTTTTTCTGGACAAAATAAAGCCTTATAAGCTTTTGTAAAAACTGGTGCTAAAGTTACCCGGTTAAAAATAACCCAAGTATATTTTCTCAATAGAAAAAATTAATATTCAATAGTTAATAATGACCATGTCGTGCAAGTTACACGTGATTTAGAAGGCTGAAATTATAGCATCGTTTGAAAGATACGACGTTTTCATTGGCATTAGAAGTTTACCATGCGCAATGACGATCCTAGTAATAGTATGTTCCTCAAGCGTTCCTCTAAAACAACTATTAATTGACACGACAATTGTCTCTCCTCTCATATAAACTGAAAAATCCGACATAGTGATTCCTAAATTTGCCATGAACTGTAAACAAACAGTATAGGTATTCCTATCGTTGTTGAAATCGATCCAGATTCGCTGTGCTCTTTCCTACCGGTAGTTTCATGTGCTCGAAATGGCTCGTGCATATGTGAAGCCTCAACCAATGCGAGTTAACGGTGCATGCGCATTTGTCAGTTAATCAGATCGAGGTCATCAAACAATTTCAGAATTGTATTAGATCAACAGACTTCGTGATAACTTCCGTTGCCGATCACAACTACTGTGATTGGATAAATTGAACACACTTACTCCTTTATAAATATTCATTAGCTACGAGTGATTTCGGGTACACGAAACTACGGGTAGGCAAGTGCATAGCGATTCCGGATCGTGGTTTTACGACTATCAGGGCGCCCATCTATATAAACATCTATGCACATTCGGGGGATCTAAATTTCTTTGTTTTCGTAACCAAAATCAAATCGCCAAAAGCTTGAAAATTGTAACGACCCCTTTACCTGATATCCATATAAACTGGCGGGATATAGTCTCGTGAACCTTTTCTTGACCTGGACACGTTCAAATTTTAGGTAATAAAGAATAGCGACCTTCGAGTATCCAGTAGGGAATATAGTGTTTTTTTCCAATTGTCATAACCAAAAATTTAGTAGAATCATCCGCAAGATAATTAAAAGGTTAATCCACCTATCACGTTTTGTGAAGTAGATAATACCATAGATAAGTACATCAGAAGCCAGTTCATTTCCACAGATAGTTGTATGTCAATTCAATACCAAACGGTTTTATGGTAAATATCTTGTTGGTAATACATGTATACCTTCATACAAACAGGCGATGGGCACGAATGATTTATTCGATGAGCACGAGTCAGCTAAAACTTGAGTACGAGTCAACCAATTCACTTAGGTACGAGTTGTGGTGGATACGAGATGACAATAACCTATATGTTGAACTGTCTTAAATATTACGCAACTCCGTTTGTATTTATTGTCGTTACGAGTAAAACTCATTTTTAATCTTCAATCTCAGATTACTAGAAAACAGAGAATCACTTAGAAGCGTAATTCATGGGAAGATAATAACTTTGTTTAAAAATTTTGCAAAGCATATTACCATTTAACAAAAAAAAACCCTTACTGAACGTAAATTGCCAGACATGAACCTTTAATATTGCTCGCCAGTTGGATAAATATATAAATACATATATACATTATCGAGACCAATAAAGTTATGTTCTAATTATGATGTTATGTTTGTGATCTGAATATATGAAATTACAGACAACTTTGGGACACACTAAATGAAAAAAAAAATCTTGTTTTACCCGTATTTTACGTTACAATTCATTTTTTTTTTTCACTTATTTGATGGCGACCAGTTCTTGATGATGGTGGGGAGAACCCAGTTACAATGTAGACCTACTAGGGAGAGACCACTTGCCTTCCGGGTGTAAATTGGAAAACTTCCCCACAAAATCATTTTAGGTTCCAGCAGGGCTCGAATATATACTGATCAGATACGAGAGACTCTGTGGCTTAAAACGCGATGTTCTAGCCCTCGGCCATGGAGTTTCCATGAAGAATCTTAAGTAACTATAAAAAATAGTGCGGTCTCTTTGCTTTAACTAAAATGTTTTAAGGTAATCTTTATTTTATTCTTTGTCCATCTGTTTGTTAAATTTTGTTTCAATGACTTTGGAGTTCTTTAAATATTCATGCTTCTTATACTTGTTCTTTGTGTTTTACAAATATTAATTAGGTGATCTGAAGCACCAACATGGAAACTAATTATGATGTATAAATAGTGTTGTGTTCTTGCTGGTTAAAATACCCATATTTCAGTCATTTCACCCATATAAAATAATAGGAAATATTAAAAATTCACAATGCTGCAAACAAACACAAATTTCATAATTTTACGGACTTGAAAGTGTTCGTGTGAATAACTCTAAAGTGATTGAGTTATCATTAACAGATCAATCACTCCAGAGTTATTCACACGAACATTTTCAAGTCCGTAATTTTTTTTTCGGTGTTCATTAAATGGAAAGTTTAAACTTAATTTATTTAAAAAGATTGGCTAACTAGTTATTTCAAATTATATCTATCGTTGGCTCTGATGCGGGGGATCCTTGCGCTGGGAGGAAACCGGGATACCCAGAGAGAACCCACGTGCCCGACTTGTCGACCGCCATATCATCTCACATATTCACCTGTCGAACTCAAGGCTCGAACCCAAGAGACAATGCATTCAGTAAATAAAATTTGCAGTTCAGTTTTTCATTGGGAGAATGATTTCATCTTCAAAAGATTATAGCCATACTTCTCGCAGCGAGTGTTTAGTGTAGCGTGAAACACTATACAAAATCAAGTCAAATGATTATACAATGTCAATGCACTATTTGTAATTTTCCTTTCAGCTGTTACATATAAACCATTACATTAGTAAGCTTTTAAAGGGCATCTGGTTTTTACTCATTTATCTTACAAAAAGTCATGTTAGTGTCAGTCAATATAGGTGTTCATCGTATCAGAGATATAACTGCTTTCCGGTAACGCTTTGCATACAAATTTTTTCTTTCAATTGTATAAAAAAAACAACTATTTAGATAACTGGTCCTATAACTTTCTCGTAATTATTTCTTCTGCTTCATTTGCATCAGTTGATGTTTGACCTTTTCCATATACAATGTACCGTATATTGAGCCCCAAACCGTGCTCTAAATGATATGTTTTGGAGGGAAGTTGCAGGAGGATAAGATAGCTGTGATTTGATTGACGCTTTTTGTCACGATAGCTAATTCACCTCTAGACTTGTATAGATTGACACCCTGCCTTGCTTACAATCTTTTACGGATTTCCAGAAAAAGGAAATGCTGAAATGCTAATCTATCTGTTCATATTCGGAATACGGTAATAATGTTGAATCTTTTTTTTTTTTATTTAGTTAACGCCATTTAACATACATATGAACACACATACAATTGTAATATTTGTATTTCATAGTTTTTACTAACGGGGGCGCTGACTCCTTCCGGACACCTGGACCAATCCCGTTTTTGATTCGCAAATTGACTTCATATTGAGACTATTTTATATCGAATTTTCTGTATTCTAATGGACTTAGAGTTTCAAATAGCCATTGGTATTTCTGGCAGAAAATGAAATCCGTAGTTAATACGGGGGCCTATTTCTACCATAAAACACACGAAAACATACGGACGAAATTTCATGAACATTAATACTCAATTATATTAAGATAAATTAAGTTTTAATTGTACAAGATATTTAATCATCTGTATGTATTAGAATAAGAGATATCAAAGATTCAATAAATTCATATCAATTTTTAATGTGTATTTCATTACTCAAAACACGTGCAGAATCGGCAACTTCCTTGAGAGTGCTTTCATAGTAAAATGAAAGAAAGATATTTTAAGAATCACTTTCACATCCCGTCTCCCATCGATTGGTACGCTGAACGACGAACAAGAGTTTATATATTCAGTGATCGAATTGACTTCCCACTGGAATGAACTTTCTTTATCGCCAAATTCATATCCAGAATTTCTAAGTTCTTCGCCCTCAATATAGATATAAAAGTGAATGTAAATGTGCTAAAATTAATATCAGAGTGATGTCGAGTGAGTTTGTCGCCTAAGCGAGTTGGTACTTATAGTCTGTCCCAAGTAATTATGTCCGTTGGTTTTGGCTGATTAAAGTAAAATGGTTGATACCTACCACTTAAATTTAAGGTAACGTTATCTTATACATACTCCATTAAGTATCCATGTCCATGACAAATAAACATTAATCCACTTTGTACTAGATATTCGCACTCATATTATTTTACATAATGTAATGGCGGCCATCTCTCGAAGTTTGGGAGCGGAAGTAAAGGAAAGGGAACGTTTATTGGTCATACTGATTTAGCCTGGCTCACTGATCTGTTAAGAAACAAACACTGATTCCTTACGACAATAATATATATTGGGGGTTATTCCCCTTCATATAACTCTTGTCAAGAGAGGCGCGAGAATATTAATGATTACTCACATGATCCAATTATTTGACATCGCATGGATAACACGGAGATTCCCGTAAGAAGAGTATTTTCAAAAATTGAAGCAATCAAACAAAGAAAAAAGTATGTAGACGAGATATAGGATAAACTTTTTTCTTTTTTAATTATATCAGTTAAATATTTTTTATTTTGACGATTGGCTGCTATACGAATTCATTTTGAAATTCATGACCTAATATGGGACATACTTTAGGTGAAGTTCCACTAATATATGATTTGAAATGACAGACGATGATCACATCTGGGCGTTAGTCATCTTCCTAAGTCAAGGATTCTGATTCATTTCGTTCCTCACCTTGACAGTTTTCATTTTTATTTGGTGGTCACTGGTAGTGATATCTGGCGCCGGTCTAAAATTTAACTTAAATTGACACTGACCCTTGACTTTTAGCAAATGGAAAGACTTGTGGCATAGCCTGCACGTCGCCATTATTCTGTCTTTATGTACTTTCCGTTATAATGTGGTCGTTGTGTGATTGATTGTAGTTGCGGCCAATGGAAATCGACGCCGACTATACATGCCAAATCTGTCAAGGTATATGAGGAACGAAGTGGTTAAAATAACCTTAACTTGGGAAGATTGGCTAACGTGAGTGTGAGAGGTTAGAGTCACTTTGTATGTTGGTTTGTAACAGTTTGTAACCGAATTTCTCCTGAAACAATAAATAGATTTCAATGGAATTTCTACCAAATGAATACCAAAACCTCATATTTTGTGAATCAAGTGTTGTTAAACTGTATAGAAGACAAATTTCCTAGGAGTTATTGAAAACAACATAAATTTACGAAGAATACATAGTGAAAATAAATTATGGGAACTTATTTTGTATATTGTTGTGATTGGTTTTGATATATCCGGCGTCCGTGTTTGATTCTGACGCATAAAATCTACAAAACGGAAAAGGTGTGACCGGTCAACAGGGGATGCTTACTCCTCCATGGTACCTGATCTCACCTCTGGATTTCCAGAGGTCCGTCTCTGTCCAATATCACCAAATTTTTATATGTATCCTATACAACTTGAAGATTGTTATCTATATACGTCACTTCTCAGAAGACAATAGTCAATATTCACCGCATGAAATTCAAGTGTGGAGAAGTAGATTTGGGATTATTTTTAAATTTATATCACATGTAGGAAAATGTATTTATATGTGTATCTTATTTTTGTAATTTTCTCTTTATCTTTTATCTCCGATTCAGGAATATAAAACGTATATATACGCTAATAAAGAGTAATATCCCTTTAAATAGTGTTACTCATCTAATGTAACAGTTACCTCCCTTATCTCAGTATTTTGACTCTGTATGCAGGAAAATGGTTTTGTGTAATTTCAGTGAGTAGTTTTCTTGGATGTTGATTTATTTTACTTTCCTTTATCAAAGTAAAAGGAGGAAGTATCCATGGATAATTGTTGATATATATACTTATTTGTCGTGAAACTGAACGCTGATAATTGTTGATATATACTTATTAGTCGTGTAACTGAACTCTGATAATTGTTGATATATACTTATTAGTCGTGTAACTGAACGCTGATAATTGTTGATATGTACTTATTAGTCGTGTAACTGAACGCTGATAATTGTTGATATGTACTTATCTGTAGTGTAACTGAACGCTGATAATTGTTGATATATACTTATTAGTCGTGTAACTGAACTCTGATAATTGTTGATATATACTTATATGGAGTGTAACTGAACGCTGATAATTGTTGATATGTACTTATCTGTAGTGTAACTGAACGCCGATAATTGTTGATATGTACTTATTAGTCGTGTAACTGAACGCTGATAATTGTTGATATATACTTACTTGTAGTGTAACTGAACGCTGATAATTGTTGATATATACTTATTAGTCGTGTAACTGAACGCTGATAATTGTTGATATATACTTATCTGTAGTGTGACTGAACGCTGATAATTGTTGATATATACTTATTAGTCGTGTAACTGAACGCTGATAATTGTTGATATATACTTATCTGTAGTGTGACTGAACGCTGATAATTGTTGATATATACTTACTTGTAGTGTAACTGAACTCTGATAATTGTTGATATATACTTACTTGTAGTGTAACTGAACGCTGATAATTGTTGATATATACTTATTTGTCGTGTAACTGAACGCTGATAATTGTAGAAATATACTTATTTGTCGTGTGACTGAATGCTGATAATTGTTGATATATACTTATTTGTCGTGTAATTGAAAAAATGTTGATATTATCGTTTTATTACGATAAATTAGATCACGTCTTAAAACATACACGCTATCAAAATGGAATTTGTGTATCAACAGTTTCAATGATTCGACGTTTAATACAAATAAAATGCTTTTAAAAACATTCTGGCTTTATACAAACTTCGTATGTGACAGGGATATCAGTCTTCAGAGTATTTCATTCATTCTAGGTAATATATGCATGCTATGTTAAATTTTCTACGGCAATATATATTTTTAGCCTTTTCAGTCAAAGTTTATATCTAATCGCGACACATTTTTGTCAAAATTACAGCTTGTATGCTTTTATCTATCTATTATTTAACAGGTCTATATATGTCGTCGCAATTTATCCTGGCAGAGGTTGGTTCTATGGTAAATGCATTAAGTATGCCACCTACTAGAAAACAACAAAAAGAAATCTTTAAGACAATGTTCATGCCGTAATCAAATTTTTTTAAAAATCAAAATTGAACAATTCTTGCTTTAACTGATGATGTCTACATTATGTATTGGTCGACTATGGGTTTCCGTTAGCAATATTTTGTGAGAGTTATTTCCATTTTACGGCCATGTTGTGGGTCAACTTGATAAGTTCTTGGGGTGCCAGGGGGCCTCATTTGCGGCCCTAGCTATATTCCTTTGAGTGCCAGAGGGTCGCATTTGAGGCTTTAATCACTTTAACTTTATTTCAATTGTGTTGACGTCAAGCACACTATGACGTCACTCGCTTCATGACGCAATAACGCCGACGCACTGTGTAGTAATGGCGACTCCGTGGGTTCGCGTTTATCCACCGGAAAATCAAGAGGAATCCTTTCCGTTTACGGCGCAGCCAGGACCCAAACGTATGCCACCTGCAAACTCGAGACCAGTTGTGTACCATAAATTTGATGAAAAAATGTATTCATGAGACAAACAGGTAATAGGTCTAGATAAAAGCGTTTAGAGTAGATCTAGCACAAAGTCTAACGGCCGCGGGCACAAATTACCAAAATCAACATTACCCAATTTTGCAGATGAAATATTAGACTGGCAAGCATTTTGGGTTTCATTTGACAATGCAAATCTGACTGATGTTCAGAAATTTAATTATTTGAAATCTTTGTTATACGGAGATGCACAACAAATGATATCTGGGTTTGTTTTAAGCAATGAGAAAGTAACATTATTGTCTGAAAGACACGGACAGGAAGACAAAATATCCCAGAGGTATATGCAAGCATTTTTAGACATACCCCCGCGTCAGTATCAGAAACTTTTATGACAAAACTGAAATTTATGTGAGAGGGTTAGAATCACTAGGTCAAACTGAACATTCGTACGGAAACCTTTTAGTACCAATTATTCTTTAAAATCTTCCGAGTGAGATACGGGAAAATTTGGCATGACAAACTGTCAACTTTGTGAATTACGGAAGGCACTTTTACATGAAATAAACATTATGGAGGCAGGCAAATCGACGGATCTAGACGCGCAATTTGCAACTGCCTTTCATACCCTATCACGGAACACGAGAAATAAACAAACGACAAAGGCTTTTACCGAAAGTAAACCATGCACCATGAGACCATGTATTTTCTGCAAAGAAATTCATGCACCGACAAATTGTACAAAAATTATTGACATAAAACAGAGGTTAGACATTGTAAAGGAAGCGAAACTTTGTTATAATTGCTTTAGTCAACACAGAGTCGCTGATTGTCAATCCCAACATCGCTGTCGCAAATGTGATCGGAAACACCATACAAGCATATGTAAAGCGAATGAATGAGGAAAATGCGAAATATATGGACTCTAAGAAAGAAGATACTGTCATTTCCAGCATGCATTCTACAACTATGAAAGCAACAACACAAATTTACTCAAAACTGCGGTAGCACCAGTATTTCCTCCAAAGTATGCTATGACATAAATATTTTACTTGATGAAGGTCCTTTATAACCACAACTATGGCAGAGAAACTGAACTTGGAAAAAACGGGAACGGAAAAAGTCAGCATTTCGGGTTTTGGCGAATCTCAAAATTCAATGACTAGATCAGCCCGTGTATACGTACAAAATAAGAATAAAGAGCAAATTGCAATAGATGTCTTGATAGTACCTCAGATCACAAAACCCATGCAAAAATACATTAAAGGCGCTTATAGATTACCGCACATAAAACGACTCAAACTTGCACACCCGTATCATAGTGGAGAAGACTTCGAAATAGAACTTCTTATCGGCGCGGATTTTTACTGGAGCATAGTTGAAGATGAAGTTATTCGAGGAGAAAGCCCAACTGCCGTGAAGGCGAAGCTAAGGTATATGCTATCAAGACCAGTTTACGGAAACTCAAATCTGAGATCGACAAAGACGTACATGATGAATATACTTACGTATCGCAAAGAGGAATAGTATAACCTAGAGAGATTTTGGGAAATTGTGTCAGGAAACGGGAAACAACGATAACTCAAAAAAGTAAATTGAAATCAAATTGAAGACTCAAGCATTTATCTGACAACAAATACTACACAAAACTTCCATGGAATGAAGATCATCCGGAATTACCGACTAATGAACGCATTACAAGGAAAAGAACGTTGAATGTTATAGGGCGACCTTCACAAGAACCCGACTTACTTCATATATACGAAGATATTATCAACGACCAAGAACAAAGGGGAATCATAGAGAAAATTGACGAAAAAACTGAAAACAATGCAACTGATATACATTAC
Source organism: Atrina japonica (assembly GCA_030159075.1). NCBI lineage: Eukaryota > Metazoa > Mollusca > Bivalvia > Pterioida > Pinnidae > Atrina > Atrina japonica. Next base: position 264,214 of record BROG01000307.1, read on the forward strand.
ATTCCACATCACCCTGTTAAGAAGGATTCTGTAAGTACGTCAATTCGTATAGTCTATGACTGTACTTGTCGTCAAAACGTTAAGTTGCCAAGTCTCAATGATTGTCTATCTCAAAGACATGACAGGGATATAAGTAAGATTTCGTTTGAAAAAAATTGGGATGTCTACAGATATAGGAAAAGCATTTTTACACGTTGGACTGGATGGAAAGGATCGTGACGTAACAATATTTTTCTGGTTAAGAGATCCCAGTGATCCCAAGAGCAAACTCATCCTAAAGGAGCACCTTAGTAGGGCCGCTGGTGGGATAGACTTCGCTGAATAACAAAGGTTACATTAAAAAAAAGTTCTAGGAAAGGCTCAAATTAACGAAGAAAACCTACGCACTATTTTAAGTGAAATAGAAACGGTTATAAAAGACAGACCGTTAACCTACGTATCATCAGAAATTAAGGATTTACAGCCGTTACCACCTTATCATCTATTACATGGACGTCGAAAAACGCATCATCAACACAAACATCAGAAGATAATACAATCATTAGTCACGGAAAATCAAATAAACAACTAGAGAGATAAAGACTAGTTTTGCAACAATTTTTGAAGCGCTGGAGATTGGAGTATTCAACCGGACTACGCGAGTTCCATAAGATTTCTGGAAATAACGCAGCTTATATTGATAGTTCACGTGCTTGATTTTAACTTTATTGACAAGTTGTTTCGAAAAGACATTTATGTACATTCGTTACAATGAAAAAAATTATGGAGTTTTGTTAGATAAATGATTTTTATTGAGTAAACTGTTACAGACCTTACGGCCGGGAGAAAATGTCAAGAATTATTTACAATATATTTATCAACCGTGTTAAAGACACTATAATTTAGTATAATTGTTTTTCTAGCGCCATATTTATTGTAATTGTAGTTGTAATTGGGACATCATCAGTATGACGTCATTATAGTATCAAAGCGTAGTTTTCATCACTATTTCCATCAAATTTTATTAATGTTTACTGAAATAGATAAACGATTTTCAAAGAGGCAAATGCATTAGGTATGATTCTGTTATTCTATTTTTTTTTTTTTTTTTTTTTGTGTGTGAATTTGTTTAAAATTATTATCAGTTATTATCATTTACATTTTGGATCAGTCAAGTCTACACATGTTTCCAATTTTAGCCGGTTGCATGTTAGATGTTGTCATAGAATGACGTATATACATAATATAGTTGAACTCGTATTTCATTTAATGATGTACCTACGTTATAACAATAGGTCGGTTTGGAAAAATTGAAACAATTTAAACCCAATAAATATAAAAAATACAGACCAGTCTTAAATAATTTAGATAATTTTAGATAAACGATCACTTCCGCCTATGTCATAATGAGTTATGAATAAACTTTTAATTTGATAAAAGAATTCAATAAGTATGTTCGTCATTGTTTTAAAATTTTGCAGAAAGAATATTATGATTTAAGGATTGTTTTTTTTATTATTATTATTTTTAACATCATCGGAGTATAAAAGCAATTGCTCATGTAAATAATTCTGTGCAGCACGAAGTGGCGTAATGTTTACGTAAGTATTTCAGTATATAGGCTAGCCCACTAGCTAATCCTTCAAACCAATTGAAACAAGACAAATGCATATTATGTTGTGAAATAACAAACTTGTATTGGTCTATTTAAAAGATAAATATCGACACGTTCTTTATGAAAAATCCGTGTAGGCCTATAAAGTATAACAGATTCATATGTTATGTAGATCAATTCAGACTTCATTATTAACCAGCTGATCATATTTTTTACAACGCGAACACGATAGGTCTGATTATATAGAGTATCCCGTCAATTTACTGAGAAACCTATTAATACTACTTATGCTCGGTATTGACATTACAGATTGTGAAAAACAAGATGGCCCTTGGAATTAGCCTAGCCATTATAGGATTTGAGGTGAAATTAGAGCCGATTTCACACGATGCGAATGACGAATTGCTTCTGATAGGAATATATGGTGACAGCAAAGCAAGCTGTTTATCAGAGATGCTTGACAAAATTGCAAGACCTAACTCTCCTTTTTCTGTACAACTTACAAGCAATGTAACTACGAAACGAATTTTCATTTCTGTGGCCCGTGTTTCTTTTCTGTTTTCATAATATGACCTACATCTATCGCAATATGGGTATGTATAGTGTGCTTGCTACAGGTGCAAGCATAGTCTTGTATTTTCGATTTCTTTCGGTGATTTTAGTTTGTTTTATGGTAATGAATGGCTTTTAAGATTCAGTAAAAATAAGAAATGAATGTGTGTTATTTTATTCTTTATTGATTCGTTCATATGTTCAGAGAATACTTGTCCGACAAATACATGGTCATGGAAAGGTTTTCTTAAATATCCATGTATTCCTACGCCAAAAGTAAAGCGGTTGACACTTAGATCACGTGATAACCTACTTGTGTCATTGAAACAACTATGCAATCGTTCTGTATATCTGTAATTAAGGAAATTGCAAAATATGGCAAAACGAATGAAATTATCAGAATTTTTAGATCAACTTGACATGATTTGAAACCATAAAATACTGATTTTATCATATTTATATGTGAAACATTAATAGTCTTGGTTATAAAAAAACCGTAAAAATAATAAGGTAACAGGAATCATAAACAAACAACAAGATTTGGGAATGCAATAAAATGTCATGATTATGCATGTAACATTTGGCAATGGGAAAATCTATGTATGCATAATGAGTATGAAATAGATTAAATTTATACGCCCGTATTATTATAACCCTTCCGTCCGTCAATCCGTGCATGTCTTGCAATAACCTGAGTTTACCTTTACGAATCCTTAAAAATGATCTTATAATATTTAGTTCCATGAAGCCTAGACACCTTGTGATTTTGACCTTTGTTATTACCGTGTTATGGGATTAATTATTTAAAATTTATCAACCATATTATATGTCTGATAATAAATTAAGTTTGTTTTACGAATTCTAACAAAATCTTTATACAATTATGTTTAGATGAAGGTAAAGCACTTTTCGATTCCTAGGGTTTTGACTTTTGTTGTTAAGGAGATATGGAACTTCATTATTCATTAAATTTGATAAAAAATGTTTTGACATTATTTTACAATACGTCATGTTTGCTTTCCAAAATCCTTAGGAAATTTTACACAATGTTTGGTAATGATGACAACTATGTACTGTCCAATTATTATGATTTTGACTGTTGTCGTTATTCAGTTATGTGATTTTATGTGGTAAAAATTCAATAAAATTCTTGTTTCATACTAGTAAAATTAGCCAGGTGAATGTAGTTTTTTGGTATTTAGGCTGGTTAAGAAATCACGTTCCTCACTCAAAAATAGAGATCCTTAATGTCACATTATATTTTGGACTGAGGCGTATCTTGCGTCTTTGTGCAGCTGCTTATGGCCTTAACAATAATTTTCTAAAGTTTTGAAATTATTTGTATAATTGTTGCCGCAACCAGTCATCTTTGATGATATGTATATATAGAGGGTTCCTAATTGTTAGAGCATCACGCTTTAGAGTTTTATGTCTTTGACCTCTAGTCATCTTTGATGAGATGTGTATATAGGCGCTTCAAGTTGTCAGACTTTGATGTCTTTGACCTCTAGTCATCTTTGATAAAATGTGTATATATGGGGCTTCAAGTTGTTAGACTTTAATGCCTCTAACCTCTAGCCATATTTGATGATTTGTGTACATAGGGGGCTCCGTGTTGTAAGAGCAGCTTTAGACCTCAAGTCAACTCGGATTCAAGATCTAGTGGAACCTTAAAGAAGATTTGTAGGAAATGGCGACAGTTTATGTGTGTATAGAATATAACTTACAGAACCATGACAACGAATTTTTTGCTGAACATAAGTAGATATACAATCAATTCTTGAATTATCGCAACTTATTTCATCGCCATTTTCGCATTAACCACTCTTTTTTCAAGAACGTTTTTCCTACTATATAAAATTCTCTTTATTAATCCAAATTTAGTAACGACATCTACCATTACGTCGATATACTGCCATAGGAGATCGTAGTCCACGAAATGGCTAATTTATCATCAATGTAAAGCCAGAGCAGTAATTGAAGAACTAAATACACAAGATAATTACTTGATATTGAACTCGTGTCGTATTTTATATTCATTTCAGGTACAGTGTAACTTGCCTGTATGTAACGACTTCCTGCTCATAACATATAGCTTTGAAGATTCCCCGTACATATTACCTGCACTTCTACATCCTGTATATCGCCCACCTGCCTTACGCGACCAGCAACAGCTCAATTTCGGTCGACGGTCGCTTGTATACTTCATATTACGACCACAAAGGGAGGTAACGCGAACATTGAATGTTACAATTTTCAATTTTCGTTTATGCGAGAGTTGGACAATTTTTCATGTCGGATATATAGAATATATATCATGTCCTGGCTTTACTATTCAATAAATATGTTACAAGTAAGATATCAAAGTAAGGGAACTAACATATTAAAAAGTGTCTCTGTACAATTTTATTGGTATGTCATAACCTTTAATCAAACACATCCAATATTATTCAAAATTCTTAACTATTAACCCTTTTTTTAATTTCCCACGTACTTTTCATTTCATTAAATGTTTTAATGTCAACATGTAATCACAAATTACCAAATAAAATTGTCTTTCTAATCAACTTTTAAGTTTTTGATGTTTTTAAACACCCTATTTATATATATATAAAGTTATGAGGGTTGATGGGTGCTTGTTTACTTAATATTTGTACTTGTTGAACTAAGAACATCTGAACCTTTCTGGAAGATCAGTTGTATTTATATATAAAAAATTGCCATAGTTACGACCAATCAGCGGTCGCAAAATTCACGTTTCATATAAAAAAACCAAGTTATTGTACGAGTTTAATAAATTCAAATGGAATGCCAACGCACATAAGTCTTATTATAACAACACATGATTTCTTTGTAATTTTGTTTAATATTTTTCTATCATAAGAAATTTCTACTAAAAAAATCTCACATCATTCATTGCATGGCTTATAAAATACACTTATCCCACATTTTGTGACTATGAGATACAATGAGTATTCATTACCTCCCACATTAAGACGCAAGAAGTGACTATGAGATACTATGAGTATTCCTTACATCCCCAAATAATACGCACTGGTGACTATGACATACTATAAGTATTTATTACATCCCCATATAAGACGCACTTGTGGCTATGAAATACTACATGTATTCCTTACATCCCCAAATAAGACGCACTGGTGACTATGACATACTATAAGTATTCCTTACATCTCCAGTTACGACATATGGGGTGACTATGAGATACTATAAGTATTCCTTTCATCCCCATATAAGACGCACAGGTGGCTATGAAATACTACAAGTATTCCTTAAATACCCAAATAAGACGCATGAGGTGACTATGAGATACTATGAGTATTCCATAGATCCCGAAATAAGACGTATGGTTGACTATGAAGTACTCTGATTATCCCTTACATATAAATATAACTATGTAAAACCCATACTAATTTTATTAAAGGCCCTTTGATGGTCACTTACGTAGTTTTTTTAAACTTGCCGTGTAATTACTTAAACACAAAATACACGACAAAATGTGGAAAAAAAGTTTAAAAGATTGAAGAATATGTCGTTAAAGATGTTTTGTTTACATGAACTTGATGTTGCAAATTAATATATAAAGTCACTATGGTTACAGAAGTCCTAGTATTCTAATCAGCCATTTTTTCAAATTTGCTTATTTTCATTGTGAGCAAGTAAATAGTTGAATATGAAAAACATAACATCAACTGAATTAATATGAATGAATATGAATATTCATCACTAAACCAGTACGATCAGGGTCTTTGATTTTGCTGAATTAGCACACACAACAACCAATGATAAATCAACACAAAATACAAAATAAAATATTTGAAACACAATACATTTTTAAAAATTACAATACAAAATATGATAAAACTCAATATACTCAAGCACTTCGAACATGTTTCTACTGATGTACAATTCAAAATATGCTTTTTAAAACTCAGTTTATCAACGTTCCTGTTGGGGTACAATGCAAGCATGTTTGCTAAGTATTAGTATACACAAGCACTTCGAACACATTTCTGCTAATGCAGAACACAAAATATGCTGTACAAGACCCAGTATACACAAGCACTTCGAACACGATTCTGCTGATGTACAATGTGATATTTGCTTGTCTACACAAACACATTGAACACGTTTCTGCTTATGTACAACACAAAAAATGTGTCATAAGACTCAGTATACACAAACACTACGAACACGATCCTGCTGATGTACAATATGATATTTTCTTACCTACACAAACACATTGAACGCGTTTCTGCTTATGTACAACACAAAAAATGTTTCATAAGACTCAGTATACACAAGCACTTCGAACACAATTCTGTTGATGTACAATACAAATTATGCTTGTTAAGACCCAGTATATACAAGCACTTCGAACACGGTTCTTTCGGTGTCTGTCACAACAACAGTTTAATGATGAATTATTAAAATGTAATGAGGACGATGCTGAACACATTTTGCGAACAATATCAAGTGTTTTATATCATATTCTGTTTGGAATTGCTGACGGACTAGGAGACCTTGATCTGTTTTTAATTTCTTTCTCGTATTTTTCTTTGCTTTCGGCTGTGATGCGTTGCAAGTAATCCCGTGCGTATGAATCGTAGTGTTTGTTTGGTGGAGATGACGAATTTGGTTTAGACGTGGATGGATGGTGAAAATCGCCTAAAATAATAATGATACAATAAAATTTTCTAAATCTACATGTATAACAAATATTTTAGAGATAAATAAACAAAATCCTGTACCGACAGATGAACATACAATTGACCTATCGCCACGTGGCTTTCAATGTCAATTCAATTATGACGTGATAATCACTTAAATGTTTGAAGGGCCATTTACTCTACCTCTCGCCAAGTTTCTGACACATGGCTGTCCGTGTGCTTTTTGACATCTTGGATTGTGAGGTCTTAATCACACAAGCGTTTGACGTGATTGTGATGTCATAATTGATAAGTTTGCCAAATGGTACCGTGTCGGCATTTGGTGATAGGTCAAATATGACTGCCAGAAGGTGGTCTGTCGGACAAAAACCCTGATTAAAATGTCTTATATGATATATCCTAGGAGAGAAAAAGAACCTTAAGCCTCGAAATGAACGCTCAAACCACCTAATTTCTATAAGAGAACTCTTATTACATATTGTCTCATTCACATGGACGGACGGAAAACTTTTTAATACCATACGGACGATTCTTCCCACATTTGAGTTATGGTGAAATCAGGGAAATGTACCCCAGTGGATATCCGTACATATCAGTGACGATGATTTGAGTAGTTCACCTATTTAGAGACATATGATATGAAGTTTTGGAATGAGTAATGGCAAGAAGTTTCATGCTCTACAAAACTTACTTTTGTATGAAAGCCTTGAATCCCCTAGGAATCCCGGAAATGGTAGTACTGGTGGAAGACTTAGTGGCAAACGTGGTATCCATGGAAACAATGATGGACGGACGGATGAAAATGCTGATGGGCCGTAGCTAAGAGGATGATGTATCATGGGAAATGGATCAATTCTATGTCGAAAAACGTCAAACATTCGTACTATGCTCTTTTCCTGTTTTCGCCATTTTGCTCTACGGTTTTGAAACCAGACCTGAAGGAAAAATTTTAAAATATGTTTATTATAATTATATCTTGTAATTCGCAGTAAATGCTATGGACCGCATTAGCACAAAAATGATCAACTATCGTTTATACATGCCACCTGACCCCACCTCTTGATTTTCAGAGGCCCATGTTTGTCTATTTGTCTGCTGTATCCTGGACATTCCGAATCTTTATACCTTTGTCTCTGTTATTTTATTTACAAAAATAACGTTACCATTGATACAAGGCTAGAACTCTCTCTCTCTCTCTCTCTCTCTCTCTCTCTCTCTCTCTCTCTCTCTCTCTCTCTCTCTCTCTCTCTCTCTCTCTCTCTCTCTCTCTCTCTCTCTCAAATAAAACTTTAAAGGGAATTAGCTTTTGATATGATTTTATGCCTGAGAAAATTGAAAAGTCAACGATTGAATCACAATACGTAAACAATGTATAAAAAAAACTAAATATTTGCCGTGATTTATGTTAACCATGATAACAACACCAGAAGATTTACACAGCACGCGTTGTATGATATTCCTGTTATCTTATATTTATTTTCTGTGTTATTATGCCGTATGATTATTTTGGAAGATTTTTTTTCTTCTGAACTAATCTTGCATAAAATAAAAAGAAAATAATTTTCATAACGGATTTAAAGTAAATATCCTAAGAGGATATAACTATGTCTATTGTAAATCTCGTAGTGTCATCAATAAACACGACACTAATTAGTATAGGTGGGTATTGGTTTAGTAACAAAATAACAATACATCAAGTTGAGAAAGTCCAATTAACATAAGGTTCAGATTTGCCAAATCTTCTTAATCGTTTGTCTGCACGATGTTATAGTGCCTTGATCGTTTATCTGTAAATCTTTACCAATTATCGATGGATTAAATTTTGACGTATCTTCCATCTATTGTGTCATAGTGTTTAGTGTTTAAAGAACTATGAAAATTTCACAAATAATCGGATAAGTAACCGCATAGGAGGGTGAGTAATTAGAAAGTTTTTCCGAGGTGATTTGAAAAATAAATCGAAATATTATCCTAAAGTTCGATAGTTGAAACAGGGATAATACCAGCTTAAATGTTACAACAAGATTAGGATTTGCAGAAGCTTTAGTGTTTGTTTGGACCAGACGTATAGTTTTTCTCCTTAAATTTTAGTCTTACTCTTTTATTCATTTTGAACTTTTTGAATTACAAATTAATCTAATGATAATGCCGGGATCACTTTTTCAATTTGTATAATCTCACAAATCAAATGTATAAGAATTTCATTTCTCGTAGCCTCCTGAAATGCAAGTATGTTTTGTTGCTAAAATCTTGTTAACAACATTCAACCTTCAAGTGTTAGTTTGGCAAAGAATCAAAGTTCGCTGATCTAAGTGGGTTTAATATAGAATCGTGGTTAGATTGAATTTTAAAGTGCTTATTCATATTTATCTATATAAAAAGTAGAGATACTAAAATGTTAATTGTTGTAAAGTCCAAAAGACAATATCGTGATATGACAATGTTTAGGACATAAAAAAGATGCAATTTTCCGTCTTTTTTATATGATAACTCGATCCACACTCACGAGTACTAAATTTATCTCTAATCATTACATTTCAAAACAAATTCTGAGGTCGTTATTCTGTCATAAAATGAAGACCATAAAACACAAAACCCATTAAAGTTAAAAGTGCAGTTTTTGCATAACGTTCTTAACATGAAGCCCAATTAAAGAACACTTTTCGAATTGTGTTCCGCGTCTGAAATTAAATCAGTAGCCAGTAACGCATGAATGATTTAACGATAATTAGTATTTTAACGATCAATATTTTGTTGTGGGCACAGAAATGCAATAAGTTTCAACCTCATCTTAGCTGTTAGATATAAAAATTCTCAGACGTAATTCCCGTAAAAATGTACAATACCACAACTTATCGTGAAGAGATCTCTACGTAATCATGTGACTGTTTGATGACACTTTCTAATATATGTAACTGATTTATGTAATAACTGTTTACTAGAATTTATTAGAATGAAATATATACATGTACCAAACATGAAACTGAATCCAGTAAAACCAAAACCAGAACCCTCAGAATCAAAATATAATCATTTAATATTTAAATATAACGTCGACATTATCTAACACCCTGATCGACTGTTATCTAGTATTTACTCTGTTTTCTTGCATAAATGGAATATTTTCTTTAAAAATATTCTGAAGAACTAAAACCCTTTGAACACTTTTACTCGGCTTAATTCGACTAAACTAAATTTTTATCAATAAGAAAATCCTATTTTCGCATTATTTTCATAAGTAGCAGAATTTGGTTTTATTATGGGTGGATCAAAAGACTCCGTCCTCCATCTACTCCTCTCCCCAATTGAAGTTATGAGTTCTCTCTTTTATCCGCATGTCTTTTAAATAGATACACAAAACCCTGATAATTTAAGCTGAATCATGATGGTGTGCTCACAGCTAACAACTAGGTAATCCTTTTTACAAGTAACTTAAATACTTACTTTCCCCATTTTCTTAAATATCTATTTTCTCGAAACTTGTTGACATGTTTTATTTAATGTAATCTTGATAAAAATCAGATTGATAACGATCATTAAAATTTAAAAAACAGATAAGTAGAATTTCTTTAAGGATTTATTTTTAAAGTATTCATAATTCCCTGATTTTCTCTTTTATTCCTAAAATTCCACACAACTGAAAATCCATTTTAATAAGCCGTTCGTTTGATGGCCTTCAGCTGTAATTATAAAAGTAGCGAAAACCCGTCAATACACTAACTCCACGGGAAGTCCCATCGTCTTTAATGTCGAAAAATAATCATGCAAATTTTGGATTTAGTCAACAATTATAAAAATTAGAGAAGCATTTAGCGGATGATGCGACAACAAAGACGTGTAACAAATCCCTTTGAAACTGTCATGATAGTTATACTGTCGCGTTACAGAATTCAGCAGGAGTCCATGAGCATATTAGCGTAGCCAGAGGTAATGCTTAAGCCCATTGCTACTTTGATATATCCACGTATATAGAAGAAAGGATAGAAAATATTAATATCCGAAAGAGAACATGTGCTACTGGCGCTGGGATAACTATTCGTCTATATATATATATATATATATATATATATATATATATATATATATATATATATATATATATATATATATATATATATATATATATATATATATATATATATATATATTGTTTATTGTTTTCATTTCTTCAACATTTAATTTAAGCTTTTTATAATAGATAAACCAATCCTATTTTTGCAGGGGCTGACTAATTGCTGGAGATAGATGGAATGTTAAGAGGCTCATATGTTTCACAAAATAGATTTGTTTCTAAGTTTCTCTTATTACTACAATCCCCCCAAAACTACAAATATCCTTTAAGAATTCTAAAGCTGTTGAGACTTTACAAATTATTCTCCTTTCACAGTCGACAGTTTACAGTATACCGATAGTCGAGATGTAAAATCCTGTCCTCTGAGTAAGACAAAGAAGGATCTTGTCGTCGGACTACAAGAAAAATTCTATGTAACCTAATATGAAATTATCTATGTATACGTTTCTGGTCATATACCATTTCGATGCTGAAACGATCCATATTTCACCACCATTGTCAGAACTACGATATACACGATATTGACTTAATCAATGAGAACGTCCGTATACATTTTACACACGATAAGAAGGTCCATATACGTATCTTGTTATTGGTAATCAAACAAAATTTACTTTTTGGATTGTTATGAAGCTATAAGAATCAAATATAAATAGAAATGATTATTTATCATCTATAATAAATAATGTATAATTATATTGAGTAAGCTTAATTCACTTCGTTTGATATCGAATAAAAAATCAATTGGAACCGTGCGAATGCCTAATTGATATCCATATACACAAGATAATCCAACAATAACACAATTAATTAAGGTTGGAGGGGTGTTTATATATCTCCTTAAAAATGTCTATAAATACGATTGATATTTGTTGATAAAAGTGATGACGTCAATTTTGTCAACAAAGAATCCAAATATTATAAAGCAATTGTTGGTTGATTACGTGGATCCACTACGTGGATCCACTTTAATGACGTCAACATGTATATGGACCTTTTCTTTTATCAATCTATATCGTCTGTAACATGTATATGGACCTTCGGATTGATTAAATCAACATCGTGTATATCAGTTATATGGACTTCCCTTTGATCAGTCTGTAAATGATGATGATGATGATGACGACGACGACGAAGACGATGGTGGTGGTGGCGGTGGTGTAAGCAAAAGAAGTGTTGACAAATATACAATTTCACTCATCAGAAATGCATTATTTAACTTGATGCATTATTTGCTACTCGGTTGTATTATGAAGTCCATACACATATTGTTTTGTTTTTCGAAAGAAACTCAGATTATGGTATAATACTTCTAAATACTGAAAGCCCAAAAAATGCAACATTTTTTCGGGTTTTAGGGTCTTTTTTCAGAAACAACGACAACAACAAAAACTATATCACCATACCTGAACACGTGCTTCGGTGAGATCCACCTTTTCAGCTATTTGTTCTCTTAATGTGCAATCTGGGTAGTGCGTGTGTTGGAACACTGCCTCAAGCTCGCGGAGTTGATCCGCTGTAAATGTAGTTCGATTGCGTCTCTGTTTTTTAGATGCCAACAAGTCATCGTTACCATAGTCGTGCGCTGGAGATCCTGTCAAAACAATGTGATGATACTGTACTGCAGCAACTGATAGTACTACCAGTGGTAGGGGTGGTAGTAGTTATAGGAATGGTAGTAGAAAGAGTAGTGGTAGTATTAATAGTAATGGCAGTAGTAACAGTTGTGGCAGTAGTAATAGTAGTGAAATTAGTAATAATAGTGGCAGTACTTATAGTAGTGGTAGTAATAGTAGTGACAGTAGTAATAGTAGTGACAGTCTTAATAGTAGTGGCAGAAGAAACGGTTTTGACAATAGTAGATCCTACTGTAGTAGTAGTAGTAGTAGTAGTAGTAGTAGTAGTAGTAATAGTAGCAGTAGTAGTAGTAGTAGTAGTAGTAGTAATAGTAGTAGTAGTAGTAATAGTAGCAGTAGTAGTAGTAGTAGTAGTAGTAGTCGTAGTAGTAGTAGCATTAGTAACAGTTGCGGCAGGAGTAGTAGTGGCAGTAGTAACAATTGGGAAATAGTAGTAGAGGTAGTAGAAAAAGTAGTGCCATTAGTAAGGGTAGAAACAATAGAAACAGTAGTGGCAATAATAATAGTAGCGGATGTTTTGTTGTTGCATTATTATTTAATGTCTCCCTCAAGAATCTTTCACTCATATGGAGACGTCACCGAATGCCGGTGAAGGGCTTCAAATTTTGGTCATGTCGGAACTTACGGCCATTGAGCAGTGAGGGTTAGCTAACGTGCTGACACCTACTATGACACGGGGTTTTACTGGCGTGTATAGTAATAATTGTAGTAATAGAAGTAGTAATAACAGTAGTGGCGGTAGGGATTTGTTAGTGATAGTAATGGTAATAGTAAAAGTAGTGACAGTAGCAATAGTAGTGGCAGTAGCAATAGTAATGGCAGTAGTTCAGAAATTAATAGTAGATCTATAATTCTGCTAAAATGAATTCTTTATAATATTTTTATTTTTCTATAATAAAAAAGAAAAATATTCGTTATAGAAAAACATTAAAAAGAATTCATTGTTTTCATTGAAACCGCACCTTTAAGCTGCATTGTTTTTAACCAAAACATCCATTAAAAGGAACTTAAGCCTTAAAGACTATATATACAGCATGCTGACAAAGATTTTCCGTTATCCATCATTTTCTTGTTTGTTTTATATAAAACCAACAATTTTTAAATGTTCATAGTATCCACTGATTTAAGTGGAAACTAAATAAAAACATTTCCATCTGTGGCAAATTAAATCCATATTTTGTATCTTTTCTAAAATATAAATATCTGCTGTGCAAAGTTTGAATACAAATTGATTTTATGAGAGAAAAATTAATTTACTTGAATAGACTTAAAGAACAATGACTAAAACCTATATATTCCCATAAATATATCAAGTAAAATTAAGATGTATGCATTGTATAATATGATTGTATAATCAGATTTTATGATTTTAGAAACATTCAAAAATATGGCAAATTGACAAATATAAGTACATAGAATTAGTAAAAAATTTCAAAATGTTAAAAATTAGCTATCCAGCTCATTAAATTTAACGAAGTTACAAATTAACATCAAATTAATTTTGGCTGATTCACGGTCCTATATAGTTTCGAACTGAACAAATTGAAAACAATACAGGTTGTAAATCAATTCTAAATTTTCATTATTTTCTTTTTTTATCTCCATTAATCTTGTTTTCGTTGCTTGTTATTATTTTCCTTCCGTCCTTCCGTATTTCGCTTTTTTCAGTTAGAGGTGTATTATAGGGGGTGGTTAGAGTGTTGTGTTCTTCAGGTTTGTTATCAAATATATGATATCCCTTATTCATTTTAAATAATTATAAGGAAAAGTGAATGTCATAGTTAAAATATTGATAGATAAACACGTTATAATAAAAAAAAATCTACACTATATATTTTTCTTTGTTATTTGTTATTGCTATTAAAACAGAGGTCCGGAATAAAAAAAACTGTAAGATTCTGGCTCAAAACAGGGTTTTACACTTTATATTACAATATATAGTAATAATGGTTATAATTCGTTTGAAAATTAAAAAAAACATAAACGGACATAAAAATGTAATTTTGACTAAAAATTATCATGATGTAAAGTTACAGTTCTTTCGGAACCCCGTCCTATCATTTTATTTTTCTTATCTAATTCTTCTAATAACAGGAAACTTAATCAAGAGAATATAAATTGAGATATTGTATATTTTGTCGTTGGGAAACCTATTTCATAACTAAAAAGAAAGTTAAACAACTGTTTTTTTACATCTATATTCTTTCTATTCAAACATAAAAAATACAGCATAATAATTTAGTCATTCTTGTTGTTATTTTTATAACAAAGCAGTTTTAGGTTTAACTTTCTCTCAAATATAAAAAAGCAAAACAAAACAAAAATCGAATTCGAATAAAAAAAAAGAGAAAAAAATCGTTGTTTTAATTACCCTCTCCTAAATTTTCCTCACTGGAGTCTAGATCGTCAACCACATCAATTTCTTCATCATCATCCGTAAAACCCTCCGTATTTATAACTCTTTTTCCAATCTCGCTCCGTTCTGAACTTTTGTGAATAATGTCCATCTTGCGTTGATTAAATTGAATTCCAATTATATTCTGGTTGAGTTTTTAAACATTTCTTTTCTTTTGTTGATGAATGAAAAGAAAATTAATTTTACATATTTTTTTCTAAATTGTAGTAAAAAAAAATCAGTGTGATCAGCAATGTGATTTATATTTCTTCTTTTCTCAGTACAAGGTAATCTCGTTTTTCGAATTGATATTTTAAAGTTTTGTAACTTCTGACGTTCCCGTAAGATGTTTACTCTAAAAAGAAATCTACTAGACTATCATTAACGAGCCACTAATTGGGCATAAATGATAGTTTATTTTCGGCGTAAATTTTATCCGCTAAAAATTTATTGTAAAGAGGGATTCAACCATTAAATTTAACAGAAATAATTTAAGCTCTTTTTGTATCTGTTTCAAAGTATTTCGTTCTTGAAGCGGATTAGTGGAAAGGATACGCCCCCTAAAGCCGATCGAATTAGCACGCGCCGTGCTAGGCTATATGCAATGACTATTACTCCACAATGACCGGATAATATTTAGTGATATTCAAAATACGTTGTCCCTTTTATTTATTCGTCGTTTCATTTTGTTTTGTAAACTGTATACCCCATTATAACACCTTGGTCAACTGGGACGTGCTGTGACAGTGTGTAATATTGTAAATTTACGACAGATTCGATAGTCTACTCCTGTAATTTTTGTAGTCGATATTAATTCATCAACCCCCGAGAAACAATGGACTTGTCTGTAATTTCAATATTTAGGCCAGTCCAACTGTGTCTTTAGAGGTGTATGAGTTAATGATTGTATCATAGCATGTAATCATACAGTGAATGGTCACATGTCATATTTTATCAACAGATAGATTAAGTGTTTATACTAACACGTTCTCTGTTTCCACAGAGGAAACATGTTTATATTTCGTGGATCAGAAATTAATCCAAAAGTATAAACAAACACTAAAAGTCGCTACGAACCGATAATGACAGAGATATGCGGAATAAGTTTAACACTGTATACGGAAAAACAGTAAAACACTCAAAATAAACAAATTTTCGGCCACTTGGCCTTTTTCAAGTGAAAGACGAAAATAATCACTTGATAAAGGTCAAGTGGCCGAAAAATTGTGAATTTTGAGTGTTTTATTGTTTTTTATTTTCGCATACTGGTACTTCCCTTTGGAGGACATTAAATTTTATTAAAACTGTGTATTTTAAAGAAAAGAAACATATAGTTATATCATTGACAGGAACATATGAGGGGGATTTGAATACAAGACACTTCCTTATAAGATATATATTTAAAATGTCCATCGCCACGTAATATTTGACTTAGCGATAGAAGTGATAGTTCGTTATGACGTGAAAGGGCATAGTATGAAATATACAGTAGAACTTCGCCTACAGACCACATCGCTGAGGAGACCATCTCGAATTTAAGACCGGTCGCAAATATTCAAACGCCTGAACATTTCCTGATAAATATTTGATGAGACAGACTAAAGAGACCACCTCTATAATCAGACCACTTTTAGTCAGACAGTTATATGGTCTCAATAGCAAGGTTCCACTGTATGTGTATCTTATACGTAACATAACACAAAACAAATACTTGAAACAAAGAAAGAGTTAAACGAGAGAAAACATAAACATATGGCTCAAAGGGTAAACAATTGTTTGTTTATTGTTGTTTAACGCCCCACTCAAGAATATTTCACTCATATGGAGACGTCACCAAATGCCGGTGAAGGGCTTCAAATTTGGGCCTATGCTCGGCACTTACGGCCATTGAGCAGTGAGGGTTCTTTAACGTGCCGACACCTACAGTGACACGGGACCTCCAGTTTTTACTGTCTCATCCGAAAGACAGGAAACCAACCTGCCGCCGGCGGGACTCGAACTCACGACCTCACGATCCAGAGTCGAGCGCACTGCCGACTGAGCCAGGCAGGCCCTAAAGGGTAAACAAAGCGCACGAGAACAGAAATATATATGTGGAAACTGCTTTACTATTTTGTTTTGTATGTATTATCTAATTTTGTAAACAAATAAATATATTTTTATTGAAATATTTCTTTCCTAAAACAGTTGGTTAAAGAGACGTGACTCGATTTCCTTTTTTCAAATTTTCAGTTATCAATTATTTGTTAAATGTTGTATATATATAGAGAGAGAGAGAGAGAGAGAGAGAGAGAGAGAGAGAGAGAGAGAGAGAGAGAGAGAGAGAGAGAGAGAGAGATAGAGGCCATAACGGCACAGCATTATTTTTTATGTATATAATCTGTAGTCATCTGTATTTAGATAGATATAAAAAATAATAAAAAATGTATTTGACTAAAATGTTATGTTTGTGATTTATTAAGCCATGATTATTCATGTTCATGTAATATAATTTAATGTAACCGTCAATCTTTAGCATTGTGGAAACCTAAATAGGTATCCATGGATCAAAACAGTTTTAGCATGAGGAAACAGTACATAGATACATCAAGTCTCCAAAGGATTTCAGCATGCTGTAACTATGCGGATACTTCAGGTTCCCGCAAGTTTCCGTTGCGGAAACCTAAGACGTCCAAGAATCCAGATGATTTCAGCACGCTGACATTATGCGTATACTTGAGGTTCCCACAAATTACTCCTACGGAAAACTAATAGATCCAGATTGTTCCAGTACCCTGAAACTATGCGTAGGCTAGATCTAAGGTTCCTGAAAGTTTCCGTTGCGGAAACCTGGGACGTCCACGAATCCAAATGGTTTCAGTACGCTGAAACTATGCATATAGTTCAAGTTCCCGCAAATAACTATGTATATACTTCAGATTTCAGCAAGTTTCTGTTGCGCAGACACCCTAGGTGTACGCATAAGGAAACTGAATGCACACACCTGCCGTTTCCGTGCGGAAACGTTTCGGAAATCATATGTAAACTAAGATTTCTGCTTGGTTTCCACAAAGTTTCAGCAAAATTACTTCGTTTGGGACGGGATAAGATATCGATATGATACGTTTGACAGGATAAACAGGTCCTTGTAGTGTACATGTATATAATAGCTCCAAAATGGTCTCTCGTGACTTACGGAATAAAATAATAATCGAAGAAGCATACCTTATAGCATTTGTCTGTTAGTAAAATTCAAAATTGTACGGTGGCCTAGGGCCTACTTCAAACCAAAGCTACAAATTGATCTTTCAGAGCTTGTAAAACTATATATTATTGGATACCCTGGACCCTTAAACATTTGTCTTGTAAAATTCCAAAATTCCGATGGCATGACTCTGGATTCGATATTCAGGGGTGGATTCAGGTGGGACGTGTGCCATTTCAGATGGCAAAAAAGTGTAAAACCTTAATTTTTTTCTTTAAAAAGTGGGGAAATACATAAACCAAGATGTTCGATTCTAAAGTTGCGAATCTTTTGCTAGAAATCCTGGATCCGCCACTGATATAACGGCTATGTAGATTGAATTTCCTTTTGTTTCGAGTGTTAATCAGAAGTATGAATAAATCATAATTTCGTGTCTAGAGGATACAAAATTAAATCTATCCCTTAGGGTTTTTTTTAGAACGAATTTCCAAGAGAGCATACCCTGACCTAGCTACGGGTCGTGATTTCGTAGCATTTTATAGCTACGGACAGTGATTTAGTATATGGCATAGGCGTCGGGACTGGGGGGGGGGGGGGGGGGGCTAGGGGGGCTTAGCCCTCCAACGTTTTTGCAAAGATAGACATAGTTGTTGAAAATTGGGGCTTAGCCCCAGACGTTTCTGGCGTGTGTGTGTTTTAAGTTAGTTTAGCCCCCCCTTTCAATTTGCCTCCGACGCCCATGAATGGTGAATTCTTGCCTCACAGTTAATCATACAATCAAACAATATTAAAAATGTGTACAACAATTTATATTTTGTATAACAATTTTGACTTCTATATTATAGTAGTTATGTTAGGTCTACCCTCTCCGCCCCCGTCCTTTTTTGAAAAATTTCTAAATCCGTGACTGCTCTAAATTATATATTTCAAATTGTTTAGGCCTATATGATTTTGGATATATCGATGGATTTCGCATCCAAACCAGCGTACATCGTAATGGTCTCTTCTTCTCCTTTTTTTTCTTTCTCATTTAATCAAAATATAATCAGAGTGACTTACACAGCTGATGTCGAAGCAAAGCAGATCTCAAGATGTTTTTATGCAGTTTGTAAAATTCCCGCCCTACAAGCAGGTACAATTTTCAAGAAAGATAACTCTCATCATTTTTATCAGCAACATATGTCCCACAATGCAACACTCTGCAGACGAAGATTTACACTGCTGACAAGAATCTAAAAAGAAGTCATCCCGAGTTAGTAATTATCCATAAGTTAAATTTTCCTGGAAATAATGAAATCTGAATTGGTTATTTGTGAATTATATATCACTTTACTATGTCGTTTTATCCGTAAATTGCCGTTGTGTGTGGGATCCATCATCCAAACTGGGCAAGTCAAGTGCTGTCAAAACCCCAAATCAGTTTCAAAAATTCTGTGTCAATGTCAATATGATGATAACACGTGGTCACAAAGGTTAATAATATATTTCAAAGTTACAGCCCCAGAGTCTATCGGCATTTAGGATTTTACATTTTGATGTTGAGAATTGTTTTTCCATATGTGGTGAAATATGTATATTGACTACAACGCCAGGAATCCAATGGGAATGCCAATGTCCACTCTGAGTTTATGAAACAAGCCGTGAAGCACTCTCACCGACGTCATGAAATAGATTTATTCAATTAACCGGACCCAAGTTTTTTTTTTCTGATTGTTGAGATTGTGTTTGTGTTGAGTAAATCATGAAAAAGTTCTAGGCCTACATTGGCTATAACCTTTGGACCTGGTAAATTTTCATGGTCTAGTGAGTCCAGAAGATTGAAGAAAAAACTTCTTGCAGTAGATCTACAGTGCCATAAGTTTATGAACAAATATAAGTTTCCCATTATTTTCTATGTAAAATTGTCATATTTTCTATTTATTCCCCAGGATAGAGTCAAACTTATATTAACTTTTTAGGCTAGTATAAATAATGAATAAACCTCTTTATAAAGGTCACCTGTCTATAATGACTACTTTTGTCTTTTCCCTTGAGTGATCTTTTTTGACAAGTTTGACTGTGTTTATTTTGAGTTTCATTCTCTTATATCTTAATCCATATCCTCACAAATTACTGATTGTTCTGTGATTAATACTAAAATTCTGAAATAGAATCTACAACATATTTTATTTTGCAATGACACAAATTTCTTGGAGAAATTTAGATCTAATATTTCCTCATATCTGACTGTGTATTTTTAACACATTTTATTTCATTCATAGAAATGGGATTGGGCATGTTTTTCAACATTATTTGTGCCCTCTCCCTAGTATGATAACAAACAAAAAAGTGCCACAGATGGTGGTATATACAATGCTTTTTTAACAATTTTCAAGTAAACTTTCAACAAAGAAAAAAATGATGATGATGATGATGATACACAGTCTTTGTTTTCATATATATATATATATATCTAAAAAAGCCATCTGAATAACAATTTTAGATGTAATGTAGATTGAAAATATGAAATAAATGAAAGGACAAATACTTTTTGACCAGGTCTGTTTTAAATTTTGATATCTTATGATTCTTCAAATTTCTGACCAACAATATTTTGACTCTGTTGACATATCTATATAGATTACCATCAGTCCCAGTGAGTTGTTGTGCAACATGTGTTGTCCTTTTTTAAATACTGTTGAAAACTTAAATTAATTCTTGGAAAGTACTTCACCAATCATCTTTTTGATCAGATTTTGTAAAAACCTTTTTAGGATAATGGGAACATAAATAGTGTATTCCTTGATCAATGCCAATGGGCACTTGGGCACCGCCAAAACTGACAAAAATAGCTTACTATCCCTCAAAAAAAAAAAAGAAAGAAAATTCTTTACTCCTGCACACACATTATATGTAGTGATAATTTATATTGTCTTAAATATCTTCTTTACTTCAATGCACTTTAGATAGCATAAATTGTGTAGTTTATTAGCCTGGGAGCCTGTTCAGTCCCGTTCAGACTTCAATGTGGGAAAATATACACTGGAGCACAAATCATAGCTGTATGATTTTCATAACAAAGTAGCAAATGATTCCTAAATAAAAATAAATCATAATGAATGCAAGATAAACTCCTCATTGTTTGGCATTAAGAGTCAATGACCACTAAATATTTACCAGTGGGAAAGATTCATGATTGTTGACCTCTAAATTTCCAGGAATAAGAAGAATTAAGTTCAAAGGCAGTAACCTCCCTCATAATCAAGGAATGAAATATAATGTATTAAGCAGGCCACAGAAAAATCTAGAGGCCTTCCTATCAGACCGATAGGGATAAAAGTATTCTCTTTAAACAAATGACCCTTAGCAAGCTTAATTCATTTCAGCTTGAACTTTGATGGGAAAAATGCAATTTTTCCATGGAATTGACCAGTAGGCCTTCCTATCAGACCTATAAGGGATAAAAGTATTCTCTTTAAAAAATATTACCCTGTAGCTTGAACTTTTATGGCACATTACATACACTACAGTTTCTTATTAGATCACTGATCAAAGTTTTATACAAGACTGTCAAGAGTTGTCAAAGTTCTCCGAAATAGGTGCAAATTTTCAAAATAGATATTTGACCCACAGCTTTCAGGTTTTTAGGTCAAAGGACTAGTGAAATTTTTATTCGTTTGGCTCAGGGTTAAAATTGTGAAAAGTAGGTAAAAATCCAAGGTTTAGTTCACTAGGTCAAAAATCATGGTACCAAATGAAGGCTCTAGTCATAAGAAATATATATATGAAATATCAAAGCCCAAGCCCTCATGGTTTAAAAGCTATAGCCAAGGTTGAAGTTTTTGAAAAGTAAGTCAATAGTCAAGGTACAAAATGAAAGCTCTCCTCATAAGGAATCTATATGTGAAGTATTGGAGCCCTGTCCCTTGCCGTTAAAAAGTTATAGGCCAGGTTAAACTTTTGTCTACAGACAACGATGACGTGGGGGGGGGGGAGTATTGGCATTAGCTCTCTGGACTTTAAAAATGATCAGGACATTAAAAATAAGATCTAAAACGAAGTTTTGGAAATCCTCAGTCTGCCACTCAGTGCACTGTCTGTTTCTTAGTAGAGTTATTTCCCTTTTATGGCGGAATTATTAAAATGCCTCAGGATAGCACAGAGTTTTGTAAAATGATCATCTCAAATAAGATAGTCTTCAAAGTCCTCACTCAGCCTGTCACTGTCTGTTTCTTAGGTAGCGTTATTTCCCTTTTATAGTAGAATTTGAATGCCTTGGGACAGATCATTATTTAAATAAGTCAACATGACGAAAATTGTCTGTTTGTTATAAGAATAATGTTCCTTTAAAATAAAGTTTTCTCTTGTAATTTTACCACAATCATGCATAGGTCTTCAAATAAGATGAATGACTGGTATAATCAGAGGCCTTGCATGAGTTTTGCCTTCAAAGGGAATGATCACCCTTTCATTAATTTTTCTATGGATTAAAGACAGGGGCTGAAAATTTTCTTTCAGCTGCTTGGGTCCAGGACTTTTTTGTTAAATTTTTCCTGGGTCTGGTCCTCTAACATATGGGACCAATTACAATAAATCTAAGTCAGATTTTTAATATACATTTGTAATTAACTCGTACATATAACAATTATCAAAGGTGGGAACACAAAATTATATAAGCCAAAAACCGCCACAAAATCATATTAGAAAATGACGATTGAACTTTACAAAGGAAATAAATAAGGTTCAGAAAGAAATTTAAAGACATAGTATCTACGATTTCCTCAAATATTTCAATCTCAATTGTTTGGGTCAAATATGTTAATATTTGGAGATAAAAAACGAAAAATTGTTGAATTAAAACACATAGAAGTATAGTTTTATTGTATTTCACAACTTTCCACGTTTTTTTTATTTTTTGTCGGTACGACAAAAATTCGTTTGCAAGCCCGCCCATATTCATATAACCTTAGCGTGACCTGTATTTGCGCATGCGCATTTCCATTGTTGATAGTGAAAAGCATGGCGTCCAAAGCAAAAACAAATCGTGGCCGACCTGTTAAATTGACAGATTCAGCCACAACAGGATTAAATGATAAAAATAAGTTAATTTCATGCAAACCGTTAATGTAAACGATACAATTATGTATAAATATCGAATTGTAAATAAATCAACACGTGCTTACCTCAGCATCCATTGATTGATATCGATACGATCTAGGTCATTGCGTGTGCTTCTGGGATTGTTTCTGTGCATAATTAATGAGTTTGATTCTTACAGACGACGACAACAAATCAGCATTTATCCGTTAATTACGCTAATTATACAAAAAAGTGTCGACGTGGAAGATCATTATTCAGTCATATCTTCGATATTTCCGCAAAATTGCCGACTAAAAAAAATAACCATTTTCGTAGATACTATGTCTTTAAAGAAATTGACAGAATAATCATTCATTGATTCAGACTTGTTAGGTTCTCAAACCCACACAACAGGAAATCGACAGGGTCCCAAATAAAAATATGTAGGTCAAGGACCTTGGACTTACGGAATTTGCAGCCCTTAAAAGATTATGTCGAGAATTTTAAAAAATGTGTTATTGATTTTTTTAGTGTTGATCAAGATATGGGTATAGCTATTTTGAAATGGTTATAAATTGTATATATATATATCATATAAAAAACCACCATCCTACCAGTCTCTGGTGTTCTGATGTGACAGTGTATAAGTGTACTTTACCATGTACTAAAGTATGTGTTAGATTTTCCACAATCATGGACATAATAAAAACTTCCATTTCAAGCTGATAATCATGATGCATATAAAGCATTTTCTTGACCTCTTTCCAATGCGAAAATGCCAAAAAATTCTTAATTTTGAATTTCATTATGAAGAGTTTAGAATATAAAGTATTATCAATTAAGTATCTCAAATTAGTTTTTTTTATTTAGTTCATATGCAATTTTCCCATGGACCCTGGACTCTGGACCCAGAGTTTAGGAGGCAGGAAAATCCCTGCATATTTACATGAATATTCATCAAGTAAACTTGATTTCATTTTATATCTGCTGATATTTATGCCTTCTCTGCATTTCCACAGATTATATAAAATGGAACCAGATGTCCCTACAGAGATAAACAACAAAACAGATAATTCTGTCACCACTTTAAAGTCTCGGGAGAAAGGAATCTTAGAAAAATATCCAACAGATTGCGATGGACAACCTGTTCAGAACAAAGAAAATACATGTTCAACCACTCATGAAAAGCAACAAACAGTGGATAAACAACAACAATCTGAGATGCCTGCTGAGCAACAACAATCTGAGATGCCTGGTCAACAACAACATTCTAAGATGCCTACTCAACAACAATCTGAAATGCATGCCCAGCAACAACCATCTGAGATGCCTGAACAACAACAACAATCTGAGATGCCTGCTCAAACACAGCAACAATCTAAGATGCCTAGTCAACAACAAACTGACATGTCTACTCAACAACAACAACAACAATTTGAGATGCCTGATCAACAACAATCTGAGATGCCTACTCAACAACAACAATCTGAGATGTCTGATCAACCGCAGCAACAATCTAAGATGCCTAGTCAACAACAAAATGACATGCCTACTCAACAACAACAATTTGAGATGCCTGATCAACAACAATCTGAGATGCCTACTCAACGACAACAATCTGAGATGCCTGATCAACCGCAGCAACAATCTAAGATGCCTAGTCAACAACAAAATGACATGCCTACTCAACAACAACAACAACATTCTGAGATGCCTGATCAACAACAATCTGAGATGCCTACTCAACAACAACAATCTGAGATACCTGATCAACAACAATCTGAGATGCCTATGCAACCACAGCAACAATCCAAGATACCTGATCAACAACAGAAACAGCAATCTGATAGTCCTACTCAGCAACAACAGCAGTCTGAGATGGCTGTCAACCATCAGTCTGAGATGGCTGTCAACCATCAGTCTGAGATGGTTGCACAACAACAATCTGAGATTCCTGCTCAACAGCAACAGCAATCTGAGATGGTAGATAACCAACATCAATCTGAGGTTGGCACTTGTCAGCACCAAACTGAAGTGCCACATCCACAGACTTTAGAAGGTCAGTCTTCATCTAAAATAAATACATATTTTATTCTTCTGCAGTAGACCTTTTTGTAGTACTTACCTGTGCTTTTACTTAAACAACAGGTTTTTTTCCCTAGCCCTACTGACAAATAGATATCTTAGCACTTCCTCTATTAGATGTTAATTTGGTTCATACATATTTCTGTGATCTTGCTTTGTCAAGATCAAAATATGAGAGACTAAATATAAAGTTTAAATATTTACTATAAGTAGATTTGCAACCTATACTTATTCTGTACACTTTCTTACAAAATGTAATAAGAACTGCAGTTTTCAACTCTTCCCATATTTTAAACAAGATGATATTTTAGCTGAATTACTATCATGCTTTAAAAATTTTATTTGAAAATATATCATTATATAATATCCTCTATTGAATAATAGCAATATTTTGAATTAGATAATATAATCAGTCGTGAAGATTAAACCATAAAACATTGCAATATAGAGTTCCAGGGGTCATAATGCTCACCTGAGCAAAATTGACACCAGTGGACAACTTCTAATCAGAAAAGCTCACTTGATTCTTTAGGTCATGTGAGCATGTAAGAAAACATATATACATTGGGGATGGGGATTTGAGTAGTTTGCAAGTAACTTGACCACTTGATTTTCTGCGATCACAGAATAACAGACAGATGTCTTTAGTTTTTTATCTTATGAAAACAGAAAAAGACGAATTTATCAAAACTGAAAACAGAATTGATGCAAATTTGAAACGGAATATCACTAGCCCTAGGCATTTGCTAGGTTTAAAGTGAGGATCTTTTTAGTTGTCAAGATATTTGGCCACTTTTAAAAGGGAAGGATAAGACCTGGTATTCAAAAGATTGCATTTGACTAGATCACAACTAATATAAGATTTTGTAAGTGTCCGAAGTTGATATGTATATAACAGTAAAGCTGTTATCATGATTGAGATTAGCATCATGATAACGGCAAATTTGCCGTCCACTCGCGATAATATTGTGATGTTCCGTAGAATTAAATTCAGTAGTATTCTTGCTAACTATATGAAATTAAGCAGTCTTTGTTTGTTATTTATTTCATACATAACATCCCCTCAGTAAGACAGACACATAATAAATGACAAAATATATATATTTTGAGGAGTTTTACAACAATGTACGTGATTTGTGTTTGTTTAGGTAGCTCATGTACATAATAAATATAAAGACTTTCTTTTCTTTCGGAGTCAGAGATATCACGATGCTTGAATATTTTCACGATATTGGCAGGTTTTCAGTATGTGATTTTACATGATGATGATGATATATGATAACAGCTCTATTTTACATTGAGTGGAACCTACTTATATTGAACCCGCTTTCATTGAAATTCTGCATTATTTGAAATGATTTGGATTTCCCATCCAAATTTCTTTTTTTTTTAAACCATTATAACCTAATTTTTGAAACCCCAGTTTATTTGAAAGGAAAAATAATAATTTCCCATCAAATATAACAATATATCCAGGTTTGATTGTATATATTGTATATGTATGTATATATATATATATATATATATATATATATATATATATATATATATATATATATATATATATATATATATATTAACAGAAAATGTTATCACAAGCAGTTGTTGTTGACTTATTTTCTTAACACTAATCACACTGATTGTGGTCTAGGTTAGAAAGTTTTGTAATGGATTATGTCAAGTAATGATCTTGTTACTAATACATTAAAATTGAATTAGGTGATGAATAATGGCATACTTCTGTTATTAATTCTATTAAATCTTTGGATATGTTCATTTCAGATTTTCATACACTTGAGATTAAATAATCCAAAATAGAAATACCAGAACTTTTAAAATCATTGTTTAATGGCAAGGTGTATAAAGCTTTCATAAATTAGTTACAAATATATACTTGTAAAATCCTTTCTTTTTTCCTAACGTGAATGAATAAAATTAGCAAGAAATTGAAATTAAATGGAAATTCATGTGATGTTGAATACCAGTAATCACCTGCATGTATTGGTTACATAACATTGATTTCCAGTAATCACCTGCATGTACGGTTACATAACATTGATTACCAGTAATCACCTGTATGTATTGGCATTGATTACCAGCAACATTGATTTCCAGAAATCACCTGTATGTACGGTTACATAGCATTGATTACCAGTAATCACCTGTATGTACAGTTACATAGCATTGATTACCAGTAATCACCTACATGCATATACTTTTATTTTGCTATGTATGAATATTCTATTTCATATATATATATATATACATAGTTCCTGAAAAGTGTCAGACAGATGGATTTGTCTGATAAAACACCTCTCAGTCTAACAACAGAATGTAACAGTATATTCCCTTGTTAGGTCTTACCTGATACGTAAAAATAAGATTTTAAGAACTCTGCTATGTAACAGCAATTATTATTATTAACCTAAATGCAGTCATTATCCCTAAGTGTCTGTCTGTCTGTCTGTCTGTCTGTCCATCTGTCCTCATGTTGTGTTGTTTCAAATTTGTTCTTCCAAAAAATGGTATTTTTGTACTTATAAATATATTACTTGAAAGTGAATTAATTTTCCAAAGACTATGACCACAAATTCACAAGGTCAGAGGTCATACAAAATCAATTGATATTCTATAATTTTCAGTGGGTTCATGGTAGATTGATTCTACTGTAGCCTCTGTTTCCATTGGTTGGAATTATAATTTATATATCTATTATTATTGTGTTTATATTCTCATTAAGGGGCCTCTGTGGCCGAGTGGTTAGAGCATCTCACTTTGAACCATAAAGTCTCTCACCACAGTACAGGTTCAAACCCCTCTGGAACCTAAGCTGATTTTTGTGATAAAGATTGCCAGTTTACTTGCAGAAGGCCGGTGGTCTCTTCCTGGGTACATTGTAACATTGTTCTCTCCTCCACCATTAAAAACTGGCCATCACAATATAACGGAAAAATTGTTGAGTGTGGCATATATGTAAAGCAAATATAAAAATCAAGTTAAATCTGAAACCCTTAATACATATTTTTGATAATCACTCTAAATCTATTGATGACAGAAATTATCAATTAAAAATACAACAATTAACTGTTTAACCTTGGTCAGCCTTCCTGTGATTGTCCTACCCTGTATCGGTTATCAGTATGTTGTGACTATGGAAAGAATATTGATCTACCAAAACTGATTTTATTTATTTTCTTGCAGGGTCCAGTCGGGAAAGATCTTCACAACCAGATGAAAATAAGATAGCCTCATGTTGTGCTGATAACCATGGTGATAGTCTGGCACCTTATCTGCCCCCTCCATCTGATACTTATACATCCAGTCAGAGGCGAATACATGATGGTTGTAGTAATGTCCTACATGGGCTGAATATGCCGGACAGTATGTTACAAGGTAGAGATGAAGACTCTATTGTCGCTGCTCAGCTGATGACTAGCCTGGCAAGAGGGAATCTAGCATTTGATAGTCACCAGCAGATGTCACCACAAACAAGTTCTGCATGTAATTTAATAGTGAATTCCAATCAAATCCTGAACCATTCTGCTGTGTCTCAGAGCTTGGAACCATTAGAGCCCAACAGTGATAGCTACATTCCAAATGTAAGGTACAGAGCTCCTAATTGTGATAGCGTCTACCAGACCCTTAATAGTGTTTATAACAGTGATCAGACTACTGCAGGTAGTCATATCATGAACAGCTCTATGGCTTCCTCTGGATTTATACCCATGGACAGTTACTCTGAAGGGTCCACTGGTCAGTGGCTGCAAGGAGAACACAGGCAAAGAAATGGTTACCCTGGCATGGACATCCCTGGTTATGGTCAACATGCCCACAATATGTCTACTTCCATACATCATTTTGAGCAGAACAGTCAGACTGACAGTTGGAATGGACCACCAACTGGATTTGATAATCGCAGTCATGTTTTACCAAACCCAATCAGAGCTCACTCAAACTATGGCTGTGCTATGCAGAATTTACATGGTTTACCTCCGGAACAAGTGTGCTTTAATGACCAAATGGTTGCTATGGGTGGCATGGGAGACCGATCCAACAATCACTCTAGGAACTCGTACAATGATAGTGGCATAGCACAACTGCAAGACTTGTCCTGCAATACTCCCATAGCATTTGACATTGGCCAATCAAATCACATGGTGGATTACACAGTACAGAAGCCGCCATCTTTGCCACCAATATCAGAAATAACACCAATTGCAAATGAATCCAGTGATTCTAGCAATCTGCCTGAGACTACAGCTAGTGTATACCAGTCTTATCCAAATAATGAATCCTTGCGTAAAAGGTCATATGAGGGTGACTTGGAGGATATTGAAAGATTTCCTGACATGGGACAGAAACAGCGCAAGAAGTCAAGGTCGTCCAGGAGTAGGTCTGGTGGTGTTGGTTATGTTGATCTAATGAAAAACTTATTTTACACTCCACCCACTCAAAATCTTGGTGTAAAACCACAGGAAAATTTTGAGTACAATTTACCAGAAGTTGATAACAGGACTGACAATAGCATGAATAGGGAAGGCTTCTATATGATTGTCTCGCCTGAAATCAACCCTAGTGAAGTGGACACCATTGATCACAAGGGACTCATTGCTAAATATATTGATTACTTACTGATAGAAAATGAACAGATTACAGAAATGTCCAAGTCTGTGTCCATTCCAATTGAAAACTGTGTTATGGATGATCCATACCTGATGGACATTATAAAGGTCAAGATACCATTTCCAACCCCGAAATATTTGCATTGGCTGCGTACATATTATCCTAATATCTGTGTAGATTGGGGTGCCATAAACAAGGAGCTTTCTCAGTATCTACCTGCTGGTAATGTTCGCAAACGCCGAACTTATTACATCGATAATCGTCCATCACCTTTACTTTTAGGAGAATCATTCTACTTCTTTCAGAGAGAAAAAGATCGCCTTTCCTCTAGATAACCAATTACAAATAGCTTACAGATGTAAATCTCTGAACATCTTTCTTCGTAATTCATTGATTACTGTTTTTTATTCAAGAATAGTTTTCTGAAAAGCAATTTTTAGATCATTATCACTTTGTTAACAAGATTTTGTCATTTTTATGCCTTGAGCAGTTAGACTTGTGTCTTGGGAGCTGAAACAAAAAAGTTGAAAATATATATTGCTTGAAATTTTTATCTTTCAGGTAAAAGTAGAAAAGTCAGTATTGTGAAATTTAAAAATGTTTTTTCTAAATATTGAAAAAAAAGTTTTAACATTGAATTTGAAACATTTTCATGCCTTGAAGATCTAGATTGCGACCATATTATTTTGATCTATTTATTTGTCTGTCTGTAACATTCCATTTAATGACTTTTTCTGTTTTACACCAATGGTAAATAGAATGATTTTGATTATTGCCAACATTTCACCATATTTGCCAGAGTTATGGAACTTTTATATCTTTGCGAATGACTTAGAGCTTGCAGGGGCATAGTGTTCTTTAAAGACATATTGTTATAAAAGTGCTGAGCTGTGAAGCATGACATATAATTACATAAACTGGCATGTAATGAAATAAAAATTGTAAATATTTTAATTATGATAAATTCATTAATTTGTTATATGTATGGGTTTTTTAATTTCTATGTATGTATCATTTAATTTTTAGCATGGTTGCCTCATTCCTTCAACAGACTGCCATTTACTTGTGACTTGATATTCCCTCCAAACTAAGTTGAATATTTCATATTGAATTTTCAAGATCTACAAAATTTACTTTCATGTAGATGTCTTAATGAACTGGATAATCAAAACAGATAATTTAAAGTTATGTGTTGTATAACTGGCAGCTCTCGGATTTTGTTTAATGTTAAACTTTCTTTGAAATATGACAACCATTTTCTTACATTCATTTGCTGACTTGACCCATTGACCATAATTGTATGCCTTCACTTTTGAATATGACAACGTCTGCCAATTTTAAATAAATCCTTTTAATTTTACACATTAGGGCTACAGTAATTAAAAATTATAATATATCTTGATTGCTTGTTTCCTAAGATATACAGCTGAAATACTGTGTCCAGGACCCTGTTTCTGTTATGACTTCTTTAAAAATGAGTTCATTATTTAGAATATTTTGAATAGAACTCAAGATAAGAACTATGAGATGACAAAAAAGAACTTGTCATACATATAAAACTATCACATTTATTAGTATGGTACTTTGATTTAGTCCAGATAGTATTGGCTGTAATGGATTGAAAAACGGTTCTTAATGTAGAACCCCATCCCCATTGTGTTTTAATCAGCAGCAACAACAAATAAACAAAAATAAAAAGATTGATAAAGGATTTTTATATAAACACCATGTCATGTGTGTGTCATTTGAAATGGATAACATTTTTATTATTCATTTGTATATGCCATTTTATTTATAATCATCATTATTGTTTAGTTTTATTTAAGCAGATGGGTTCTATGAATAAGCTTTCGCCAACCAGTGATCCAAGATTTTGAGATGAAATTTGGACAAGTTGAACATTTTAGCTCACTTGAGTCAAAGGGTCATGATGACCTGTTGCAATCTTGTTTTGTCTTTCGTTGTTTGTAATGCATAGTGTCTCAAATGTTTACACCTTTTCCACTTCTTCTCAAGAACTAACTGATAAACTTTAACCTAACTTAAAAGGAAATATTCATTTGTGAAGTACCACTGAACCATGATCAGTAGGAAGTATCCATGTATGAAGTACTACTGAACCAATGATCAGTAGGAAGTATCCATGTATGAAGTACCACCTAACCAATGATCAGTAGGAAGTATCCATGTATGAAGTACCACCTAACCAATGATCAGTAGGAAGTATCCATTTGTGAAGTACCAATGATCAGTAGGAAGTTTCCATGTATGAAGTACAACTGAACCAATGGTCAGTAGGAAGTATCCATGTATGAATTACCACCTAACCAATGATCAGTAGGAAGTATCCATGTATGAATTACCACTGAACCCATGATTAGTAGGAAGTATTCATTTTTGAAATACCACTGAACCAGTGATCAGTAGGAAGTATCCATGTGTGAAGTACCACTGAAGCAATTATCAGATTTCTTTCAAACGAAGTACATGTATACATACTTTTTCAGTTGATATCTACAAAGTTTGCAAAAAATGAAAATATGTTGATGAATCTTCCAGTTGCAAGGATGAACTTTAAATTGTCTAAGTAGACAACACCTTTATGCAAATGTCATGTTCACTTAAAACTTATGATATTTTGTATTTATATTATATAAGTTAGAGAGTTGTTACTATGCTAGGAATTATCTGAGGATCATTGTGACATAGCTTCAAGGTCAAAAGGTCAACATTACAGGTGCTTCTTTGTAAACAGAAAATATCAGTGACAGTTTTTAAGCTACTTCAATGGTCAAAAGCATCTAAGATAACAAATTATCATTTGTCTATAAAAATGGCAAACTTTTTGTATGCATTAACATACATGTATTGCAAAATTATTGTTTACAACAATTATTGACTTATTTTCAAGGTCAGAGGCCATGCAAATCACTTTTCTAGTAAGATTGCTTCAATTGTAATACCGGTATCTGTTTTTATTGGTCTAAATTAAGATAGCACCTATCATATACATTCATGTTATAGATAACTGGACTTCAGTCATGTCTACATACAACTGTGTAGCCAAGCTTTCACATTCCTTAAGGTCCTTGTTGACAAAATTTGTCACTAATTTATTTTGTGGGATTACTGGCTATTTGCAGAATTTAAATTTTTATTAAGATCTATAATTAGACAACAGTGTATCAAAAAATTGTGTTCAGTTGATCTATGATGAGATTTATCCATCATACATTTACGACTGTCGAAGCAGTCTTCATTACAGTGGAACCTGTCTTGAGAGACCAATCCCATCTACCATGAAATTGTGGTCTTTCAAGACAGGTGGTCTCACAATAGAGGTTTTATTTAAAGGAGTACAATGTATGTCAGAGAGTTTCTCAAATATATGGTCCTAAAAGACGGTTAAACTCTCACAAGAAAAGTCTCTCAAGACAAGTTCCCCACTACTTTCAATATTTTGATTACAAGATCCACATCAGAGTTATAAATACTCCTTGAAAACCATTGTATGTGTGTACAAGATTTAACATGCAGTAAGGAACCAGTCATAAATTCCATAAGTCCTCATAAGTCATTACATTAACAAGATTTTAATTGCATGGATTTTAATTTATGATTTGATCATTATTTTGGCTTTCAAGGCACCACAGACCAATGTCACATGCCAAAATTATAATCTGATTTTCGATATTAATTACAATGCAATAAGATTTAATATTGTTTGAAATCTTATTAAGTTATATATGCCTTTGTTTGTTTTGTATTTAGTTATACATTGGGAGCTGTTACAGATTATTGGCCAGTTATTTCAATATTAGTGTTGATTCATTAGATTATCTGCTACCTTATTAACATAGAATTGTTGATATTTCAGTTACTGATAGGCAAATTAATACATAAAGATAGATACATCAAAACCATGCAGAACTTCATCAAATACGCAATTATTCCCATAACAGCTTTTTGAGTACTGTAAACGTCTTATATTTTATATTTTGTAAGAGATTAACTAATACATAAATTCACGTGTTTAGGCAACCAAATATCTAGAGAAGTATTTTATATTTCAGTAAAACCTGATTAAGCGACCACCTGTGTATAAAGATCCCCTGATCACAAATAGTCCCCAATAGTACCACCATTTGTGTACAAATTAAGCTCAACATAAAGACCACCTCCCTATAGAGACTGGCTTTGTTGTGTTTCGAATGGGGTCTATATACAAGTTTCACTATAGTTTGTTGAAGTACATTAGGACACTGTAGTTACCCAAGTGTTTTTAACAGAATGTTTAGTATTTGCATGTAGCATTCTTTATTTGGACGAGTTAACTTTTCAAAATAACAATTAATATATATGTACTTTTCATATGAAATTGATGACGTATATATCATATACATATATATTTTCGCTTACATGTGAAGAAATTATATAAAGTATAGGTCTACCAAGGTAGTGTGGTACGTTCAGAGTCTGTCAAAAACCCAAATAATATGGGGTTTTTTTTCCCAAAAATACAAATGCACCGGTAAAACTGACTCCATGTATTTCTGTAACTTAAATATCGGTTTCAATCTACAAGAAATATAGGAGCCAAATAGTGCCCTTACCACACATAATCCTTTGGTTGCCAAAACACCCGTTATGATTCAATTTTCACTGCCAATTTTGGTAGTCCTATAAAACAAGGCTTTTGGCCTCTACTAACAATATTATACATAAACTTGTCCTGGGATAGTTGTAGTTAGGAAAATAAATTCATGATCAATTGTTTTTTATATGTTACAAATGGTGCCAATTGATATGAAAATGGATAAACTACACACAGCTACATGTATTGTAAATCAGTAAGTAGTTTTAGGATATTTTTTTTTTGATTAAATTTCAGATATGTTTATACAGAATAAATTTTAAACAATGATATTTCTGACTTGTGTTTCAAAGTGTGTGACTGCATGTGTTTGTATGTGTGTGTGTGTGAGTGCATGTTTGTGTGTGTGTGCACGCATGTGTATGTCCGCACACACATTTGTGCAGCACCAGTAGGTTTTAGAGGTGACAAAAAGTATATAGAACACTAGACTATGTGGTATGTATGATCTTTATTTCTTCATAATTGAACAGAAAACACACTGTTCCCATGTAAAACTAGAAGACAATCAGTTTTACAGGTAACTAGATAAGAATCACTTCTTTCTGATATTTTCCGTATTAGAACATACTGGAAAATGACATCAACTTAACATAACAACAAACAAATGCACTACTGATATATACAAAAATATAAATAAATAATAAACGCATGAAATACACACACAGTGTCGGAACCTGGGTCAAATGGTGCACTAAACAAAACATAAATATCACAGATGATGCTATTAAAAGAAGCAAGGTCCTAAAAATACAGCAGTCCAAGGGAAAAATATGTATATATAAATGACAAATGCCTGTTTGTGCTGACTGTTCAGACACATAATCACACACATGTTAAAACACACGCACACACACATTTAACATAAATTAAACTTTCTATTATACATACACAATCTGTTGACAATGCTTGACATATAATCATACCATTACTACAGTCTAAGCATTTTTTTCTATTTCATTTGGCACACTAAAAGTTTATAAATTAAGACAAAACGCTAATCCTGCTGGTACCTGCATGTTTAAATATTGGAGACATTTTAATTTGTCTCAGTTCTAACTTCTAGGACAAAATCTAACTAGCACCTGATTTTCTAACATTTTTGATTTTCTTCAACAGTTTGTGTCTACAACATTTATATGACTGCACATGTGTAAACTTAAGTATAGAAAGAGAAAAAAGAAGCATTCAAATAGTATATGTGTTAACTTAAGTATAGACCGAGAAAACAGCAGTGTTCAAATATTTGTATATGTGTAAACTTAAGTATAGTCCGAGAAAACAGCAGTGTTCAAATAGTTGTATAAGTGTAAACTTAAGTATCGGAAGAGAAAACAGCAGTGTTCAAATAGTTGTATATGTGTAAACTTAAGTATAGATAGAGAAAACAGCAGTGTTCAAATTGTTGTATATGTGTAAACTTAAGTATAGACAGAGAAAACAGCAGTGTTCAAATACTTGTATATGTGTAAACTTAAGTATAGACAGAGAACACAGCAGTGTTCAAATACTTGTATATGTGTAAAGTAAAGTATCGGAAAGAAAATATCCATGTTAAAATAGTTGAAAATAAATAATGATTTTATCAATATATTAGTAAAGTGGAAATGATTACAAATTTGTGTATGGACATGTGTATTTTTAACAACATCTATCGCACATATTTAGAAACAAAATCTGATGTGCTGGCTGTAGTTTTAATTTTCTGATTTAGTTCTTTTTAAAAAAAATATAATTAAAAAGATATCCCATTTGTATGAAAGTGATTGATTATGATTGTTATTTTTATAAACAAAAGTCTTGAAATGGATGAGTCAATGCACATATATACATGTACTTGGGCTAAAAGTCAGAAAAAAATTCAGATTGTAGTCATTGTATTAGATCTTGATATTTTTAGTCATGGCTGCCCTGCTGATGGACTGAAAAACTGACATGACTTTAAAAATGAGCAAGTCTGATTGAGCATAGAATTATGAAAAATAAAACCAACAGATCTGAATTACAACAGAAATAGACGCTGAGATACAAGAGCATTGTTAGTGAGATAAGTAATAATACAACAGACTTCATATACAGTTATCATATACAAACAGTTATCATATACAAAGTTATCATATACAGTTATCATATACATATATAGGACTAGTTCTCAACAAGATTAAGCAAACGTCATAAACATATTCCTATAACTATTAAACTCCATCTTCGACCCAAAGATTTCATAAGTCTCAGAAAATGTGCAGGTATATGAAGAAATTTAAATATGAAAATTCAGATTATCTACTGTAAAAGATTTCATCTAATTTTATTTCGTTTGTCTTTTTTTTTTTAAAGTAAGGAATTATCATTTGAAAATAAAATGAGCTGTGACCCTTTACTTAAAATTCATAATAAACTTTTAACAAATTCAAAATCTGAAAAATTATGAAAAAAGGTTTACTATGACAGGTTCCTATTACATTTGGTCTTTAATCAAAGGTAGTCTTTAGAGACAGGTCAGTGATACACTTTTGATTAAGTGTGAATGTATCTACATGTATCTTAATTTTTTCATAAAACTTTTTCTTATGCAGAAAAGATTTCAGAGAACACAACTGGAGTTTAACAGGAACTTTTTTTTTAAATGTGTTTGCTTTCATACTTTTCCATAGAAAAGTTCTGCAAATTTATTAACTGGAGATCAATTCTTGCTAAGGCTATATAGTCTGACGACAATTTGTTTTTTTATTTTGAATGAGTATGGTGTGTAAACATCTATTTTTAAAACGACTGCATGCTTAAATATTGAGAATCTGTCATCAAACAATAGCCCTGGCAAAATACGGCATTTGATGATAACTGGTCTCCAGCCACAAATTATCTTTAAAGATGGAAATAGAAAGTTATCAGTTTGAGACTCTTACAAAACTTCTATAGATTTATAGCCCAGTGTCATTGATTACTGACGATGTAAGAACATAAACGCTATGTGCAGATCATAGCCAGTTAGATTTCAACTGGAATATTTGGACGTGAACAAAAAACAAATAGCCCTTGTGACCAGAAATTGAAAGACTGTTGAAAACAGAAGACCTCTGAATTCTTTTAATGGCTTATACATCAAGGCATGGAGTTTAATTCTGAGGACTTCTTAGGTATGTTTCATTATTTTAATATCCTTTACTAAGTACAGAATATACTAAAATAAATACTATTCAGTTTGTAGAATTCTGTTATATATACTTAGCTAATATGCAACCTATACATGTATACAGGGAGAGCTTGTAAACAAGCATAGTATAATACATGTGACTAGATGGAAGGCAGCGTATAGGGATTCCAGTAAAGAAAAGCTCTCCTTTTTATAAAGCAGAATTAACTTCACCAGTTGTGAAATTTTAGCTTCTTGAAATTTAATAATGTTTATAAAATCATTTTATGATTCATTTGTTCTACAATAGTT
Organism: Atrina japonica; assembly: GCA_030159075.1. Taxonomy (NCBI): domain Eukaryota; kingdom Metazoa; phylum Mollusca; class Bivalvia; order Pterioida; family Pinnidae; genus Atrina; species Atrina japonica. The sequence goes on from BROG01000307.1 coordinate 302,204, forward strand.
TTGCCTTTTTTTTTAACAAGCACTATATTCTGTTCTGAAAATATTCAATCACAACATTTATAAAAAAAAAAAAAAAAAAAAAAAAAAAAAAAAAATAAAGGCTGATCACTCCTGTAAAATGCTCAAATTTTGAAAAATGTCAAATTTTCTATATTTCAAATTACAAATATCTTGTAAAAAGTTAATATTTGTAATCCCTTATAAGAAACAGGACCTCACAACTGGGGGGGGGGGGGGGGGGGGGAAATAGATGTAACACAACAAAAGCAGTTACTGAGACATCATCAAAATGAACACTGTGAGTCACATGACCTGTCTCCACAGATGTTACATTTACTCATCAACCCCCTGAAGTCACATTTGGACCAACCCATTTCAAAAACTGGTTAAGTCCACTGTCAGAATACAGGGGTGTATGATTTAGATTAAAATATTTTTATAATAATTTTACATGCAATATGAACTTGTTCACTCCTGGATTATGACAATAGACTAGACCATACTATTTATTGATCTGGGTGAGTCTAAATGTCATCACAGGGGTAGATGAGTTACTGTCTTCATATATATCATTCAGACATGTAATTGTATTTTAGGATAAAGTTTGTATCAGAAAAATTGAAGATCTTTTATCTTGTGGTGGATCACAATTGTCAAAGTATTTAAATTTGAACTTCTCCTTCATGAAGGTATCATTTTTTTTTCAATTCATGGTTAAAGCACCAACTGCAAATTATGCTGCAAATAATTCTACTTTTCATGCTCAAAAGATGCATAACTGATTACTTTTAATACCTTAAACAAAATACTGTAACCAGTCTTAGTTAAGATGCAATAAATGTCATTTACAGTTTCAAGACAATCTTTTAATATATCAATTATATTCAAAGTTTCTGTTTAGAACAAAGATTCAGTTTGTGAAACTAAATCTACAATAATGAAAGTATATTTATTTGGCCTCAATGTCGAAATTGTGTCTTGACATACTATATTACAAATATCACAGAATTCCTAAGTATGAAATGAAAAAATTTCAACTCTTTTTCAACATTCTGTTGGCATGATTTCTTGAACTTCCATTATTGGAGTTAAATATTGGGCCTGGAATCATTGAGGGTCTATATAAGGACTCCGAGGACTGGACTAGTGGACTAGGGACAGATAAGGTAGGCGCTGGTGAAAATGTCTGGCGAGATATCCTAGAGGCATTAATCTTCTTGAATGTGATACCTTTCCATGCATTGAATACCTGAAACAGAGAAAATATTGGAATTAGTTTCAAATGGTACAGTGGGCTGAATATGAAGCCGATTTATTGATCTTATCCATGATTCAAACAGAATGTTTACACACGCCATGGAAAAATAGAAAAGAATAATGATACAACACTAAGAATTACTTACTTGTGACTGCAGTTGTCGGCTGTTGTAATTTGTCACTTTGTGAGTTGCCTGTCTCCTTGCGAAGGCAACTCTCCAAATATTCCATGTGTGCTGTAGAACATTTTCTTCTTCCTAAGATGATACAGATAATTTGGTTTACTGTACAGTTCTCATATTACATTACCATGTTCATAGTCAGAATTAAAGGGCATAGGAAACAATTTTTAAGTTTGTCTTTTATTTTTATTTAAATTTCCCAAAGATAACCATCTGAATGTTATATAGCCAAATTATCAGGTGAAAAATGACAGGATACATGTTTATTCTGCCATCAAAGTTTACTTATCGACTCTCTCTTGCTCTCTTAATTGCCCCAGATGTCACATGTGAATAGTTTCCATTAATCCAGTCTCTATTTCGCACACTCAAATCACGGTTACTGACTATGATAGCAGCATGTAGCCTACATGTGTATTATGACAGGAGTTTACCAACCCGACATTTAACTTTGATGGCTCACTTTTTTATGATTTGTGATTTTATGAGATTATCATAAATTATAATAAAATTGTGCAAATGTAGTATGAAAAATAGAAACTGATGTGATCTTTCAAAGACATTGTGTAGGCAAACATAGGCTATATATATATATATATATATATATATATATATATATATATATATATATATATATATATATATATAAATATATATGTTATTTCAGTCAGTTAGGTGGTTTTAATAGCGGGGGCTCCACTGTAACACCTCACTAGTCAGACCACTTTGAGTCAGTCAGTTAGGTGGTCTTAATAGTGAGGTTTCATTGTAACACCTCACTAATCAGACCACTTTGAGTCAGTAAGTTAAGTGGTCTTAATAGCAGGGTTCAACTGTATATATCTCTCTTATTACGTTGACTTCATACATTTTGTTTTTCATCAATTTAGAAAATAATTTATGCAGTTAGTTAGTATCAAAGAATAGCCTTCAAATTTCATATTTAGAGTCTAAAACTGAAGTGGGATTGATATCAAAAGTGTTGCAACAAAAGATTCCTACCCACAACTGAGACCTACAGAAAACAGTATGGTACATTCATCCCTAAAGACACATTTGGACTGGCCAAAGTCATTGATTTATAGAAGAGTTCATTGTTTTTCAGGGGTAGATAGGTTAACCTGTATTTATTCACTTCTGAGCACATTTCCTTGCAATGCCACTAATTATATGAAAATGAAAACATTTGCCTCTTTGGAATTACAGGTTCAAACTTTGTTTTCATGTATTTCATCAAAATTCCAGAAATTGACATGTAACTGTGACACAAAACTGATTTCAAACTCTGCCTTCAGTTCTTGACGGTGGAATGTGTACAGGCAAGTTGTTTGTTAAATTTATTTCATCAACATAATTTTACATATATGTTAAATGGACTGTAACTTCTGTAAGTTAACACTCATTTTTTAGATGATTTAATGTTCTTTCTATGCCCATTAGCGATACTACTTAATAAAACCATGCAATTTTCATAAATTTGCCAAATATTTTTGCAATTAATGTGCAATAGCTATGAGAATAAATAACTTAAGATGTTCCATTCCAATAAGCATCTATCAATGTCAAATCTCTATATCACAGGTTATGTACAAAAAACTTTCCCAAGGAATTTTGATTTGCAAGTATTTAGGTACACATTTAAATGTCACCTAATTTGCTGTTTTTGGGGGTTTTTTTAATTTTAAAACCAATTTCATTTCCACTTACAAGCTATATTTCAATGCATATCTAATATTTAGAGGATGGTTTAACAGAAATTATATGACGGCAACGAGAAACAGGGTCAATGCTTTATATCTGTGTCATCTTTTTGGAAATTATGAAATATTTATTCCAGTGTAGTGGTGTAACTTTGGTAACAATATTTTTTATTTTCACGTAAAAGAGTAGATTTCTCATTCAAAGTTTTCACTTTCAAAACACAAATTTATCTACCTGAATCACCTAAAACATCCAATGCCACCTCGGTATAATTCATCATTTCTATATTCCTATCACAAAATTTGTCCCAATCATGAAGTGGAATAGTCCTAACAAAGCTGACAACATGCCATTGCTTGAGACATATCATAAATATAGAACAATTGCTTTTTCTATAAATGAACATCATAGTTTTTGGACATTCTTTATGCACATAAAATGAAGAAGTTGTTTCTATAATCCACACCAGGATGAAAACAGTCCATTATTTCTGTGATTACACAAGTAGTAGGCAAGGAAAAATGTGTGGCCAGACCGGGTTTCGAATTCAAGACCTTCTGAACACTAGCAAGATGCTCTTACCAACTGAACTATCTGGTCTAACATCCTCAGCACCACTACACTCTCCCCTCCCCCTTCTCTCCCCCAACAAGTTTTCTGACCCCAGAAATTCGCAAGACTCCTTACAACAGGTCATTTAGTTGGTCACCAAATTTAGCTGGCAGGGAAAAATGTGCTACCAGACTGGATATGAAGCCAGGACTTTCTGAAAACTAGCTGGACAGTCTACCAATTGAGCTATCTGGGCCGATACCCTGAGCACCACTACACACACAAACAAACATAATATATATATATATATATATCTTAGAACAGGAGATCTTGAAAACTTACTTAACACACCTATTATACATGAATGTTAGCATATAATATAAACTTACTACACAAATGGCTGTGTACATCATGTCCACCCTCAGCTTCCATAGCCGGCCATATTTTTCAGCTAGTCTGTTTTTGTGGCACTGAATCATGTGTTTGACCTTGACCTCATTGTGCAAGAGTCTGAAGGTCATTTTGCTGAAAAAGACAAAGAAGACACATTTACTTAGTGTAGAATTCTGATTTTATTGGAAGAATAGTAAGACATATACCAAGCAGTCACTAATGCAATTAAAGGTATGCTTGCACCATCTGACCATATTGTACTGGATAATACAAATGCACTGGCATGGATTTCTCAGAGGTAACCAACCACTGATTTTGATGTGAGCAAAAATTGAAGTAAAGGCAAAAACTGATTTTCTTTTCATTTTTTTTTAATGGGAGGGTTAACATACTTATTAAGCGGCATCTTACTGCCTCTGGTTTAAGTCCAAAAAATAAATCTGTGATATAAGAAAGTATATTACCAGATCTTTCTATTGTGGTGTTTAGTCTCTGTTGTGTTTATTCTCTATTGTGGTGTTTAGTCTCTATTGTGGTGTTTAGTCTATTGTGGGTTTGAGTCTCTATTGTGGGGTTTAGTCTATTGTGGGTTTGAGTCTCTATTGTGGTGTTTAGTCTCTATTGTGGTGTTTGTCCCTATTAAGGTATTCAGTCTCTATTGTGGTGTTTAGTCTATTGTGGGTTTGAGTCTCTATTGTGGTGTTTAGTCTCTAGTGGTGTTTAGTCTATTATGTTATTTAGTCTCTATTGTAGTGTTCAGTCTCAATTGTGGTGTTTAGTCTCTATTGTGGTGTTTAGTCTCTATTGTGGTGTTTAGTCTCTCTATTGTGGTGTTGAGTCTCTAATGTGGGGTTTAGTCTCTATTATGGAGTTGAGTCTCTATTGTGGTGTTTAGTCTATTGTGGTGTTTAGTCTCTATTGTAGTGTTAAGTCTCTATTGTGGGGTTGAGTCTCTATTGTGGGGTTTAGTCTCTATTGTGGAGTTGAGTCTCTATTGTGGAGTTTAGTCTCTATTGTGGTGTTTAGTCTTTTCTGGGTTTGAGTCTCTATTGTGGGGTTTAGTCTCTAGTGGTGTTTATTCTATTGTGGCCTTTAGTCTCTATTATGGAGTTGAGTCTCTATTGTGGTGTTTATTCTATTGTGGAGTTTAGTCTCTATTGTGGGGTTAAGTCTCAATTGTGGAGTTGAGTCTCAACTGTGGTGTTTAGTCTATATTGTGGTGTTTAGTTTCTATAGTGGGGTTTAGTTTCTATTGTGGAGTTTAGTCTCTATTGTGGTGTTGAGTCTCTATTGTGGGGTTTAGTCTCTATTCATGCTATTGTGGGGTTTAGTCTCTATTGTGGTGTTGAGTCTCTATTGTGAGGTCTAGTCTCTATTGTGGTGTTTAGTCTCTATTGTGGTGTTTGTCCCTATTGGGGTGTTTAGTCTCTATTGTGGTGTTTAGTCTATTGTGGGTTTGAGTCTCTATTGTGGGGTTTAGTCTATATTGTGGAGTTTAGTCTCTATTGTGGTGTTGAGTCTCTATTGTGGGGTTTATTCTCTATTGTGGGGTTTAGTCTCTATTGTGGTGTTGAGTCTCTATTGTGGGGTTAAGTCTCTATTGTGGGGTTTAGTCTCTATTGTGGAGTTTAGTCTCTATTATGGAGTTGAGTCTCTACTGTGGTGTTTAGTCTATTGTGGTGTTGAGTCTCTATTGTAGTGTTTAGTCTCTATTGTGGGGTTGAGTCTCTATTGTGGGGTTTAGTCTCTATTGTGGAGTTTAGTCTCTATTGTGGGGTTTAGTCTCTATTGTAGAATTGAGTCTCTATTGTGGAGTTTAGTCTCTATTGTGGTGTTTAGTCTATTGTGGGTTTGAGTCTCTATTGTGGGGTTTAGTCTCTAGTGGTGTTTATTCTATTGTGGCATTTAGTCTCTATTGTAGTGTTTAGTCTCTATTGTGGTGTTGAGTCTCTATTGTGGGGTTTAGTCTTTATTGTGGGGTTTGAGTCTCTATTGTGGCATTTAGTCTCTATTGTAGTGTTGAGTCTCTATTGTGAAGTTTAGTCTCTATTGTGGTGTTGAGTCTCTGTTGTGGGGTTTAGTATCTATTGTGGGGTTGAGTCTCTATTGTGGGGTTTAGTCTCTATTGTGGAGTTGAGTCTCTATTGTGGAATTTAGTCTCTATTGTGGTGTTTAGTCTTTTGTGGGTTTGAGTCTCTATTGTGGAATTTAGTCTCTAGTGGTGTTTATTCTATTGTGGCGTTTAGTCTCTATTGTAGTGTTTAGTCTCTATTGTGGAGTTTAGTCGCTATTGTGGGGTTTAGTCTCAATTGTGGTGTTTAGTCTATATTGTGGAGTTTAGTCTCTATTGTGGTGTTGAGTCTTTATTGTGGGGTTTGGTCTCTATTGTCGTATTGAGTTTCTATTGTGGGATTTAGTCTGTAGTGTGGGGTTTAGTCTCAATTGTGGTGTTTAGTCTCAATTGTGGTGTTTAGTCTCTATTGTGGTGTTGAGTCTCTATTGTGGGGTTTAGTCTCTATTGTGGTATTGAGTTTCTATTGTGGGATTTAGTCTGTAGTGTGGGGTTTAGTCTCAATTGTGGTGTTTAGTCTCAATTGTGGTGTTTAGTCTATATTGTGGAGTTTAGTCTCTATTGTGGTGTTGAGTCTCTATTGTGGGGTTTATTCTCTATTGTGGGGTTTAGTCTCTATTGTAGTGTTGAGTTTCTATTGTGGGGTTGAGTCTCTATTGTGGGGTTTAGTCTCTATTGTGGTGTTTAGTCTATTGTGGTGTTTAGTCTCTATTGTGGTGTTTAGTCTCTATTGTGATGTTTAGTCTCTATTGTGGTGTTGAGTCTCTATTGTGGGGTTTAGTCTCTATTGTGGTGTTTAGTCTCTATTGTGGGGTTTAGTCTCTATTGTGGGGTTTAGTCTCTAATATTGGGTTTGGTCTCTATTGTGGTGTTAAGTCTCTAATATGGGGTTTAGTCTCTATTGTGGTGTTTAGTCTCTAATATGGGGTTTGGTCTCTATTGTGGTGTTTATTCTCTAATATGGGGTTTAGTCTCTATTGTGGTGTTGAGTCTCTATTGTGGGGTTTAGTCTCTATTGTAGTGTTTAGTCTCTATTGTGGGGTTTAGTCTCTATTGTGGGGTTTAGTCTCTAATATGGGGTTTAGTCTCTATTGTGGTGTTTAGTCTATTGTGGTGTTTAGTCTTTATTGTGGAGTTGAGTCTATATTGTGGTGTTTAGTCTCTATTGTAGTGTTGTGGAGTTGAGTCTCTATTGTGGAGTTTAGTCTGTTGTGGTGTTTAGTTTCTAATGTGGTGTTTAGTCTCTTTTGTGAAATTTAGTCTCTATTGTGGAGTTGAGTCTCTACTGTGGTGTTTAGTCTCTATTGCTGTGTTTAATCTTTATTGTGGAGTTGAGTCTATATTTTGGTGTTTAGTCTCTATTGTAGTGTTGTGGAGTTGAGTCTCTATTGTGGAGTTGAGTCTGTTGTGGTGTTTAGTCTCTAATGTGGTGTTTAGTCTCTAATGTGGTGTTTAGTCTCTATTGTGGTGTTTAGTCTCTATTGTGGAGTTGAGTCTCTACTGTGGTGTTTAGTCTCTATTGCTGTGTTTAGTTTCTATTGTGGAGTTGAGTCTCTATTGTGGGGTTAAGTCTCTATTGTGGAGTTGAGTCTCAACTGTGGTGTTTAGTCTATATTGTGGTGTTTAGTCTCTATTGTGGGGTTTAGTTTCTATTGTGGAGTTTAGTCTCAATTGTGGTGTTTAGTCTCTATTGTGGGGTTTAGTCTCTATTGTGGAGTTGAGTCTCTATTGTGGAGTTTAGTCTCTATTGTTGGGTTTAGTCTCAATTGTGGTGTTTTAGTCTATATTGTGGTGTTTAGTCTCTATTGTAGTGTTAAGTCTCTATTGTGGAATTGAGTCTCTATTGTGGCGTTGAGTCTCAGTTGTGGGGTTTAGTCTCTTTTGTTGCGTTGAGTCTCTATTGTGGGGTTTAGTCTCTATTGTGGAGTTGAGTCTCTATTGTGGGGTTTAGTCTTTATTGTGGAGTTGAGTCTCTATTGTGAGGTTTAATCTCTATTGAGGGGTCTAGTCTCTATTGTGGAGTTTAGTCTCTTGCTGTGTTTCGTCTCTATTGTGGAGTTTAGTCTCTATTGTGGTATTTAATCTCTTTTGTGGAGTTTCTATTGTGGGGTTTAGTCTCTATTCATGCTATTGTGGGGTTTAGTCTCTATTGTGGTGTTTAGTCTCTATTGAGGGGTTTAGTCTTTATTGTGGAGTTTAGTCTCTATTGTGGTGTTTGGTCTCTATGGTGGTATTTAGTCTCTATTGTGGTGTTTAGTCTATATTGTAGGGTTACGTTCATTTTGAGATACAAGAGTATATAATTACCAGATTTTTCTATTGTGGTGCCGAGTTGCTTTTTCATTCATTTCTTGTTCATGTTTACGTTCTTGTTTTCGCCTGTACACAAAACGCCGCCATTGTTTGACTCCTCTTATAGCTAACAGCTGATGATAGCATCGTCCTGCTACAACTCTATTTAACTGATCTCGCCATCTTTCAAGAGCAAGGATACTCAATCTCCTATTCTTCTCTTGCATAACCTAGAAAGATGAAAATTTGATGTTTCATTTCTATTATTTTTAATTTTACGAAAAAATAAATATGCATCTCAAAAGGATGGAGATTAATTCTAGCTTACTCTTGGTATTTAACACTTTATATTGACATACATAATGTCAACATCACTGGGACATTGGAGATTTTGAGAGTCTGAGATGGGTCCAGTTTTAGCCTACCTGTATAGTGTCCACACATCATACTGTTCAGCGACTTACTTTTGTTGCCATTTCCGACAGTGAGTGACAGTAATCGGCTTTCTCTCTCATTATGTTCCAGCTTTTCTGTAACACATGCATGGTAATGTGCTTCTTCATCACAGCTCCAAGTACAGACAGCTGCCTTTGTCGCTTGACATAGATGTGCCATTCTTTCAGCACCCTAGAACACAAGATGATACTGAACTAGAACACAAGATAATATTGAACTAGAACACAAGATGATATTGAGCCAGAACACAGGGTAATTTTTAGCTAGAACACATGTCAAGCTGTACTTACCTAATCTGTAGCTTTAGGTCACAGTGCTTTTTAATGTCATGCTGTACTCTGGTCAGACTACACCAGTATGAGAAGTATGACTTTAATGACCTTTGCTCTTTGGCCTTCTGGTAAACAATGCACATGTGTTGCCTTTGTTTTGATTCTGTAAAACAGAAAATCGGTGTAAACTAGGCACATTTTATCTGGAGGATTAAGATTTCAACATTGTACTGTGAGAAGTTTTGATACCAACAGTAACTAGAGATATCAGAGATACAAACACCTAACAATTTTAAAGTTAACCTTTTTTTCTTCAAAATATAAGGCATGGAAAGACGGTAATTGAATTTATTTAAAGGGGCAGTAGTTAACGTCTCTTTCATTTTTTACTACTTAGATTGATATACAATAACAAAAAAATGAGAAATACATAATTCCTAAATTCCTATAAATTTTGTGGAAATTGTTTGAGAAACCCAGTTTAGCAATTATTAACTCAACCTTACTATTTGTATATGCATACCACACTAGACCTGACCTTATATTCACAAAAGATTTAGGAATATAAGATTTTTTATGCTTATGTATAGTTGTCATTTGTTATTGTACATCAAGTACAAGTAGTAAGTTTAAAAAAATCAAAATAATTTTTGGTACACAATACAACATTATGCTGTTATGGTTAAAGAACAAAATCCGCATGTTGATTATTAAAAAAAGGTCAAAGTGAAGCAAATTTCACTCAAATACTTCAATGAAACAATTCGGAACTTGCGGAACGGACATAAAAAAGGGGCAACAAACCTGCAGAGAAGACATGCCAGTGGTGGAACAGTGTGGAGACAAGCTTGGAGTCAGAAACTTGACTGGCCTGTTTCATCATTAAAGACATTTTCCATTTGTCCATGTATCGGCCAATCAAATCACGATTTTTCCGCACAACAAACTTATTTAGTTGATTTTCACGCTCAAGATTTCTTTCAAACCTATACCTCCATTTAGAAAAGCATCTTTCAGTCTGTAAAGAATAAAACGATCATTGTAATATCAGAGGTCCTCAGTGATATAAGATCAGTAATTTACAATAATTTCCAAGAGATATGATTTTTAGTAATTGAGAAAAGACTTCTTATCTTACAAAAAATCAATACTATATATTTTGTTCTAAAAATAGTAACAAAGTGCAAACTTTTCATTAAAAGTCATAAATCAGGAAAAAGGTCAAAGAACCAACAATACCGTAACTGCATCATAAAATATACTGATTACCAATTAACAATTTAATTTGTCTGTAATTACAGAATCGTCTAGACCAATTTTGTGCATTGGTATTTACTTTTCTGTTTATCCTATAAAGCAGTGACCTTGAACTTATGAAGTAATAATTAAAGACACAAATCTAATACCATTCTATTCATGAATAATTGTTGCAGTTGTCTCCCCCTGCTTTTCTGAGCTTTTTTCTTCCATTGTCGACCAATCTGAAGCGTTTGTCTTTGGATTATTTGTTGGCGTGCTTCCTTTTGTTGTAATCTCTCTATGTACTTGCTCTTCCAAACTTTGAACATTCTAACAACCTACAGAAACATAACATATATACAAAAACTTCTGGTTTGTCACACTACAGAAATGTATTTCTAAATGTACTATATGTATTAAATTTGCATATGGCAAAATTGTTGACATTCAGTGGATTGGTCACTAGTGTTAACATAACAAGAAATGTAGGTAATACAGGCTGTTCCTCAGGTTGTTTTAAACCATTGTTGCAAAATGACAAAAATTTAAGAATTTCTATCTGTACACGGCTAAATCTTGTGGGTGGATTTTTTTTGGTAAATTCTATGCAGTTACATATACAAGCAAATTCATTTTACCTAAGATAATGATTCCAAATGTGAATGTTTTTGTGAAATTCGAAAAAAATCCTGACCTTTATGTATTTGATTTTGATTTTTTGCAATCTTTGATTATGATTTTTTTATTGGTTCCCGGTTACCCGGTATCCCGGTAAAGACCATCGACCTATACGCAAGAAAACTGGCAAACTTTCAGTAATTCGAAATGACCTGGGGATTCGAATCAGAGTTTTGTGATTTAAAAAAGCGCATTGCTCTAACAACTCGGCCACGGAGGCTCCTTTATGTATTCAAGTACATTGAATGATGTTTTACCCATGGTTTATCATGTTGGATAGGATAACCTACATCATGTACAGATATATGTATCCTGAACATTCTGTGATTGGACAATCCTACATCATGTACAGATATATGTATCTTGAACATTCTGTGATTGGACAATCCTACACCATGTACAGATATATGTATCTTGAACATTCTGTGATTGGACAATCCTACACCATGTACAGATATCTGAATCCTGAACATTCTGTGATTGGACAATCCTACACCATGTACAGATATATGTATCCTGAACATTCTGTGATTGGACAATCCTACACCATGTACAGATATCTGAATCCTGAACATTCTGTGATTGGACAATCCTACACCATGTACGTATTCTGAATCCTGAACATTGTGATTGGACAATCCTACACCATGTACAGATATATGTATCTTGAACATTCTGTGATTGGACAATCCTACACCATGTACAGATATCTGAATCCTGAACATTCTGTGATTGGACAATCCTACACCATGTACAGATATATGTATCCTGAACATTCTGTGATTGGACAATCCTACACCATGTACAGATATATGTATCTTGAACATTCTGTGATTGCAGGGTTCGAAAAATTTGTATATAAGCACTCGACCTTTGGGCGAGTGATTACATAACTTCCACTCATCCTGAACCCAAGTATGAAAACGTAGTATTTCAAAGTAATTGTGTTAAGAGCATACAAAATCTTTTTTTCAAAGTAGATAGATCTTATGACTTAACAGATATATGTATCTTCTTTGACAAATTGTCTTTTTTTTCTAATTAAGTACTTATTATGATGGATGTGTGAAAATCACCACACCTTTGTATGCTCTACATTTTAAGTTTTTAGAATTCAAAAATCTGGAAAATTTTGGTTGCCCTAAAAATCTGGTTGCCCACAAAGAAAAAAAATATTTTATTTAATTTTGTGTTATTGGACAATCCTTTATATACAATATATATTGGTCTCTGAATGATGCATTTGCATTGAAATTTAAATGAAATGCATCATTATTATTACTACATTATTACTTTTTACTATTTTATGATGTTATACTGTGAACAATCAATATAAAATTACATGTAAGTTTTCACCATTGTAAAATGAAAACAAGAGCTATCCATTCTGTGATTGGAACTTTCATTTATATAGTATAGCAACATTTTTACTTTTATCATTCATACATTAATTCAGATTTTACAATTCTATACAAATTGCAGGTTTATGATTCCAAATCCTGAAATTCAGGTCTGTTCGGTATTGGTTCTTTTATTTACACACATCCAACTTCCACTTCCTCAACAAACTACAAGTATCAGCTGTCAACACACAAAGTGTTCTGTGACATTTTTGGCCATGAGGTAAAGACTTCCACTTTAATTGTCAATAAAATAATTATTGTTTCACTCGCCCATTGTAATGTATTTTGAACTTAAAATAGAAGGAAATGGATCAGTTTCGAAATTTAAATGTGTTTTCAGTAGGGAGACAGCACTTGCCACAGGGGCGAGTTCAATGTATATTTTTCAAAGATAGAATAGCGGGGCGATGGATTTTTTCGAACAATGGATTGGACAATCCTACATCATGTACAGATATCTGAATCTTGAACATTCTGTGATGGGATAATTCTACATCATGTATCTGAATCTTTGTGATGGGATAATTCTACATCATGTATCTGAATCTTGAACATTTTGTGATGGGATAATTCTATGCACAGATATCTGAATCTTGAACATTCTGTGATGGGATAATCCTACATCATGTATCTGAATCTTGAACATTTTGTGATGGGATAATTCTACATCATGCACAGATATCTGAATCTTGAACATTCTGTGATGGGATAATCCTACATCATGTATCTGAATCTTGAACATTTTGTGATGGGATAATTCTACATCATGCACAGATATCTGAATCTTGAACATTCTGTGATGGGATAATCCTACATCATGTATCTGAATCTTGAACATTTCTGTGATGGGATAATCTACATCATGTACTGAATCTTGAACATTTTGTGATATCCTGAATCATTATCTGACGGAACATTTTGTGATGGGATAATTCAACATCATGTATCTGAATCTTGAACATTTTGTGATGGGATAATCCTACATCATGCACAGATATCTGAATCTTGAACATTCTGTGATGGGATAATCCTACAATATATACAGATATCTGAATCTTGAACATTCTGTGATGGGGTAATCCTACATCATGCACAGATATCTGAATCTTGAACATTCTGTGATGGGATAATCCTACATCATATATCTGAATCTTGAACATTCTGTAACTAACTTTCTAATAAATAGCCTGGATTTGTTCTAATCCATAATACTTACTGCTCTAGTGTATGATGTAACCTGGAACATCAATGTTTTCTGCTTGACTTGAGCCTGCCACTGTGCCACATAATGCCACTCATATAAAACTCTAAAAAAATGTATAAAGAAAAGATAATAAATGAACAATCAAAAGGATCAAAATGTGTGAAGAAATAACATTGCCCTCACGACCCTCATAATCATCATGTGCTGTTTTAGCAAACCAGATTTGATTTTTTTTTTTTTTAATAGTGCTTTATGCCACATTCAACAATATTTCAGTTTATATCTTGGTGGAGATGATTCAAAGCGCGATGCTCTATCCACTCAGCCACAGAGGGAGATTAAGTAAGATGAGACTGCCTCCTCTGATTTATATCTCATTTTGACTTCACAATTAAGATAGACAATCAGAATGATGAGTAGAAACCAGAGAATGTGACTTTGACAAGTACATGTACATTGCATGGCAACAAACACCAAAGGCGCTGAATTACTGCCATAAACATGTACAATAGCAGACGAAGGTCAATATCAATCCTGCCTTAATCTTGGCCTGTCCTGTCCCAATGTTGCCCTGCCTTATCCTTTTAACGGGTTGTCTTACCTGCCCTGCTCCTTATTTTACATTCAGCAGAAATATCAGTGTGTCGTCCTATCCATCAGTATCAATGCATTACAAAAGGGTGTTATCACAGACAAAATTAATTGTAGAATATATTCATGTTTCTTTAGTTGGGAGGAAATACAAGTTCTTTGCTATGTTCCCCTCCTACCATTTTTGCCATTCAAATGCCCTTTGTGACAGAACAAAAAGTGCCTTGTTTCGAAAACAGAGGGATCTTGGCACCCACCATGGAATGTTTTATGTCTGATCTATGACAGACTGTTCTTTTCTCTTTTTTTCTCTTATTTTGTGTCTCAACATTAAATTTGAACTTAAATCCATATTTCTCTGAAATATTGTTTTCACAAGATTATAGTGAAACTAAACTTGAATTATACATATTACATTTTAAGAGAGAATGGTATTCAACATGGATGACAGGTGTCCATCTTGGATTTTGATCTCTCTGAAAATGTAATATGCACATCTAGACCTCAGGGGAACCTCCATAATCAATTTTGAAAAGATTCCTTCAGTACATTCTGAGAAATACATACTTCCATTGTCAAAATCCAAGATGGCCACCCTGTCAGCCATGCTGGAATCCAAAATGATGGAGATCCCTTGTCCTTTCAGCCATGTTGGAAAATCCAATGTCTCTGAAAATGTAATATGCACAACTAGACCTAAAGGGGAACCTTCATGTTAAATTTCAAGGTCATCGCTTCTGTCCTTTCTGATAAGTAGCGGTAACAAACTTCCTTTGGTCAAAATCCAAGATGGCTGCCTGTCAGCCATTTTGGATTCTGATCTCTCTGAAAATGTAATATGCACAACTAGACCTCAAGTGGGAACCTTCATGTCAAATTTCAAGGATATCCCTTCAGTCTTTTCTGAGAACTAATGGTAACAAGAATTGTTCAAGATGGACAGATGACGGACCAAAGATGCAGGGCTCACTATCTGTTGATAGCCTTCCTCTCCAAATTTCTAGCAGGAAGAGTAGTGCCTAAATTCACACCTGTGCAGATATTTGATGGTCCTTCATGTATATTACATTTGCACTGAGTAAAATTCTATCCTAAAATATAAAAAGTCCATACTTGATCATCTGTCTGTCCTGATACCATTTCATCACTAGTTGTTGTTTTCTATATTTCTCTTTCCAGGAAGTGAAAGTTTTCTCTAACAGGTGGCGCTGTAAGGTTGCTGTCAAATGGAGACTGGTCACCTTTCGTGTTCTATTGGCTGTAAAAAAAGATATACAGAAATTGATAGGCAACTATAAATCAGTGAATTGTAGTGTAATCAAAACTTTTTTTGTTTGTTTCCGTGATTCTAATGCATTTCCTAGTCATAAACAATCCTCACATCTATTTTGTTTAAAAAAAAAAAGTTTGATGACCATTCATTTTAACTATGTATTTGAGTCATTGACATAAGAAAAAGAAAGTATTACAAAACAGGACCTCTTCATCTACAAATTATAAAAATACCAGTTAGGCACCTGTTATTTAGATAAAGTAAAATTATGTAACTTCTGGTCATTAAAACTACATAAGTCCCTGTCCTATCTATCCCACTTGACTGTAGCAAGAAAACGTAGTTTTTCAATGAGAAGTATTTCACTTTGATTTATCTGTCAATCACTCTTTGATTAGGTCAGTACCTTCACATTAAAACACTCAAGTTTTTAAAAACACACCTTGTATTTTATGAAATCCCCTTGACAAGGATCTTGTGTCATTATTTAGGACACACAGCCTGGATTATGGCATTTTTTTCTATTCCAACGATAATTACTTGGACTTCGAGGTTTTGAGAGTGAAATACAAAGGAATTTGAAATTTACAAATTTTATAAAGGAAAAGATAGGGGAAAATAATGAGAATGAAACTTGCAAGGTTTGACATTTGAGCTATTGAAGTCACCTGTAGCTACGTTTTGCCTAGTGGTGCCATTTCTATGAGTAAAGTATGTTATTGACAATGTATTAACCTTCTCTCAAATGGTGCCATTTCTATGAGTTAAGTATGTCATTGACAATGTATTAACCTTCTCTCAAATGGTGCCATTTCTATGAGTTAAGTATGTTATTGACAACGTATTAACCTTCTCTCAAATGGTGCCATTTCTACATGTAACATTGTTCTTGATATATTTCCTGTTCACTCAACCATACAATAACTATGTAAAGTTACATGTATTTATGATTTATGATGCAATTTCTATATGTAAAATTGTTCTTAATATACTTACCTTTTGCCCAGCGGTGCCATTTCAATATGTCAAGTCATTTATGATACACTCACCTTTCACCCAGTGATGCCATTTCTAAATGTAGAGTCACCTATGAGGTACTCACCTTTCACCCAGCGGTGCCATTTCTAAATGTAGTCACCTATGAGGTACTCACCTTTCGCCCAGCGGTGCCATTTCTAAATGTAGAGTCACCTATGAGATACTCACCTTTCGCCCAGCGGTGCCATCTCTGTAGAATTTCCAACTGTTGCTGGTTTTGCATGTCTGTCTGTTTCTTTTTAATTGCCACTTTCTGTCGCTTCCGAATTACCCATGTCTTGAAAGCCTAGTAAAAAACAGCAAGTACTTTACAAATTTTAAATTCATTTCAAAAGATATAAAGTGTGCCACCCTACATCCCCCCCCCCCCCCCCCCCCCCAAAAAAAATAAATAAAATAAAACATGATTTCTGCTTTAACAAGAGCTTATTTTCACATTTCTGACAGTGGTTTATTACTTACCTGAGAGGTGAGTCGTCTGTGAGAGAAGGTCGTACATTTATCCCGTTGTTCTCTCTCACGTTTAGCCCACACATGCCACACGTCAACACACCTAGAAGACAAAAACATAAAGACGTGAGGCGAGGAAATACAAGTGCATGGATTTTGACATTTTTACTGTCCAACAAGTCAACTAGACCAGTTACTACAGCAAATTAACCGAACTGAACATATTCTATAGCTACGACTTTTTTGTTTGTTTTTATTCCTGTTACTGCTCTAACCAATCAGTTTGACACATTAACCACGTCAATTTTTACTGGATTAGCCAGTCACACCATTTAGTTTCAATGACATCACTACCATTGTAGAAAAAAAAGTTTCAATCTAACCAATCCACTCAAGAGCAAGCTAGGTTTATACTGAGAAGTGTTAGCAAGGCCATTAAGCCACCATAGCACTGATGTATCAACAGATCAGGAAATACTTGTGATAACTAGAACAACTTTTGAGGTCAACAAATGATTTTGTCAATTATTGTCAGAGTAGTAGTTGCTAACTAGAAAAAGGTGAATCAGGTAGTATTGACATCGTTTGAAAATTTGGTCATCAAATGTTTTTTTGTGAGTTTGTTCTAGTAATTCTAACACCAGTACTATAAACACTAACAGACCTGAACCTGACATTCCAGTCACATTATGATTGTTTGTGTTCCATGATTAAATAGAAGGAGAGGAGCTGTCGATAATCCTGTTTTTGTTGTTGTATTATTGTTTAACGTCCCACTCAAGAATCTTTCACTCATATGGAGACGTCACCAAATGCCGATGAATGCTACAAAGTTTGGCCCATTTATGGCACTTACGGCCATTGAGCATTGAGGGTTCTTTAACGTGCCAACCTACTGTGACACGGGACCTTGGATTTTACTGTTTCATCCAAAGGACAGATTTTCATTTTATAAAAGGCAAAATAAGAAGTGTTTGAGAAATACAATTCCCTCCAAATGTAAGCCATTTATAAAGATTATAACTGATCTGCCAAATATTGATGAATGTTGGCAATAATTTAAATTATTCTAGTTCTTACTGATATAAATATTTACATCAAATTTAATCAAAATTTGTGGAAAGAAATTGAAGTTATTTGATGGAAATATAGATGTTGTCAAAGAGACAAACATATTAAAATCTAAAATTAGACTAAAAGCAGACTAAGCCGCAATGGTGTCCTTGGCAACACAATATGTTGTCCTGTGTCCTAACAGAGCATATTCTGTCTATACATGTATCAGCTTAAATATATATAGCATGCATTATGATTTTTAGAACTTAATAAAAATTTCATGGAAAAAAATTCATTAAAAACAAAAACACCACTTGTTGGCAATTACATATAGCTGTAATTATGGTATTCAGCTATTTTATCACAGTAAGTGGGGATTATTTTGGAAACAGGGCTTGAGCCTTTTAAACTGGGAATTTTAGCAACATTTTACTGAAATTGGGAAATCTAAAAAAAAAACACACAAAACAGTTTGTAAATACAAAAATATCTTCAAATTAATTGTTATTTGACTTCAATTAGAAACTTTCAACTGCAAATTGGGAAAAAATGCATCTATTTTGCTTTGAGAATGGGGCCTTATCTTAGTCCCCATACATTAGGGTGGAAAATCACTGGGGTTTTCTGCTTTTTATAAATCACTACGACTTTTGACTCTTCTTACCTTTTTAGTGTAATTTTGTGATAAGCAAGTCGAAGTTTGTAGATCTGTAAGAACTGGATGCGCCACAGACTAAAACACTTCCTGAGATTTTTGTTGTTAAGGCGATTTCTGACGGAATTTTCCACAGGAATTAGACGTTGCTCTTCTGCCGTAACAGTGGTCCACAGGTGAACTATTTTCTCTCTCTGTCTTTTTTCTTGAGCCTAGCAAATAGTTTCATTGTAAGAAAAAAAAAGAAATTTTAAATGTTACAGTGCTATTAAATAGAAATGACTGAGAAGGAATGAGTGGAGAGGAGGAAATGAGTGGAGAGAGAGAGAGAGAGAGAGAGAGAGAGAGAGAGAGAGAGAGAGAGAGAGAGAGAGAGAGAGAGAGACTGATTTACAAACAACACAAAGTGAGCAAAAAAGAAAGAGAAAGACCATGAGAGAAAAAGACACTGAGACATAGTGACAGACAATGAGAGACAGAGTGACAGACATTGAGAGACAGAGTGACAGACAGTGAGAGACAGTGAGATACATCGAGACAGAGAGGGTGAGACAAATAGAAAGACAGAGAGCTATTTACTTTTTCAAACCACATTGGGAATATTTTCCTGAAAACAGTCACTGAGTGATACTGATGAGCAAGGGAAGACAACTCCTTCTTGTACTTCATTTTTCTCTTGTTTTGCATAAGTGCAACAAATACTTTCCTCTTCAAAGAATTGTCCTAAATTGAAATAAAAACATAAAGATTTATACAGTGGACCTCAATATTTTGTTTGGTTTTTGGAGGGTTCCTTTCTTGAAAGTTAACCATACACAATGTATATGGTTTATTTTCAGATAAAAAGGATTTTCCTTGGCTACTTTGGGGTCCAGTTACAGGACCCATTCCCAATGCAAAAATAGCTTGTATTTTCCCAAAATATATGCAAAAATTTTAGATTGGAATTTCAGAGTATAGAATAAAGCATTTTCAGATATATATCTCAAGCTAAAATTTTATGTTCTTGTTAAAATGTCATATTTTACCAATTTTTTTTTTTTTGGAACTGGACCCAAAATT
This sequence comes from Atrina japonica, assembly GCA_030159075.1. Taxonomy (NCBI): domain Eukaryota; kingdom Metazoa; phylum Mollusca; class Bivalvia; order Pterioida; family Pinnidae; genus Atrina; species Atrina japonica. The sequence goes on from BROG01000307.1 coordinate 322,029, forward strand.
CCTTGATAATTCGAAACACGAAGGGTAACTCAAGCAATGAAAAACTTATACATGAAGAAAAAAGACAAATAGTCAGATATGAATCAAATACAGTCAAACCTGAAAATACTGAAATCGAAGGGGAAGGAATTTTTCTTTCAGTGTTATAACAAAGTATAATGTTAACAAAGAAATTTGGACTGGGAATCAAAATCATTTTCAATAAAGCAGAATTTTAATGTAAGAGGACTCTGAATAACAACTATTTATAGATTTCATGTCTGATTAGTACTGATACAATACCCTATAGTTTTTAGCCCTAGTGTTGGAAGTGTAGTGAAACTGCCAGATTCTGAAAACCATTCTTAACTCCATCTGGTGTTTAAAAGTGGCAAATTGTGAAGACAAAGCTCGTAACTCTCGCTGTTGGACAGTGTGTTCTTTCCAGTGGTCAAACACAACACTGATTGGCCAGAATCTCAATCTCTTTACCATGGTGGTTACAATTTCCTAGAAAAAAATATATCAAAGATTACAAATAAGTTCACCTCATACCAACATAGAGTAATCAAAGATTACAAAGCTCTCCTCACAGCCACAAAGAGTAATCAAAGATTACAAAGCTCACCTCACATCCACATAGAGTAATCAAAGATTACAAAACTCTCCTCACAGCAACAAAGAGTAATCAAAGATTACAAAACTCACCTCACATCCACATAGAGTAATCAAAGATTACAAAGCTCACCTCACATCCACATAGAGTAATCAAAGATTACAAAGCTCACCTCACATCCACATAGAGTAATCAAAGATTACAAAGCTCTCAACACACCAACAGAGAGTAATCAAAGATTACAAAGCTCACCTCACAGCAACATAGAGTAATCAAAGATTACAAAGCTCTCCTCACAGCAACATAGAGTAATCAAAGATTACAAAGCTCACAACACACCAACAGAGAGTAATCAAAGATTACAAAGCTCTCCTCACATCCACATAGAGTAATCAAAGATTACAAAGCTCACCTCACATCCACATAGAGTAATCAAAGATTACAAAGCTCACAACACACCAACAGAGAGTAATCAAAGATTACAAAGCTCTCCTCACAGCAACATAGAGTAATCAAAGATTACAAAGCTCTCCTCACACCAACATAGAGTAATCAAAGATTACAAAGCTCACAACACACCAACAGAGAGTAATCAAAGATTACAAAGCTCACAACACACCAACATAGAGTAATCAAAGATTACAAAGCTCACAACACACCAACAGAGAGTAATCAAAGATTACAAAGCTCTCCTCACAGCAACATAGAGTAATCAAAGATTACAAAGCTCACAACACACCAACAGAGAGTAATCAAAGATTACAAAGCTCTCCTCACATCCACATAGAGTAATCAAAGATTACAAAGCTCACAACACATCAACATAGAGTAATCAAAGATTACAAAGCTCACCTCACATCCAACAGAGAGTAATCAAAGATTACAAAGCTCTCCTCACAACACACCACATAGAGTAATCAAAGATTACAAAGCTCACCTCACATCCACATAGAGTAATCAAAGATTACAAAGCTCACAACACACCAACAGAGAGTAATCAAAGATTACAAAGCTCACAACACACCAACAGAGAGTAATCAAAGATTACAAAGCAGGGAATAAAATCAGTCATTTCAATAACTGAAGCCAGTGTGGGCATGGACACTGCAATACAAACAAATTACGATGTATGATTCAGAAAACTAAACACAAAGAAGATATAAACAGGTAACTATATATCACATATATATAACATCTAGATAACTAAATACATTAAAATAAATGTAAAAAACACTCTACCACTGATGATTGCTATTACGGATGTTGTCATTTTCTTTGTGTTGTCTTACCTTCATTCTCTCGGTTTTAACAGCCTGCTCCATCTCAAATCTCGCATCAATGAATGTTGAGTTTGACAGTGTGTGTTTTAAGTCAACCTCTGGAATTGATCTGTCCAGATCAAGACTCACTCGACTCAGAGTGGGGGAGAACAACCTAAATTGGGAAAAAACAAAAAAAATTTAAGCATTGAATATGACAATGATCTCCTAATGTATGATTCATATCATTATATCCACAATTTACATGCTTTACACATATAAACTCTAACTTATATACTTAGGTGTACACACAGAAATAATGAGTTCAGTGTACACACAGCAACAATGTTCAGTGTACACATAGCAACAAAGTGTTCAGTGTAAACACAGCATCAAAGCATTCAGAGTACACACAGCTTCAAAGTGTTCAGTGCACATACATGTACAGCAACTAAATGTTCAGTGTACACACAGCATCAGTGTTCAGTGTACATACAGCAACAAGGTGTACATTGTACACACAGCAACAAAGTGTTCAATGTACACAGCATCAAAATGTTCAGTGTACACACAACAAAGTGTTCAGTGTATACACAGCAACAAAATGTTCAGTATACACACAGCAACAAAGTGTTCAGTGAGCACACAGCATCAAAGCATTCAGTGTACACACAGCAACTAAGCATCCAGTGTACACACAGAAACAAAGTGTTCAGTGTACACACAGCAACAGTGTTCAGTGTACACACAGCAACAAGGTGTTCAGTGTACACACAGCATCAAAGTGTTCAGTGACCACACAGAAATAAAGTGTTCAGTGTACACACAGCAACAGTGTTCAGTGTACACACAGCAACAAGGTGTTCAGTGAACACACAGCAACAAGGTGTTCAGTGTACACACAGAAATAAAGTGTTCAGTGAACACACAGCATCAAAGTGTTCAGTGTACTTTCAACTCAAAGTGTTTAGTCTTTCAATTCAGTGTTCAGTGAAGAGTACACATGTACTTTACCTGTTGACACTTTGGATATGCCTAGTAGATTTTGTTGAACTTGCACTATTAAATGTCACAAAGATATCTCAATAATGTCATCATCATCCAGTAACGTAAGATAATATCATCAAGAGTACATGGTATAGATATAGAAGTTATATCATCATAAGATAATGTAAGCTAGGAGAGGATATTATAGATATAGAAGTTATATCATAAGATAATGTAAGCTAGGAGAGGATATTATAGATATAGAAGTTATATCATAAGATAATGTAAGCTAGGAGAGGATATTATAGATATAGAAGTTATATCATAAGATAATGTAAGCTAGGAGAGGATATTATAGATATAGAAGTTATATCATAAGATAATGTAAGCTAGGAGTGGATATTATAGATATAGAAGTTATATCATAAGATAATGTAAGCTAGGAGAGGATATTATAGATATAGAAGTTATATCATCATAAGATAATGTAAGCTAGGAGAGGATATTATAGATATAGAAGTTATATCATAAGATAATGTAAGCTAGGAGTGGATATTATAGATATAGAAGTTATATCATAAGATACAAAGGATATTATAGATATAGAAGTTATCATTAATGTAAGCTAGGAGAGGATATTATAGATATAGAAGAATATCATAAGATAATGTAAGCTAGGAGAGAATATTATAGATATAGAAGTTATATCATAAGATAATGTAAGCTAGGAGTGGATATTATAGATATAGAAGTTATTTCATAAGATAATGTCAGCTAGGAGTGGATATTATAGATATAGAAGTTATATCACAAAATCGGTATCTTGAAATACATAATTCCGGAACACGATATGTGTGATCCGTTATTCATTCCCTTATTTCATATGATCAAGGGAGGTAAGTGGTATGTCTGTATTGGACGACGCTGGGTCTCCTACCAGTTACATGTATTTCACTCTAACTCATCAATCAAAGTGATTTAGTCTGTCATTTAAAACAATTTCTCAAAATATTTTATGTGATCTTGCTGAAAACAAGAAGGATTTAGGATTTACGACTGCCTAGACCCAGGAAATTTTGTTGTAAATTGGTAATCGGAATCGTTTATGAAATGGTCAGTAATCGTAGTATTGGGTTTAAGACTTTTTTCCCGATTTACGACCTTTTATGAAACTATGCCCTGTTCTCCACAATGATATATATCTATTTATCTGAAGAACTTTTACAAAATATGACTCTGATTTACAAGTTTCTGTGAAAATAAAAATTTCTGACCTTTTCATTGGTGTACCACGAGCAGATGATGAGTACGGAGTTAACGTGCCACTGCCAGCATCTTCCACCATCATGTCACCCATCAGATGAAGTTTGTCATCTACATCATCAACTACAAAACCAATAAATAATAAATCAAAGGTTATTGAGAGAAATGTCAATCTCATTAGACACTAAAATATTTTTGGGCTAGTCTGCAGTTTACTGGTCACTGCTGCCATCTTGAATTTTTTCAATGGTCACGCTATGATTAGAGTTTAGGTTTAGGGTTTAGAATTTGGGTTTAGGGTTTAGATTTAGGATTTAGGCTTAGGGTTTAGATTTTGGTTTAGAATTTAGATTTAGGGTTTAGATTTAGGGTTAAGTGTTAGGTTTTAGAGATATATTACCTTTTATCTTTTGTATAGCCACCGGTAAACTGCAGTTGTACCTGTTTTTGTTAACACAATCATGAGATTTAGAATGTTTTATGAAAATCTTATCTAAAATCAAAACACTTACTTGATCCAGATGATGTATCAAAGCTTTCAAGTGAACATTCACTTGGAGGCGGAAGACCCAGACTAACAGCAAACTCATGTACAGCTTTCCTCATGCTGTGCTGTGTAACATTGTGCCATTCAGATATTGCACGCTGTAGTAACTTTCTTTGTAAGTATTTCTGATTTTCCCTGAAAAAACAACAAATTTACATATTTTGAAAATTAAAGGTCAAAATATTAATAATACAGAAACTTTTACATTTAAAAATGTTGCAAACTTATTAATATCTCAGAAAGAATATCATCTTAATACAATATCATTTCTTTTTTTATATATAGTAAAACCTGCTTTAGCAACCACCTGTATATAAAGACCACCTGGTCACAAAGACTGTTTTTTGCAGTTCCCAATAGTACCATTTGTGTACAAATCAACCTCTATATAGGGACCACCTCCCTATAACGACTGGTTTTCTTGTGTTCCTAAGGAGGTCATTATTTACAAGTTTCACTGTATATACATTTTCATTTTTATTTCTATATAACATTTTCATCTTTATACCATATCATTTTTATACTAAATATGATTTCATTTTAGTTTTTATCAATATTGTTATTTTTATATTTTATTATTTTTCTATTTATACAGTACACACAGTAAGAGTATGAAAAGTGTTTTGTAGGTAAATTTTCAGATTGACGATTTCTCCATCACTACATCGAGTTTGTTATAAATTCCCCAAATTGCAATGGAGACATTAGCATCAGTCACCGACATTAGCATCACTCACCACCAAAGTTTTAAACTTAAATTCCTGAACAACTTATTCATATTTGATTACGGTAAAAGCAAATTTTAAAAATTGTGTTGAAATTAATTTTTTAAATACATTTGTTTTAAGTAAACAAAGACAATGCTGTTCTTTTTCACAATTTTCTTTTATTGAATGTTTCTTGTCATTTTATCCATCTTTTTGAAATGACAAATACTTTCTACAGCTCACATGTTGATAAACTTATACAGTAATTTTCAAACTTACTGGACAGGGACGGAAAGAAATTCTGGAAATCGTAATGTGTTACATTTACATTTCCCAGACAGTCTCCCATAGACTCAGAGTTAATCTAGACCGCGTTCATATCAACTATACAAGAAGTTCTTTATATGACGTCACTCAATGATGTAGCTCCACTCTATCATGTCACGACACACCAAGATATTTCATTCAGAAAAACACTGTACTTTCCTTTATACCTTGCACTTCGCTGTTCCATTATAATGAGACTGGTCATATATAAGGTGGGGTATTCAATTTCATTATTTTGTTTTTCAATTTGAAAACTATGACGCTTGTCAGAGTGTGCATTTATTGTCAATATGGATGCTGTTTGGGTGACAGATAGATAGAATGGCACCCTAAATGCACTCTGACAAGTGTTCATTTGTTAAATAAATCAATTTCCAAAGAGGCCTTAAGATCTCCTTCAGGGGTCATACAAGTTTTGGTTGATAAAATATAAGGCTTTTTAGGGGTTCTAATGGCCAATTCTTTTAAATCTAAGGCTATTGATACAAGATATCAAGAACTAAAAGGGCTTTGGAAGCTTTTAAAGGCACTTTACTATTTTTAGGGGCTTTTCAAGGCCAACATCAAGTTATGGGTTTTTTAAGGACTCTATGCCAACCCTGTCCTCCCTCATCCTGCCAGTACCATTCTTTGCTGAGGAAATAATAATCTGCTAACTACAAGATGAAGAATTTACATTATAATTACCTTGCTACTAGTGTTGCTCTAAAGAATCGCCTCCAGGTTGTAAAAGAAGACAGGAGTCTACTGGCTGTCCTCTGTTGATCGATAGATTGTAGGATAGCCTCTCTCTCAGATTTCTGTTGCTGGGCATTACTCCACCACAGGTCAAAGTGATGTCGCATTATAAATATGTTCCACTCCTGTTGATTAATAAGACCTTTGATCAGTTATAAAGTATATACTGGGGGCTTTCTTATTTACTACAGGCAACAAGTTTGAATATATAAAAATCACAGATGCCAAAATATTAATTAAAAGAAGGGTTAATGAGACAATATACAAATCATGTGAAAAAACTGGACATACACAGACCTCTGAAAATACAGAGGTGGGATAAGGTGCCATGGAGGAATAAGCATCCCCTTGTCAGTCAGTCACACCTGCCATAAGAAAATTCAGTTACAGGAAAAGGCAACGCTAATTTCACAAGACTGGAAATCTTTTCCACATGTCAGTGTAGATATACACGGTATAGTCAGGATGAAACCCTCAATGACGCACATAAAAAATCAAATGATTTAAACTGAATGGTTCTAACCACACAACTATGGATGACCCTGGCAGAACTGTTTGGTGTGTAGAAGCAATTTCATATCATATTGTGATATCACGGTAGCTTTCCTATACTTACCCTGAATGTTATAAAGTTAGAAGTTAATACTTCATTTCAACTTTGCTGTACTTTGAGATAATGTCAGAATCAAATGTTGTTTACATGTACATATATATGAACCTTAACTCATCAACCCCTCAACAACAATGGACTCTTCGGTAAATCAATGACTTAGAACCAGTTCAATGTGTCTATAGAGGTGAATGAGTTAAAAACTGACAAGCTTCATGTTAGAGAGATATACAAGGTCATAAGGTCATCATATCAATCACTAGTTTCCTAGCAAGCCAACCTATATGTATGTAAATCAAGCATCATTTAAGCATCACCTTGGCATGGCACCATAAAACATGAGAATTACAGAAGTCTGAAAATTTTACTCAAGTTTGGCTAATTCTGAAATCTGATTGGCTGAGCAGGTCCAGTTGAGAATATATTCACAGACTTGAACAAATTCTTTAGTTTTATGACCCCAGACCCTGGATCTCTGTTTCCACATTTTCTTTTGACTGAAAGTAACCTCCATGTTATTTTAAGTATTACATGGATCTCTCTGTCACTATTTCTCTCAGCTTAGAATAACCTCAATGTTATCTAAATATTACCTGGATCTCTCTATATCTCTGTCACTCTCTCTCAGCTTAGAGTAACTTCCATGTTATCTAAGTATTACCTGAATCTCTTTATATCTCTGTTTGACACTCTATTTTTCAGTTAAGAGTAACCTCATGTTATCTAAGTATTACCTGGATCTCTTTATATCTCTGTTTGACACTCTATTTCTAAGTTAAGAGTAACCTCCATGTTATCTAAGTATTACCTGGATCTCTTTATATCTCTGTTTGACACTCTATTTCTCAGTTAAAAGTAACTTCCATGTTATCTAAGTATTACTTGGATCTCTTTATATCTCTGTTTGACACTCTATTTCTCAAATAAAAGTAACTTCCATGTTATCTAAGTATTACCCTGATCTCTTTATACCTCTGCTTGACACTCTATTTCTAAGTTAAGAGTAGCCTCCATGTTATCTAAGTATTACTTGGATCTCTTTATATCTCTGTTTGACACTCTATTTCTCAGTTAAGAGTAACCTCCATGTTATCTAAGTATTACCTGGATCTCTTTATATCTCTGTTTGCCACTCTATTTCTCAGTTAAAAGTAACTTCCATGTTATCTAAGTATTACCCTGATCTCTTTATATCTCTGTCACTCTCTCTCAGCTTAGAGTAACCTCCATGTTATCTAAGTATTACCTGGATCTCTTTATATTTCTGTTTGACACTCTATTTCTCAGTTAAAAGTAACTTCCATGTTATCTAAGTATTACCTGGATCTCTTTATATCTCTGTTTGACACTCTATTTCTCAGTTAAAAGTAACTTCCATGTTATCTAAATATCACCTGGATCTCTTTATATCTCTGTTTGACACTCTATTTCTCAGTTAAAAGTAACTTCCATGTTATCTAAGTATTACTTGGATCTCTTTATATCTCTGTTTGACACTCTATTTCTCAGTTAAAAGTAACTTCCATGTTATCTAAGTATTACCCTGATCTCTTTATACCTCTGCTTGACACTCTATTTCTAAGTTAAGAGTAGCCTCCATGTTATCTAAGTATTACTTGGATCTCTTTATATCTCTGTTTGACACTCTATTTCTCAGTTAAAAGTAACTTCCATGTTATCTAAGTATTACCTGGATCTCTTTATACCTCTGTTTGACACTCTATTTCTAAATTAAGAGTAACCTCCATGTTATCTAAGTATTACCTGATCTCTTTATATCTCTGTTTGACACTCTATTTCTCAGTTAAGAGTAACCTCCATGTTATCTAAGTATTACCTGGATCTCTTTATATCTCTGTTTGACACTCTATTTCTCAGTTAAAAGTAACTTCCATGTTATCTAAGTATTACCTGGATCTCTTTATATCTCTGTCACTCTCTCTCAGCTTAGAGTAACCTCCATGTTATCTAAGTATTACCTGGATCTCTTTATATCTCTGTTTGACACTCTATTTCTCAGTTAAGAGTAACCTCCATGTTATCTAAGTATTACTTGGATCTCTTTATATCTCTGTTTGACACTCTATTTCTCAGTTAAAAGTAACTTCCATGTTATCTAAGTATTACCTGGATCTCTTTATACCTCTGTTTGACACTCTATTTCTAAATTAAGAGTAACCTCCATGTTATCTAAGTATTACCTGGATCTCTTTATATCTCTGTTTGACACTATATTTCTCAGTTAAGAGTAACCTCCATGTTATCTAAGTATTACCTGGATCTCTTTATATCTCTGTTTGACACTCTATTTCTCAGTTAAAAGTAACTTCCATGTTATCTAAGTATTACCCGGATCTCTTTATATCTCTGTTTGACACTCTATTTCTCAGCTTAGGGTTACCTCCATGTTATCTAAGTATTACCTGGTTCTTTTTATATTTCTGTTTGACACTCTATTTCTCAGTTAAAAGTAACTTCCATGTTATCTAAGTATTACCTGGATCTCTTTATATCTGTGTATGACACTCTATTTCTCAGTTAAAAGTAACTTCCATGTTATCTAAATATTACCTGGATCTCTTTATATCTCTGTTTGACACTCTATTTCTCAGTTAAGAGTAACCTCCATGTTATCTAAGTATTACCTGGATCTCTTTATATCTCTGTTTGACACTCTATTTCTCAGTTAAGAGTAACCTCCATGTTATCTAAGTATTACTTGGATCTCTTTATATCTCTGTTTGACACTCTATTTCTCAGTTAAAAGTAACCTCCATGTTATCTAAATATTACCTGGATCTCTTTACATCTCTGTTTGACACTCTATTTCTCAGTTAAAAGTAACTTCCATGTTATCTAAATATCACCTGGATCTCTTTATATCTCTGTTTGACACTCTATTTCTCAGTTAAAAGTAACTTCCATGTTATCTAAGTATTACCTGGATCTCTTTATATCTCTGTTTGACACTCTATTTCTCAGTTAAGAGTAACCCCCATGTTATCTAAGTATTACCTGGATCTCTTTATATCTCTGTTTGACACTCTATTTCTAAGTTAAGAGTAACCTCCATGTTATCTAAGTATTACTTGGATCTCTTTATATCTCTGTTTGACACTCTATTTCTCAGTTAAAAGTAACTTCCATGTTATCTAAGTATTACTTGGATCTCTTTATATCTCTGTTTGACACTCTATTTCTCAGTTAAAAGTAACTTTCATGTTATCTAAGTATTACCCTGATCTCTTTATACCTCTGCTTGACACTCTATTTCTAAGTTAAGAGTAGCCTCCATGTTATCTAAGTATTACTTGGATATCTCTATATCTCTGTCACTCTTTCTCTCAGCTTAGAGTAACCTCTGTTATCTAAGTATTACCTGGATTTCTTTATTTGACACTCTCTCTTTCTCTCAGCTTAGAGTAACCTCTGTTATCTAAGTATTACCTGGATATCTCTATATCTCTGTCACTCTTTCTCTCAACTTAGAGTAACCTCTGTTATCTAAGTATTACCTGGATTTCTTTATTTGACTCTCTCTCTTTCTCACAGCTTAGAGTAACCTCTGTTATCTAAGTATTACCTGGATTTCCTTATTTGACACTCTCATTCTCATCTGTGTAATTGCCTTGCCTCTCCAGTATATAAATGTCTGATGTATAAGCTGTTGATCATGAAACTTCTGAGCTGCATGTTTACGCTTGACAACGGACCTCCAGCCCTGGACGCATCGTCTTAGATAATTCATCAACATCTTGTGCTTGATGTCTGCCTCAATTTGATGTATGAGGTACTGGCGTCTAAAGTACATTGATATACAAAATCATTTACAGATATGCATAAAATATCAAATTGTAAGGTAAAAATCTGGACTTTACACTTTGTTGACATTTTCGTTTTTATTTTTGACACAATTGCAATCTACATAATTCAGAAAGATATTTATCCACAAACTTCTAGAAACTGAATCAAGATGTTGTTGTTATTTTTTTTTTGGGGGGGGGTGTGAAATACCACATATTTTGACATGTATTTTGGATGCTAATACACTAAGATTTCTTCAACCGCAACACAGGACATTGGTTTTAAGTTTCATACTAAAGACATGTCACTTTCAATTATGGCAGCACCTGTTGTTTGGCTTTTGATTTCATTTTTTTTCATTTTTTTTTTATGCCACACTCATAAATTTTCAGTTATATGGCGGCAGCCAGATTTTAATGGTGGAAGAGATAATACAGTTATAATTTACCAGAAAAGAGACCAGCAGCCTTCCACAAGTAAACTGGAAACTTTCACACAAATACCAGCTTAGGTTCTTGTGGGACTCAAACCCACACTTACTAGAGGTAAGAAACCTTATGCTTTATATTTCTATAGGTATTTGTAGAATAACAGTACTCTCTATGTGTTTAACATTAGTTTTACTGAAATGTTATGACAGACTAGTGTTTCTATAGGTATCTGTACAAAAACAGTATTATTTGTGTGTTTAACTTTAGTTATACTGAAATGTTGTGACAGACTTGTGTCTCTATAGGTATCTGTACAATAACAGTATTCTGTGTGTTTAACATTAGTTATATTGAAATGTTATCATAGACTCATGGACTGAATGTTATGACAGACTCATGTACTGAAATGTTATGACAGACTCATTTACTGAAATATTATGACAGACTCATGGACTGAATGTTATGACAGACTCATGTACTGAAATGTTGTGACAGACTCATTTACTGAAATGTTATGACAGACTCATGTTTCTATTGGTATCTGTACAATAACATTATTCTATAATAATAGTTTAATATTAGTTATACTGAAATGTTATGACAGACTCATGTACTGAAATGTTATGACAGACTCATGTACTGAAATGTTATGACAGACTCGTGTTTCTATAGGTATCTGTACAATAACAGTATTCTGTGTAACATGTATATCAGATATGTTAAATGACTGATATTTTGTATCAATATTTTACTATAACAACACGAAGTATTTCCTGGATTTTTAAAAGTAGTCTTTTATCAATATCTACCTCCAGGCTGTAAATGCTGTCCTCAGTTGACTTCTGTGGAACAGATCTCGATTGTTCCTACAATTTCTCTTGTGCTTCACTAATCCAATCCATGCTTCAAAAGATCTGCAAAAAATGAAGTTTAAGAAAATATATCAAATATCACAGCCAACTTGAGCTTAGCCAACTCTGGCCTACTGCATGTACTGACCTTCTATAGATGACAAAATATACAAGACACTGGAATTACATCACAGATGTATGGTATCTGTAACTTTAAACAAATTTGGGTCAAAATTTTGTTGATTTTCTTGTAAAAATAAAGGTAAAGATAAAATCTTTGAAAAATTAGGAGTTAAAATCAAGAATTAAGATTTAGCATGATAATGAAAATTCAGTCTGAAGGCATGCTGTTCTTCAAAGCATCCATCAAATCTATAGAAAAATACGATGTGTTTGTGAAACACAAATGCCCCTGGTCTCAACAATTTCTATGCTGGCAAATGAATATTGCAATGTCCTATATTTTTTTTTACCCAACCCCACCCCCAGGGGCATGTGATGTCTTAGATGAACTTACAGTCTAAGTTTGGTTACTGTGTCACAATCCAAACTTGAAATATTGCACTTTATAAGTAAGCAGAGCAGAATTACAAGAGGGGCAGAATTACACACAGGCAGACAGACAGACAAACTGACAGACGATCCAACCACTAGAGCCCCCGGCGAACTTTTTAGGCCGGGGGCATAAAAAGAAATTATTAATAAAAAAAAAGGGAACTAACTCTGTTATCAGCACGTTTTGTCTGTGTTTAATCATTGGTCTTATTTTCAGGTGTAATTCCATCTCAGTCTTCCACACAGTAAAGCACCTCTTGAGATGAGATCTATCTAGAATCTTGCGTGTCTGTTTTGCCTCTGTTTTTTCATTTTCTATCCTCAGTTTTGCTTGAAGCCATCTGTTAAACATCACTACAAGAGAAAAAAAATGCATATTTGGGCCATCATTAAAAAAATAATTGTTGGATGTGTTTTAGAAGTGGGTGCTTCAGTAATCAGTAGGCAATTAATTTTTCTGAATTTTAATTTGTAAATTGGACAAAATTTCAGATTTTTTGCACGCAAAAAATATGAGGGATATATGACCTGCCAAAAACAGTTTTGATTCAGGGCTTTTTTAGGTTATTCATTCAGAATAAATATAAAAATCACAGATACCAAAGTATTAACTGAAAGAATGTTCATGAGACGAAATACAAATTAACTGAATATTGGATACACACGGACGACCTCTGAAAATCTAGATGTGGTATCCGATACAATGGAGGAGTAAGCATCCCCTGGTGACAGGTCACACCCACCACAGCTGAATACAAATGATATAACTGAGGAATGAATCCTCATCATAATTGGTAAAGACTATTCAACAGCCACTATCGAACATTTCACTCAGTGAAACACAGTTATCACAAACAAGGTCATCATACCAACCGTAAAATATAATAATACAATATGTTATATATGCTACACAGCCTTTGATCATCTCATTTACTTGTTTTTGTGTATTACTTATAATTTTGTTTTTCATATTTTTTCATAATCACAGGTAATTATTCATACCTTGTTGTAAATGTTTCTGTCGCTCTGGCTCAGAATTGAGGAGAAGTCGCTGTAAAGATTGCTTGTGACAGACCCTTTTCCATTGAACAATGGCTTTCCTGTAAAATGACAAATCATGAAATTATCTACTGCTAGCTTTCTTTGTTTGTTACCAATGGAATCTTATATGTGAACCTCAGTAAGATAGATGGTTGGCTATAGAAAATACGAATATTCACAATTTTTCAGAACTACATCCATAATTTCTTGACCTTTAACATGCATTTGTAAAATCAGGTCAAGTTAGGGTCAAAGTAGAACAGTTTTTTGATGAGTTACTGGATACACGGTTTTTTTCACCCTGTGTTATTTTCGCCCTAATACACTTGCAAACGGTTTGGTGCCGTTTTAAATTCACACACATTTATTATTAAAAATAGATGGATTTACCATTTTGAACTGGCCCAGTTTTGAATTCACCCACTGACGATGAGGGCGAAAGGGGCAAAAATAAAATGGGGGCAAAAATTTCCCTGTGTACAGTATTGCTATCTGCAGTTTTCCTTCCACTAATGTTAACTACAATACTTTCTTTTTAATCAGAACTTGCATACTTCTATATAAAGATACATCAATGTTTATTTTTTTGTCATGGAGCTCTCTGTTTTTGTATTTCTTTGGTTGTTGTTTTTGTTTTTATTTTTTAGTTTTGCTTAACAAACATTTACAAAGTTTCTAAAGTGGATATCAAAAGAATAATTTTTTGAAAAAATGAATTCAATCCATCATGATTTCATAGAAGATATTAAAAAATAACAACAGGCACTTCATGTGACCTAAATATTTATGTTTGTCAAATTTTAACTATATTTATCATTTATGAGTTACCAAAATCATGAGCAATTTATTTAGGGTTTTCATTTCATGCTTTATGATTTTACATTTAGTCTGCAATAATTAAATTATCATGGGAAGTAACTCTGAATGTATGAAATCGATAAGCGAATTTTATGGACTTATTTTCAGTGAAAAAATTGCTAAGGAAATCATAATAATAAATGTACAGTCCCTAAAACCAGATTTAGACTTGTGACTACAATAATGGAAACTTCATAACAGTTAATAAAGTAGCACTGCAGTTCAATCAGTTTTCTCTTTTTTTTTAATCTGTTTTGGATAGTGATTTATGCCACACTCAAACAATGTTCAGTTACATAAGGGGGGCCATTTTCTACTGGTGGAGAAGATAACCCGGTGGGGTCAAATCAGCTTACTTATCAAAAAACTAATGTTTAAACTAAAAATACAGTTCTGCACTAGTATTTTCTAAATCACAAAATTACACAACATTTCTACACTAGTGTTTTCTTAATCACAAAATAACAGTCATATTTCTACACTAGTGTTTTCTTAATCACAAAATAACAGTAATATTTCTACACTTTTAGATTAAAAGAAAATCACAAAATAACAGTCATATTTCTATACTAGTGTTCTTTTAATCACAAAATAACAGTCATATTTCTACACTAGTGTTTTCTTAATCACAAAATAACAGTCATATTTCTACACTAGTGTTTTCTTAATCACAAAATAACATTCATATTTTTACACTTGTTTTCCTAATCACAAAATAACAGTCATATTTCTTCACTAGTGTTCTTTTAATCACAAAATAACAGTCATATTTTTACACTAGTGTTTTCTAAATCATAAAATATCACAAAAATGACACTAATATTTCTATACTTGTGTTTTTTTTAATCATAAAACCAATATTAAAATGTTAAAATTGATTTATTAGTTAAACTCATTGTGACATCATTTTATATAGAGAAGCTATTAGTGTACCTGACACAGGTGTTAGACCAAAACGACTTAGCACGCTGCACGTCAAGTTTGTCTTCAAACTCCCTGTACCACTTTGACAAATATTTCCGCTGAAGCTTCAGGTCCTGTTTGCGTTTGTAAGTTTTCTGGATAAGTCTGATACATAAGTAAAAATGTTAAGAAGCATGTTATTGACAAACCGCATACACAAACGAATTAACAAGTTAATTAAACTGCACATATGCATCATTGCATTATCTAAAATGTAAGGACCTAGGCTAGCAAAATGTCTGCTTTATGTGGAAAATGTGGCAAAAGGTTACAAAAACTGACACAGGTTACAGATATGATATACAATCATCCTATATATTTCAGTACAGATCTTTTTATCAACATAATTTTTTTCTTTTATTACTGTTTTCTGAAGTCAAAATGTTACATAAATTTGTCATCATAACAGTATGATTTTTAGTACCGTATTTATCGAAAATGTATTTCTTTCTCTCACAAAAGCAAAAACAAGCATTGTTAGGTCAATCAAACTGATAGTTAGACATTGATTGCCTTATTTTTAGTACATGTACATGATGTAATATACCAAGTCAAATATTGTATCTCTTTTACACTTTAAATGTTCATGGTTTGGTTTAAATAGCATTTTACACAACACTCAGCTATTTATCAGTTATAAGGTGGTTACTAGGTTTTAAATGGTGGAGGGGAGAACACAGTTACAATAAACCCAGGAAGAGACCACCAGCTTTCCACAAGTAAACTTGAAAACTTTCTCACAGAATCAGGTTAGGTTCCAGAGGGAGTTAAACCCTTGCTGACAAAGGTAAAAGAATTCAAGGTTTGAAGCCACTCAGCCACAAAGTTTCATTTTACATTTGCAGGTGCTCTTTAAATAAAAAATACTCAGCAATATCAGATCATGACAGTGCACTGTGCTGTGTAAGTTACAGGAAAAAATGTGACATCAATCATTTTCTCTGTAAATTCTTTCTAAATTAAATATTACTTTAGCTAAAATAAAATTCAACAATTACTCTTACTTCTACGATCTTTTTTACAATAACAGAATATGATAGATTCCCATCACATGTAGTCTACAGTCTTTTTTACCATAAGAGAATATGACAGACTCCCATCACATGTAGTTCAGTGGTAAAGTGTTTCCCTAGCATGTGGAGGGTCATTAATCTAAACTATGTGGACCACAACCAAGACTTGTAGTAGTGGAGAGTATCTTCGTTCCACTCAAAATGCACTTCTTAAATACCATAGCAATTCATCGCCAACTTGCCCCAAGTTCAAAATGTGTAATTTTCAGAATGTCAGTTAAGAAACAACATTTCTGTAAATGGACAGCCAACTTAAGGTGCATCTAAATCAATTTGTAAGGGTGAATTGGACGGCGATGTTCAATTTGAAAACAGAGAAATTTTGAAAAAGGTGGGAGCAGCATTTATACCTTTTATTAAGTTAAACATGACAAATCGGAACAACCTCATATCCACAAGAAATACATTTAAAGTACTAATTATCCTTCATACTCAGTGGTAAAAGACCAGGGGAATCTGGGGAACATCTAGTTTAGACACCAGAGACAAATCTAAATACTCAGAAATCTGACCATCACCTTGGAAATACTACTTAATATTTTACAAACAACTACAATGTAATCATAGAGTACTTTCAGAGAATCTATTTCAAATTTATAACAGCTACACTGGAATCCACACCATATTATCATTTATATAAATCTCCAACACTCTAAAGAAACAACTGCGGTGATATAACTCCAACACTCTGGAGATATAACACTGACTCACTGAATATACAACACTGGCTCACTGAATATACAATACTGACTCACTGAATATACAACACTGACTCGCTGAACATACAACAGACTCACTGAATATACAACAATGACTAACTGAATAAACAAAACTGATTCACTGAATAAACAACACTGATTCACTGAATATACAATACTGACTCACTGAATGTACAACACTGACTCACTGAATATACAACACTGACTCACTGAATATACAACACTGACTCACTGAATATACAACACTGACTCACTGAATATACAATACTGACTCACTGAACATACAACATTGACTTAATGAATATATAATACTGACTCACTGAATGTACAATGCTGACTCACTGAATATACAACACTGACTCACTGAATATACAACACTGACTCACTGCATATAAACAATACTGACTCACTGGATATACAACACTGACTCACTGAATATACAATACTGACTCACTGAATATACAACACTGACTTAATGAATATATAATACTGACTCACTGAATGTACAACGCTGACTCACTGAATATACAACACTGACTCACTGAATATACAACACTGATTCACTGCATATATACAATACTGACTCACTGAATATACAACACTGACTCACTGAATATACAACACTGACTCACTGAATATACAATACTGACTCACTGAATATACAACACTGACTTAATGAATATATAATACTGACTCACTGAATGTACAACACTGACTCACTGAATATACAACACTGACTCACTGAATATACAACACTGATTCACTGAATATACAACACTGACTTGTTGCAGATGCAAAAAAAATCAAATATTACTCTTAATTCCCAAGTCTTCTTTACCACAAGAGAATATGATAAGTCTGCCATCACATGTATAGGTCAACCAAGGTAAATTGGCATACGTTTACAAAAACAACGAGTCTTAATCAAATCATAACAGGGATGACAAGCTATTTGCCATCACAAAAATATTAGAGATTCAGTAATGCATGAAGTCCATTGCAAAGCGATATGTTTTACCTGTACGACCTATTTTTGGAAAGTAGACCGTATTATTTTGGTTTTTGACTGAAACCGGATGTGCCACTTTACCTTGGTAGACATGTATTTAGATACAACTCTAATATTCAGAAGATATAACCCCTACATTATTTAGATACAACTCTAATATTCAGAAGATATAACCCCTACCTTATTTAGATACAACTCTAATATTCAGAAGATATAACCCCTACCTTTTTAATGCATATCTTCAATAACATTAACATACAAATAAAATCTCTTAAAACCTCTACAATATATCCTACATCTTTACAAATTCTTCCCCCAAACTGTATATAATGTACATCTCACAGCTCCATTCCATAAATCTCATGTACCCTGAATACACATCTCATATCCTCGTAACATAAACCTCCTCTACACTTTACATACCCTCTCCTATATCCTCCAACACATGTAAACTTAATATCCAGAGAAATTATATGGGAAAAGAAACAATCAGAAATGTCAGAACAGGAAAAACCAATCAACCCAATAATTGAAAATAAAATGTTGCAACAGAGAAAAAAAAACGAAAGTCAAGATAAACAGTGATTAAATTTGTTGAACATGATAAAAGTCAACAACAACAACAACAACAGTGTGTGTTAATTGCTGTCTATGTTTACCTGATTTTTTCCAGCACCTCACTACAATGAGGATATAAGCTTTGATAAGGCTGTGTGTGGTGGAATAATATATCAACTCATTTGTTTACTAAATTCTAAGTCAAATTAAATCAAATATTTCAAAGTTCTCTTGTAAAGCAACCAATCATCAAAATAAAAACAATTTTACTGATATCAGTGAAAAACAAAAAATTATATAATCCTATATCTTAACATCAGATATTCTGATTCTTTTTATAATTTCAATTTATCAAAATCGTTTTTGTTGGCCTTACAATAGAAATCAATTGGGTCATGTGATCATTCATTATTTTTCGCCTGACAAAGAACATATACCATGTGAAGGGAAACAACTCTCAATGACTTCCGCCTCCAAGTGCTTCTGATTTTTGTTTACAGGAAATATGAAGACGCACCAGAATGTAAGTATATTAATATAAAAACAAAGCTGTGATCAGAGTACAACGACTTCATGTGTTGTACTACCATACCTGAGCCTCTTTCGGTGTTTAGTATAATCATTCCAGCCGTGTAAAACGTGTCGAACTAAAACTCTCTGAATAAAGATAACAGCCGTCTCTCGTCGCTTCTTCAACATAGTAACCTTTTCGCACCAACAGCGAATGGAATTTCGGAGAATCGTCTGTCTGACGCGAGCTTCTACTTCTTCCCTGTACTGGACATTTAGTTGAAATCTTGTTCTCCAAATCAAATATGCATTGCTGGAAAATGTAATACAACATAAAACTATGTTTTATGGCAAAATATGTTATGGCCATTTAATGTAATAGATACTGGTAATAAGTTAGCAATTAAGTAATTACAGGATAATCTTACTTTTTTATGGTGGACACAGGTTAAAAATTCTGCTAAATACAATGTGAGTGGTCCTCTTTTTTCTATACACCAATTTTTTTTTTTTATATATTTTTTAAATTTTTGTATTATTTAATTTTTTACAGTTTAGATATCTCAACATCTATTTCTCAAAATTCTGCCTAATTTAAAGGAGGACAGAGGAGATTATACAACTGCATTTTTTAAAAATTTTAGCCTGAGAGTTATATGGATCCAGACATAATTGAAATGGTGGTGCTTCAGTGTAAAGACAATATGTATAAAAAGGTATATGAAGGCACATGACTCTGTGTTACTGGGACCAGGGGTCAGCGTTATCAGGCACCAGAGTTGGCGTACTGATCACCTGAGTTAAAATTATTGGTCACCTGAAGCGTGGGATAATGGTCACTGAAGTCAACATTACAGACCTACTGAGTTCATCTTAAAAACCCCAAAGGAGCTTGTGTCACAAAATTTACTTTTTATATATGCCCATATCATAAATATCAAATCTGAAGTGAAATCCCAAAGTTGCTTTTGTGAAGAAGTTGAAATGTGTCAAAGTTTACAAACGATGCATGCCTGTTGGACAGCATATATCACCAATCAAAAATTGGTCACATTGCTAAGTGACCTACAAAGGTCTGTTCTTAATAAAAAAAAAATTACAATTTCAATTAGGCAATTTTTTTTCTGGATGAGACGTTTTGACAACAGGTTTAATTTAAACAAGCTTCCATTATACCTGTATAACTTTATTTCAACCGACCTGATGAGTTTCTTCTGAGCTGTTTTCTGAGTTCTTTCTATCAGAAGGTTGTCATGCCAATGGACAAAGAATTTTTTTAAAGTGGAGAGAGTCCAGTGTTGTTCGCTTATTTCCATGTCTTGTTTGTGTTCTGTTTTACAAATGACTGTCGCCTGCCGCCACATCACAAACAAGTGGTGCAACTGATGGCTCCTGTAATACACAGAAATGTCACTTTGTTAAAAGTTTTATTTTATAAAGTATGGTGAAAGATTTGACCTATTCTATAAAATGTAACCCAGAACTTGAAAGTGCCAATATATAAATACCAATTCTTGTAAATTCTAGTGTTTCATGGCGAAATCAAGTAATAACAAGAGTTGTCAGAAGACAACAAAGCTCACCAGAAATGGATATACATTTTCAAAATAGTGTTTGACCTACAGCTGTCAAATTTTATGGTCATGGTACAGTAAATATTTTGATTCCTCCCACTCATACTAAAAATTTTATTTGTTTATTTATTTATTTATTTATTGTTGTTTAAAGTCCCACTCAAGAATATTTCACTCATATGGAGACATCACCAAATGCCGGTGAAGGGCTTCAAATATTGGCCTATGCTCGGCACTTACGGCCATTGAGCAGTGAGGGTTCTTTAATGTGCCGACACCTACTGTGACACGGGACCATGGTTTTTACTGTCTCATCCGACAGACAGGAAACCAACCTGCCACTGGTTGGACTTGAACTCACGACCTCACGATCTAGAGCCAAGCGCGCTACCGACTGAGCCAGGCTAGCTCCTAAAAATTTTGAAAAGTAGGTCAAAGTCCAGATACCAAATGAAACTCTGGTCATAAAAAATCTGTATGTGAAATTATCAACGCCCTATCCTTCATGGTTTAAAAGATAAAATTCCAAGGTCACTAGGTTGACAATGATGGCGGGGGTATGGCAATAGCTCTCAGGACTTTTGCACTTTACGCTCTAGCTAGTACATATATACCATTTCATTTCTACTGCTGGGATGATAAAAATATTGCAAAATCTACTTATCACATGTAAGTAAAAGTCTCTGTGTTAAAATATAGTCTGAACTGTTTCTGTGTTAAAACTCTACAGTCTTAAATGTTTCTGTCTTAAACCTATTCTGAACTGCTATTGTGCAGAAAATCTAGTATGAAATATTGCTTTGTCTAAAATGTTACTGTGTTGAAAGTAGTCTGAAATGTTACTGTGTTACACCTAGTCAGAAATGTAACTGTGTTAAAATTCTACAATCTAAAAAAATTACTGTGTTGAAACTCTACAAACTAGTGTGAAATTTTACTGTGTTACATCTAGTCTGAAATATTTCTGTGTTACATCTAGTCTGAAATATTACTGTGTTACATCTAGTCTGAAATATTACTGTGTTACATCTAGTCTGAAATATTACTGTGTTAAAACTAGGCTGAAATATTACTGTATTAAGACTAGTCTGAAATGTAACTGTGTTACACCTAGTCTGAAATGTTACTGTGTTACACCTAGTCTGAAATGTTACTGTGTTAGTACTAGTCTAAAATGTTTCTGTCTTAATATTCCATAGTTTGTTTCAGGTTTAGAGCTGGAAACATACATAAAAAGCATACTTAACCACACATAGGCACAAATTATAAATTACCAAAAATGATCCCTATTTGATCATTGATAAAAACTGTACCTAAGCTATCATCAATAATGATTTAGACCTATATCTTTATAAAGATGTCTAATTAGGAGTCTATCAGTAAAACAATTTGTTTTCTTCTCACCTGTGATGTTGCTTAGCAGCAGTATACTTCCTGTATACAATGATCATTTCAGCAAAAACCTTGCTCTGGAGTCTTTCAGCATAGAAACTTCTGAAAAGCCAAATTTACCCACAAAAATGATTGAAAAAACTATCCCAAACAAAGAATATGGCATGTTTACATATAGACGATGTTATGAGCATTTGAACTCAGAACAAATATGACCATAATTATCTAGTATTTTAAAAAGCACTAAATCAAAACTGCGTAAAATACAAATGTAATAGTTCAGTTTTGATACTCAAAGACATTTCAGTATGTGTGGACTTTTGGACTGGTATTAGAGATTCTAAGATTAAGTTTGTAATGTGTAAATTATTTGATATGAAATTTTTGATAAAGAAACTGAAGAAACATCAAAAGTGTCTCAGAAAACACGACTGCACTTTGAAAGCATACAAAAGTTGATCAAATGTCTGATGAGATTTTCTCCCTCTTTTGGATACAGATCATAAATTAAGATTATCTATTAAATCTTACCTAGCCAGTTCATTGGATTTCTGTTTTTCTTTGGAATTGAGTGTAAACAGCCTCCATGCTGCAACTGTCTGACTCAACAAATGTCTCCTGTAGTCAAGAAAATTATGATAAATAGATAATTAAACCCCGAAAGATGATTATGTTCTAGGGATCATAATGACCTATATAAGTGTGGGTGTAAGTCACATAGTGACATCACTATCATTCTGTTCTAGAGATCATCATGTCCTATATAAGTGTGGGTGTAAGTCACACAGTGACATCATTATCATTATGTTCTAGGGATCATCATGACCTATATAAGTGTGGGTGTAAGTCATACAGTGACATCATTATCATTCTGCTCTAGAGATCATCATGTCCTATATAAGCGTGGGTGTAAGTCACATAGTGACATCACTATCATTCTGCTCTAGAGATCATCATGACCTATATAAGTGTGGGTGTAAGTCACATAGTGACATCACTATCATTATGTTCTAGGGATCACCATGACCTATATAAGTGTGGGTGTAAGTCACACAGTGACATCACAACCATTATGTTCTAGGGATCATAATGACCTATATAAGTGTGGGTGTAAGTCACACAGTGACATCACTATCATTATGTTCTAGGGATCATTATGACCTATATAAGTGTGGGTGTAAGTCACACAGTGACATCACAACCATTATGTTCTAGGGATCATTATGACATATATAAGTGTGGGTGGAAGTCACACAGTGACATCATTATAACTATGTTCTAGGTGTCATCATGACCTATATAAGTGTGGGTGGAAGTCACACAGTGACATCACTATCATTATGTTCTAGGGATCACCATGACCTATATAAGCGTAGGTGGAAGTCACGCTTGAATTTTTTGCTTCATGTATCTATTGTTTGAATTACAATGGATTGCGTAGTTATTGATAAAAATTGACTAGTAATCAGTTACCAAAATACACAATTCTAAGAATTCATACAGCCAATCAATTGTTTTTACAAACAATAATAATAATAAGCCACACATAATAATTTTTCCGTTATAAAGTGGCAGCCACTTTTTACTGGTGGAAGAAAGAAACCTGTTACAATATACCTGGGTAGAGATCACCGACTTTCCCCAAGTAAACTAGAACAGGGCTCAAACCTGCACTGATCAGAGTTGAGAGACTCCATGGTTCAAAGCGCGATGCTCTTACCACTAGATTATGAAGACTGTACAATGACCTGTTAAAAATAACTCAGATTTATGGGGGAAATAACAGAACTAACCTGTGGTGATTTTTGGCTGCATTTTCTTTAAGTCGGATGCGGAATTTACACTTCCATTCTTCCATGGCTCGAATGATAGACTTCCTGTCTGACAGACTTCGCAGATTTCGCACCCTGAAAAAGTCAACAAAGGGAATTAATTCTGCAGACGCAATGGATGAATATATCTAACAATAAAAGTATTTTTTTAAATAAAATTGTCAAATTTGTTTGTAATGAATACTGAGTATGAATTGTTGTGTTTCTTTTAGAAATTTTGAAATAAAATTTTACTAACATGAAACAATTACAACAAAAGATGTAAATATTCCAATGAATATATAAACAACAACAGCTTTTATATTAGAATGTTTCTTAATATTTTGTACTTTGCAAATTATAAATATAAATCTCGCGTGAAAATGTTTTAATACAATGAAAATAAACACGTCTTATGATTTATAGTAATTTCTATGGAAACGCTGGGACATCAAATCATCTGATTTTACTCAGTGTTTCCACAGAAATTAGATTTAATGCAATGATTATGTAAGCTGGGATATTTTTTCTTAAAATAAAGATATTTACTTATATACTTTTCATATTTTTCTCATTAAGTAAAAGAGCAAAAGCTTTAAATTCCAAATTAGAAATATTTATGAAATAGATTATTCAGGTAAATAGAGTCTGATATTTAAAAAAAAGCTCTGATTTACAGACAAAGTTTAATTTCTGTAAACTTGCACCAGTTTGATGTAAAACAGATGACATCCTTTCTTATCATCTCACGTAAGATGCATGTTAACTTAAATGTATTACATGAATTAGTAATGTTCTGTAGAATTAAGAAATGGCACAATATTACAAAGGCTGGACTAAAACACTATTTATCTAAGAAATATCCAGAAAACTTCAACAATTCCCACACATGTAACTAACAAAACAAGGGGAGATAACTATCATGCAAACAGAATATGTTTAATGTAGGTGTCAGGCATATGGTAAAACAAAACCAATGGGTATGTATTGTCTGGTCAATACAAAGGCAGGGGTCACTGGGAATGTATTGTCTGGTCAATACAAAGGGAGGGGTCACTGGGAATGTATTGTCTGGTCAATACAAAGGGAGGGGTCACTGGGAATGTATTGTCTGGTCAATACAAAGGGAGGGGTTGTTGGGAAAGTATGGTTTGTTCAATACAAAGGAAGGGGTCATTGGGAATGTATTGTCTGGTCAATACAAAGGGAGGGGTCATTAAGAATGTATTGTTTGGTCAATACAAAGGGAGGGGTCAGTGGGAATGTATTGTTTGGTCAATAAAAAGGAAGGGTTACTGGAAATGTATTGTCTGGTCAATACAAAGGGAAGGGTCGTTGGGAATGTATTGTCTGGTCAATACAAAGGGAGGGGTCATTGGGAATGTATTGTCTGGTCAATACAAAAGGAGAGGTCACTGGGAATGTATTGTCTGGTCAATACAAAGGGAGGGGTCATTTAAAATTAAACATGTAGTGCTGGACATCATTATTGTGTTTGTCTTTGCATCATAGAAACAAACTTCTCCCATGTGAAGCTAAGACCAGATGAAAATTATCAAATTCAAAACATCAATTCAGTTTGATTAAAAGAAAACTTAAGTATGACCGATATTACAAAAACTGTATTGAATAAAAATTGAAACGATCTGAAATATTGTGACTCAGCTTATATAATTGATAAATGTCATTTAGGCTACATTTTGCTTCAGCCTCAACATCTTATCAAACATTATATCTAGCACTACCCAGTAAAGCAATAGACCTCAGTACAGAGATGTAACATACTTATCTATAATTATTTCAGTAGGGACCTGTTAGTTGTTAAGTTTTGTACATACATGGAACACATAATAGAAAATGGAACAAAGTTAACAAAAGTTCCTGTCAGTTTTAGTATGTTAGGGTCAACCTTTACTCACAGTTGTATTTCCGTTGACAGTTTCATACATCTTCTACAGACAGAGGAATGATAAGAGAGACATGAAGTGACTCAAGAAAGAGAGTAGAAAGACATCATCAGTACATGAAAAATTCTGTAAGACACAATCAGTTCTACACTGTCCTTTCTCTCATTTTACATCAATTGGAAAATTATGGAAAATGTACATTTAGGTCTTTACTGAAGATAAATGTAACATTTGGTCTTCTGTTACCGTAAATGTAACATTAGATCCTCACTTATCATAAGTTGAACTGATATTATCATAGATGTAACATCACTTAGACATTATACTTCCGTCTACACTGATTTAACAAGAGATGTAAAACAAAAATATACAGGTATTTAGAATGTATTCTTCAGTCTGCACTGATCCTATCATGGATGTATAAATATAATAACTTAAAACACACACACACACACGCACACACATGCACATGCACTCATTGTAAACTGATTTTGTCCTGCAGAAAGAAGAATTGTATAGTCATTTCTTGATCTCTTAGAAAAGTTTGTACAATTTTAGCATGTAATGAAGAAATTGTAAACAGACAGAAATTATCAAGAGATGATTCCAGAACTAAATAACCAAAATACATGCATTCCTCCACAAGACACAAACCAGATAAAAACATATTGCTTTTGTAAAAAAAAATGTCCTATAATTATGATTTCCTTATATTACAATATCACAAAGTGCTTGACTGTATACAGTGTTAACTATTTACAGGAGCGACCTAGCTCTTAACATCTACACACTGGATTGTACAAGGTGTAATTTAACATAACCCTAGCATTTCACATGTCCAGCCCTTTAACATCTACAGATGGGATTGTATATATCGTTTATCTGGCCCTGATATTCACAGGGTACAGCCTAGCCCTTGACATCTACACATTGGATTGTATAGTTTAACTCCAGCATTCACATATCCAGCCCAGTTCTTGAATGGACTGTATACAGTGTTAACTGGACCTAACATCAGAGATGCCAACTTTAGATAATTGAAAATGGAGTCTTAATGCATGTGTCAAAGGTGTGAACCCACCAGGAGGGTTCAGGGCACGCTCCCCAGTAAAAAAATTTAAAAATTAGGTGCTCGCAGATGCATTCTCTGAGCTTAAATTAGTGTACATGTATATACAATTTCTAACTCATGGAAAAATGACCAACCTTTTAGGGGAAAAATCAGAGAAGTGAATAGGAAATCGGAGGCACAGACTTGAACACAAAAAAAAAGAGAAACTCCGACTAAAATGGAGAGGTTGGCATCCCTGTAACATGCTAATCACATGCCCAGACCTTAAAATATAAAAACTGACTTGCAAATACATGTAGTACTCACTAGGTTAACCATGTTTTCCAGTCCAGATCTTTATATATATAGATACAGTTTGAACTGCTAACAGTGCCTTCTAACTGAACCCATACATTATAATTATGTGCTTCCATCACAAAAGTTTATATAATTAACACAGTGAGGGTAACACAGTGTGTCTCAGCCTGAGTCCAGCACATGTTTTTATCTGGTTTGTGATGTACCTAGTCTTAGCATTGTAATGCTAACAATACTAAGACCAGATTTTGCTCCGACTACAAAGAAGAACAGAACTTGTAATATACTTATACTAACTGACAGGCCATTCTGATGATAATAAAGAAATAGTCAAAATTAGCAAACAATACATTTCTAAAAAAAAAAAAATGTGAAGATATTCTTTTAAGTGCATTTTATGTATATGTTTACAATAAAGAGACAAAATATAATATATAACCAACAAAGTGCAATTTACACACAGTGCTTATAAAATACCATACATGCATATATATGTTCTTATAACTACTTTTAAATTATAAAGAAAACACGTTTGTGCTGATATACTTAAGTATACATGTGATTCTATATATAAAAATTGTGTAAACAAATCTCAGGAAGGTGCAAGAGCATTGTGGGTAAATTGAAGATCATTTAATCAAACCCTGTCTTGAGAAAACTGCATTGAGATACCACATAGAGAAATGTTTCTCATTTGAGACCAATTTTATCCACTAATTTAGACTTTTTTAAAAATATTTTTGTCGTCTGTATGTAAGTAAAAAAAATGGATGCAATCTCTCTTTTATACTATTTCAATTAAGATAGATAGAGACAGACAGTCAAACACCACTCTGAGGAAGTTTATGATGGCAAAATCTCTATATCCTCGTGCACAAAAATTTGTTTGTCCATGACGTGACTGATAGACAAACAATACTTTCTGCACGGGGAATGAGATTTCACCATCCCTCCCTCAAAGTTGTGTTAGATTGTAAAAATAAAAATAATAGTTCTATAGACTACCTGCCTTGGTGGTGTATGGGGAAATCTCTCAAGAAAAGGTAGTGTATCATATTTGCAAGTCAATATATTGACTTTAAACATATCATTTAATTTCTAAAATATTTAGATTAAATCAATATGTTTAACTCATTTACCCCTAAAGACACATTTGGACTGGTCTAAGACAATGATTTACAGAAGAGTCCATTGTTTTTTCAGGGGTTGATGAGCTAATAGGCAAACAATTTAGAATAATTTCTAACATTTACAATGCCTTATAATCAAATAGCTAAGAACACTATCACAGCTTTATAAATATAAGGAAACTCACCCAAAAGAAGAATAGAAATTTTCAATTTTAACTAAATATATTGCATACTTGGGGACCTATCATTTGAAATTATGATACAGTCTCTTACAGTGTATAACAGAAGTGATCAGGTCTAAATGAATTAAAATTATAAAGCTGATAAGGTATGGTGCATTATAATTCAAATTGCCTGTGTTAGTGTAAAACTACATGTACCTTAGATTCTCCCCATAAAAAGATTATATGACTTACTTCTGGGACTCCACTGTAAAATGTTTCCATTTTTTAAAACTTGTAACAAGTCTCTCCTGACGGTTCCTCATTGCTCTTTCGTTCCACTGTGGGAAATAAATAACTTTAATATAATTCTATTTTACAAAAAAAATTTCTTTGGTGGATCTAGAATTTTATTATAGGATAATCTCCAAACTGTGGGTGTTCTTGAGTGGAAACAATTTGATGACTCTAGGGTAGTACAAGAAATGTTCTCATCAGATCTCGCGCAATCACCGAGAACATGATGGAGAACAAAACAACAAAGTTGAACACATGGATATTCAATAAGTATCATTGGTTCACCATGTTTGTTTTTCTCACTCCTGATACTCTGACCACCACTGACCATCACTCCTGATGAAAAGGTGATGTGAAAATTTGTACTGAGAACAGTGTTCCAGGTCGATGTTCCATGCTTGTGGGTGAACTTTCTTAATCTTAATAGTGTTCTCATATCAAGAGCATTTTGCCCAAGGACACTAAGTAGGAACGCTTGACCTCCTATTGTAATAAGTTCATCTTTCCTGCACATCATGGCCATGTTTTTTAATTGACAGGTATAATTTATATAATTGATATTCGGTGCTTTAGGAGAAGATTTTCCAAAACTTTTCCAAACAACTCATTGGAGACATAATCTGAATCCTAAATTGACAGTTAATTTGTCCACAGGCTTGTGGACTTGTTTCCCACTTCCCTAAATTTTCTACCCAATATCTGTAATCATTTCTAATTCATTATGTATGCAAAAATTTGTGCAGAGTTCAATAAATTGGAGTTTCACGGTATATCATATACATACCTTCACAAAACATGATGTTAAAAGCATGCCTCTAATCTTTGTCTGAAAAATGTCCACCATTATACGTGATCTATTTATAGCCCACTTAAATGCACTCATGCCTTTTCTTAACGTATGCATGCGCCTCAAATTGTCTGCAGCTCTCAGTATGGCATGTTCAGCAGCTGACTTTTTCCAGTGTGCAAAGGTACGTGTAAGGATGCTTTTTCGACTGAAAATCTCGGCACTGTCAAGTAACATTAGTTTATAGATTTCATAATTTTTGTAAAAAATAAGAACATCAAAACAATTACTCTGACATAATTGTGAATGTATCTATACTCAAATTTGTTTGATACATGTACACGATTGGGAAAAATGAAGCAAACAAACAAACAAGAAATTGCTAGTGGCAGTATGGCCAAATTGCGAAGCATGGATTTTCAAAAGTGAAGGTCAAAAGAAAAAAATGAAGGTCATATTCAACTTAAGTCATAATGTTCGACCATCACACAAGGCTACAACATAATATTCTAAGCGGTTTTCTCACAACAGAGCCAACAGCCACACAACAGCCAAATTGTTGACATATACAGACAGACAGATTTTGTCAGTTGCAAAATTAATCCCAACAACGACAAAATAATCATATAGTAACAACAACAAAAATAGACAACACAATGTATGTCGATTGTATGGTAAATAGACCACACAATACACAATGTATGTCGATTGTATGGTAAATAGACTACACAATGTATGTCGATTGTATGGTAAATAGACTACACAATGTATGTCGATTGTATGGTAAATAGACTACACAATGTATGTCAATTGTATGGTAAATAGACTACACAATGTATGTCAATTGTATGGTAAATAGACTACACAATGTATGTCGATTGTATGGTAAATAGACTACACAATGTATGTCAATTGTATGGTAAATAGACTACACAATGTATGTCGTTTGTATGGTAAATAGACTACACAATGTATGTCGATTGTATGGTATAAAGACTACACATTGTATGTCAATTGTATGGTAAATAGACTACACAATGTATGTCCACTGCATGGTAAATTTACAGATTTAACTTTTGTGAAAAACAGTCCAGAAGAGTTCCTGTTATTGTTACCACAGAAATGTTATATTACAGATTTCAAGAGAATTTTTGGACAGGGTGATCTAAAATGTTCAAAAGACTTCCGATGACAAACATTAAGGATTAATATGATAAAAAATTATGTTGTAGAACATTAAAACTTTAATTACGCAGGAAATAAGTGTGAATCAAGAAGCTGAAAGAAGTTTCAGTCTTAATTAAAATTCCAAATAATGTACCTTTTTATCAGATTAAGTGCTGCTCCTCATGCCAGAGGGGAGCAGTGGTTAAACTTTTGTTTCCCTTACTTGTTTATTGTTGTTTAACGCCCCACTCAAGAATATTTCACTCATATGAAGATGTGACCAACTGCCGGTGAAGGGCTTCAAATTTTGGCCTATGCTTGGCACTTATGGCCATTGAGCAGCGAACTCGAACTCACGACCTCACGATTCAGAATCGAGCGCGCTATCGACTGAACCAGGCCGTCTCTTGTTTCCCTTACCATAGCGATGCTACAAACTATATTTGAAGAGAACTGTCCTGACATTTTTTTGAGAAGTTGGAAATGTTTAAAACCTTACACACATGCAATGACCAGAGGTCACAAAGAATTCCATTTTGGTTAAGACTACATTCTATGTACATGTACCGAGTATTATATATCATCGTAAATGTAGTGACATTATGGAAACTTCTATAAAAGTACAGAAAATCAATCCAATCTCATTCTTTTCAGTTTTGGTTCACATATATTGTTTTGGTTGTTTTTATGTTTTTCTTTCAAAATACATGTAGCCATACAGTTGACAATACATTACTGTAGATATGTAAAAGTCTGCTTGTAGGCATACATGTGACAATACATTACTTTAGATATCTCAATGGTATAGCCAATCAAATATCAACTACACTACTCTTTCTTGACAAGTTGTTTGCTGTTTTTGTCAGACCTCAGGTAAAGAATCTTAATGCACTCCAGACAAAGCAAACAGAACATCAGGGCCTGAGACCATAAACAAGGAAAATTCTGAGACAAATTTTATTTTCAAAAGTTAAGAATTTTGATTAAAAAGTGAAAACTCACGGACCACAAAACAACTTTATAATTTTTATCAACTGAGATAAGATTGTCAAGGGGCAGTGTAAATCTTGTCCAGGACAATATGTCCCAATTTATGTCCCGATTCACTTAACTTTAATGTTTGAACATTATTCTTACCATAATCTATGATTAATTATTTAATAACCAACCAAGAGGTATAAAATGCATTAAAAATCAAGTAGGTAGCACGTTTTGTGGCATATAAGGGGAATAGATATATACCTTAATAAAAACATTAAAACGTCTTGTAAAATGCCAATACATGACAGTAATTTATACATATAATATGTATTATATATATAATAAACAATATTCAAGATACAAGTAAGTAAGTATAGGTTCATTAGACAAGATAAATGACACGGAACATACACTGGGCCACATATACCGGACTAAATTTACACCATCCATATTGTTAATGTAAACAAACGTCGTATGGCCAAAACAAGCCAAAAAAGAAAGAAGTGTTGGTCTCCTATACCTATTTCGCTCAAATAACATGTTTTTGAAAGCCAAAGGATTAAACATGTCCCAAAATACTCTAGGGCGACAATGACAATGGCATTTGTGTTAATTTATACCGAGGCGAACATAGGGGGCAGCCATTTTCACTGTTAATAATTACTTAAGTCAGCTACATGCCGTACTGAAGTATTTTATCACTTGAGAAAGAAATTTGTCTAAGAATTTCTTTATGGTCCAAAACTTTACCTAAGTTGAGAAAATTCTCAAGATTTCAGTGAAATCTTGAAGTTGAGAAAAAATATTTGTCTGAGAATAGTTTTATGGCCCTTGGCCCAGAAAGTTTAGAGTCGGAGAGAAAATACACAAAAATGTTAAGCTCACCTTTGTAAACAGACACCATAATTTGCCGTGTCTAGAAGTTGCATGTTTTCAGTTATTGGGGCTATCACACGTGACACACGTCCTAACCCTCTAGCGATTCTAGCACTATCAGCAATGCTCTTGCACACACCATGCATGATGACGGGTTGACATGCATTAATGGAAGCACTGGTTGCCCTAGTCATATTTTCTGCTTTCGCAGGTTGACCAATATTTTGCTCCAAATTAGAGGAATATTGGGATTGAAAGTCAGGCTGGGCATTGAGATAATTCTGATGCTGTTGACCTACTTTTTGTGTCGTATTACGAGGTGTACTACATTTATCCATACCATAGGTCCTACTGACTCTTTTAAATCGGGTAAATGCTGATTTGCCTTCTTCAAATTTGGGAAAATTAAGAACATTACTTTGTATCTGGGTATGTTTCTCTAAATTCTCTTTGGTTATTGGAGCTACTCTAGTATGTTTTTGGTATTTATCTTCTCTGTCGGCTGCATCTTCTCTTTTTAAGCCAGCATCACTTGTTCTAGCTGT
The DNA here is from genome assembly GCA_030159075.1 of Atrina japonica. Lineage (NCBI taxonomy): Eukaryota > Metazoa > Mollusca > Bivalvia > Pterioida > Pinnidae > Atrina > Atrina japonica. The sequence continues at coordinate 355,431 of BROG01000307.1, forward strand.
GTCAGTATTTAGACATTCAACAGTTAAAGGACGATCAAATTGCCTGAAAAAATCATCAAAAGCACTTGCAGCCTCATCAGCTAAACATGCAGAGCCAAAGCCAGCAACACCATTAGCTCCCATTCGGGAGCCATGTACATACGATTCCTTCATTGACTGTGCTAAAGCAGATGAGATAACATCTATGCTTCTTTCTTCTATAGACTGCATGGGCTGTACATTTTTCAGCCACCTTCTGAAGCATTTCGCCTGAAAATAAAAGAGTTATGATGATTTGTCAATTACATTAGCAAAGAATAGCAGCACTACATGTATGTGAACATAACATTGCTCATCACAGAGTAAATTGTATATTGTAAGTACATGTATGATTTGAAGTGTTTTATGCCACACTTAACAATTTCTCAGTTATATGGTAGCAGCCACTTTTCAATGGTGGAGGATAAAACCCGCTTACAATGTACCCGCAAAGAGCCCACCAGTCTTCCTCAGGTAGACTGGCAAATTTTCTCACAAAATCAGCTTTAGTTCCAGCAGGGCTTGAGTCCATACTGACTAGAAGTGAGAGACTTCATGGTTTAAAGCGGGTGATCTAACCACTTGACCACGGAGGCCCCCGTAATTTAAAATTTCAAAGCATCAGGGATAGTGAAATGTTGTCCCTTTTCATGGGCCCTGATAAACACATATCATATAAACAGTACCCTTGTATATAGGAGCACTGTCTTACTGAGGGAACCTCATCTGCCAAAGCAATGGGTAATCAGATAATTTTCGCCAAGAAAATTGTAAGTACTCGGTGAGAGAGGAGAACATGGCAATATCCCATGGCAATGTTGACTGCTGTTTTCTGCAATGTAAACTGTTTCATGTCATGTGACCTGTAACTGATTGTGAACTTTACAAAATGTATACTTTCACACACTACTGTAAACATTATAATCAAAGTCTTAGTAGACTACAACATTTTGTCAACATTATATGGGACCAGTCATGAAAAATGGGAATCTCTGTATAAAATTTTCATGACTTTACGTTTTACTTTTTTAGAAAAAAAAGTTATAAATAAAATCACTAATTTTAATTTTTTTTTATTGGTAGAATTATAATTTGAGCACAGAAAATGAAGAATATCACTGGCTCTATTTTAGTCATGTTAAATTTCAAGTTTCTCCATTGCTGATGTCAGATAAAACACAAGCACTGAGTACAAAATATTTAACAAGAGTAGTCAAAAGACAAAGAAGCTCACCGTAATGGGTGTAAATTTTCAAAATATGTATTTGACCCACAGCTGTCAGGTTTAAAGGTCAAAGGACTGGTCAAATTTGGATTCCTTCAGCTCAGGTTAAAAATTTTTAAAAGTAGGTTAAAGTCAAAGGTCAAGGTCACAAGGTCAAAAGTCAAGGTACCAAATGAAAGCTTTGGTCATAAGAAATCTATATGTGAAATATCAAAATCCTATCCCTCATGGTTGAAAAGATATAGCCATAAAAGATGGATCATTCACACTGTGTTTCTTTTACATGTCAATGAGATGAAGGTAAAAGCCAGACATATTTTTCATTGTGAACAAACCAAATGTTGTCTCCTTGCTGTTTTCATCTTCCTCCTCCTTCTCTTCATCATTATCATCAAACACTAACTGTCATAATCAAAAGGTCCAAAATTAGCTTGTTTTTTTAATATACTAATTAGTTTAAATACAATTTTTTTCGCCCTAAATTTGTATCTACAAATATCAAAATGGGAGTTTTCTGTATTGTTACCTTCAGAATTAGGTCTTGTCTCATCTGTGGGTTTTCTATTTTGTACAATTTCCGTAGCAACTCAACAGCCATTACTGTCGATGACTGAGATGCAAGTGACCTTGAAGATCCACTAACACTGCTCTCTGATGGTCTGTAAGTACAATAGTTATCTTCTCTGTAGTTTCATACATTTAAATAGACAACAAAACAAAAGAATCATGTTACAAGTATAAAACTGACACTAATTCTGTGGTACATTGCTCTTTTATGGGCATATTCTGAGATACATTGTTATTTTTAGATACATATTCTGTGATATAATGTTATTTTTAGATACATATTCTGTGATACTTTGTTATTTTTAGATACACATTCTGTGAAACATTGTTATTTTATAGGCATATTCTGAGATACAATGTTATTTTTAGATACATATATTCTGAGATACAATGTTATTTTTAGATACATATTCTGAGATATAATGCTATTTTTAGATACATATTCTATGATACAATGTTATTTTTAGATACATATTCTGAGATATAATGTTATTTTAGATACACATTCTGAGAAACAATGTTATGTTATAAGCATATTATGAGATATATTGTTATTTCCAGCATATTCTGAGATACAACACTATTTGTAGATGTATATTCAGAGATACATTGCTATTTTTAGATAATTTTTTCCCTTTTCTTTTCATTGTAAGTCAAAAGTATGCCATTTGTTACCTTCAAGTCAGGTTATACTGAGAATTTTTGTATTGATAAGTTGGAAGTGAAAATAATGAGACTTAATATTAATGTCAGCGAGTAAAACATTTGCAACTTTCATTTTGGTTTGCTGCCAGGTTTAACAATCAGAAGCACATCTGCTACTATGCTTTGAAAGGCAACTTGGAGTAACATAGAAAGCATCTCTTATCATATATCTGCTGGTTCAACATAACATCTCTATCAAATATCTGCTGGTTCAATATAGAAAGCATTTTTTATCATAAATCTGTTCAACATAGTATCTCTATCATATATCTGCTGGTTCAACACAGCATCTCTATCATATATTTGTTGGTTCAACATAGCATCTCTATTGTATATATGCTGGTTCAACACAGCATCTCTATCATATATCTGTTGGTTCAACATAGTATCTCTATCATATATCTGCTGTTTCAACATAGCATCTCTATCGTATATATGCTGGTTCAACACAGCATCTCTATCATATATTTGTTGGTTCAACATAGCATCTCTATCGTATATATGCTGGTTCAACACAGCATCTCTATCATATATCTGTTGGTTCAACATAGTATCTCTATCATATATCTGCTGGTTCAACATAGCATCTCTATCGTATATATGCTGGTTCAACACAGCATCTCTATCATATATCTCCTGGTTCAACATAGGAAACATTTCTTTTATATCAATCTGCTATTCCAGCATAGGAAATATATATTTTATAAATATGTTTTATTACCAGTTAGTGTATGTTTATAATTAGCATGACTGGTGTTACTTAAGTAAACACAAATCTCCTCTAAGAGGAAATAAAATTACTGATTTGCCTGGACACACAAAAAGCTTTTGTTAAATGTTTAGATTTCTGTGTGTTAAATAACACAGAGATTTTTAAATGTTCACAGAACTCATAAATATAAGTGTACATACAAAATTTAACAAATTAAAGTGAATCATTATTGTGTATGTAGTAAATAAAACTCAAATGCCTAAAACATATATCTTTGTAATTTAAAGCACAGAATATAACATTCTCTAACTACTGTAGTTGTATTTACCAGTAGTTCAGTGAGCCGGCCTGGCTCAGTCGGTAGCGCGCTCGACTCTGGATCGTGAGGTCGTGAGTTCGAGTCCCGGTGCCGACAGGTTGATTTCCTGTCTTTCGGATGAGACAGTAAAAACTGGAGGTCCCGTGTCACAGTAAGTGTCGGCACGTTAAAGAACCCTCACTGCTCAATGGCCATAAGTGCCGAGCATAGGCCAAAATTTGAAGCCCTTCACCGGCATTTGGTGACGTCTCCATATAAGTGAAATATTCTTGAGTGGGACGTTAAACAACTATAAACAAACAAACAAAACCAGTAGTTCAGTACATGGTGTATTGGATATGTAAGAGAGAAGCAGGGGTTAAAAAATTCCCCAAGTCCCAAGTCTGGGACTTGGTTAATTTGGGTTTGGACTTGACATTTAAAAATACCCAAGTCCAAGGGACTTGCCTCATCTGCATTCATTTATAATTTTACTGTATTACTTATCAACAAAATTCAACAGGGATTTTGAAATTTCTCAGTTGGACTTACCAGAAATTTACTCTCCAAGTCCCGGACTTAAGTATCTCAAAAAGAATTTTGAACCCCTGGAAAATGTTATTTTCTCCAGGGATTTTCCTATCTCCAAAATTCTGGATCCAGGGTCCAGAAAACTGGGAAAATATACATTTTTACCATTTACATTTGAAAAAGTATTGTTGTTTTTACATGAACTAAATTATCTAAGAAGGCTTATGGTTGAAATAAATATTAAGCATCTCTCCATAGATGTCTCTCATTCATAGCAGTCCTTCAAATACTTCTATCATTTGAAGATCTATATATAAATCCAGCATCAAAATGCTTGGTTATTAATGACTATTTATGACAGAAAACATATTCATCCAGTCTTACATTGCCCTAAATCAAAATAATCTGCTGGACGGTATGTGTTTGGACCATGCTTCAATTATTTATCTTAAAAATTTCGCTTTCAATTTAAATTTGCCCTCTCAAATAAGGGCGAAAAAGGAAAAAATTATACGAGAGCAAAAATTTCTTATAAAATCAACGCCAAACATTTAAAAGTTGTTACAATAATGTTTGGTCTACTAATGTTTCATGCCAGATTCAGATTTGGCCATCCATAAAAAAATTGTTGGTTTGCTGTAACGCAATCTACCCACTCAAAACTCTGCAAAACAAATTTTTTTATTGCCATTCTGTATATTTTTTTAATCAGTCTTCCGATATTTTCCCATTGCTTATATTTAACATGCATATGTGATTTACAGTTTTCCGGGAAAAAAAATCCTACCTGCCTACCTACCGACAGGAAAAAATCTGAGACGCGTTACAGCAAACCAACAAATTTTAAAGGATGGCCTTACATATGACAGCAGCCACTTTTTAACCATAGAGAAAAGTTTGATTAGAAAGTAACTAGAAAACCACAAAATAAACTGGTAAACTTTCCCAGATATTGTAAGTGGCTTACAATCCAGCTGTACAATGTATGTTATAATAAGGAAGCTGAGCTCGATGATTTGTAGTAAAGAAATACATCTTATTTAAAATCAGTTTCCCTTGAAAAATTGATTGATTGATTTTGCTATCACAATAATGTTAATTTTCTTATTCTAAAAATGTACAAACCTTATATCAAATGGACCAGCTCCAGTTCTATGGCCTCCATTTTCAGATCCTGGATACCTGGGTCCAAATCCCTTTTTTCTTTTGCCTTTTTCAGAAATACCATCTTTTTCTGGCAATGTATGTACATCATCACTGGAATTTTTGGCATAAATTGATCTATGACTTTTATGATTTTTATTTGAGACCTTGGCAGTAGATTTTAACTCATCTACATGAAGTTCACCACTGTCAGAGTCCTCATTAGACTCTCGTTTTGATTTCCTTTCTTTTGAAACTGGATCTAAAATGTTTTCTTTTGAAGAGTCTGAAATATCCAAATCTCTCTTCAAATCCCGGATATTTTGTCGAAGTTTCTCTTCCGGTGATCTTCCGCTTCTTCTCTTTTCTTTACTTCCTTTTCTTCTTGTCTTCGATTTCCAAGATTTCAAGGAAGCACCTGTTTCACCAAAAGTTACAGAATTAATATCACCCTGATTCACCGACCCTGTGTAATACTTCACATTTGTTTGTGTTGAATCACATATAGGGCCATTTGCACCTGACTTTGAATAAATTATCTCCCCTGTTCTAACACCTTCACAAATTCCTGTAGGACTACTGCCTTTCTGCTTTGCAGTGTATTGATATTTCTTACTGGACGTTTCTCTGGGCGACTCCCAGGACGGATGAAAATGGGGTACATTGGACTGTATACTCCTATCACCTGGTCTTTGAGCATCAGAGTCTTTACCTTCATACACTAAAAACCCTGTTTCAGAACGAGGCTTCGAAAGTTTGTGGTTTTGGCACTTTTTGTTTTTATCACAGTTTTTACATGATTCTTGGCAATGTGTATCTCGCTGAGGAATTCGATCAAGATCAGGATCAAACTCATGACTATGTACTCTACGAAATTTCTGTTGAAAGATTCTTGATGGCCTTTGCAAGATCTTGTTCAGTTCTTCATCCTGAGAATCTGTAGCATTATTTGTTTTGTTTTCTTTCATGTTCCTCTTGCTGGATAAATCTGTTCCAGTTTTGACAAAATTTTGACCCTGACTTGACCTTGAACTTTTCACACTCTTATCTCTCGAGTGTGAAACTCTGCTACTCTTTTCAGAGAGTAAATCTGAGTGAAGCTGAGCTTCGTAGTTTATGCGAGACATTTTAGCTAATTCCTCATCTGCTAGTTTACTTAACAATGCCCGAGATTCTCTAGATTTTGGCAAATTATTCTGGACCTCTCTGACTGTATTAATGTCTGCATGAATGAAGTCAAGATTACTATGGTGTAAATCATTTAGATTATTTTCTGAATTTTTAGACTCCCTTAAAGCATCCCTTTTTAGTAACTGACGAAAGGCTGCCATTTTGTCTGTGAAGTCCATATTCTTCATGCTACTATGGCCATGTTCATCTTCTCCAAATGTTAATTTTCTCCTGACCTCTTTGAACTCAGGATGCTGAATTATATTTTTTCCAGACTTTTTGCCTGTGTTTCCTGTTTTTCGTCTCTTTTTATCATCATTGCCGTCTGTAGTTTTAATTGGTGACAAATTTAAAATAAATGTTCTGTCTATTTCCTCGGTAGAAGGTGGTCTTGTCAGTGATGACCTTCGACCTCTATTTAGCAGAGGTGGAAGGTCAGGCAGATTTCTCTCCATAAATATAGAGGCCATGACTTCTAACTCGTCACTTCTATGTTACCAAACTATGTGTAGATGAACATTTAACCCATCTTTGACATAAAAGTTCCAGTTACAACATTAAGTGACAGACTGACACTCAGTAACTACGGTTAGCACTGCAGACGACCACATTGTTCTGTTTACCAATCAGATGTTACCAGAGATCTGAAAACACAGAGAAAAAAATGTAAGTAAACAGAAAACAGATCAAAATACCAATGCTTCTTATCATTTACAAAGTCAATATTATACATCTGTAGATAATGGGAAAAAAAACCAAAAAAAAACAACAATGAAAATTTGGTACTTTATTTAAATGACAACTTCTAGCTGAATGTGAAAATCTCAGCAAAATAACTTTTCCAGGTTGTGATAACATCAATATGTTTTAATGCATTCACCCTAAAAGATACATTTGGACTGGTCTAAGTTATTGATTTATAGAAGAGTCCATTGTTTTTTTCAGGGGTTGATGAGTTAAACAATTTTACTTTAATATTTTCAGCTTTTCAATCCTGTAAATAAGTATGACTTTAATCTGGTTTAGAAAATAAATCAGGATTAGATCATAAATCTGCACAAGATAATAAACCAGGTTTTAAACAATAAATCAGTATTAGATAATAAATCTGCACAAGATAATAAACCAGGTTTTAAACAACAAATCAGTAAACAATAAATCAAATCAGGTTTTAGATTAATAATAAATCTCCACAAGATAATAAATCAAACAAGATTAGATAATAAATCTCCACAAGATAATAAACCAGGTTTTAAACAATAAATCAGTATTAGATAATAAATCTGCACAAGATAATAAACCAGGTTTTAAACAATGAATCAGTATTAGATAATAAATCTGCACAAGATAATAAACCAGGTTTTAAACAATAAATCAGGATTAGATAATAAATCTCCACAAGATAATAAACCAGGTTTTAAACAATAAATCAGGATTAGATCATAAATCTCCACAAGATAATAAACCAGGTTTTAAACAATAAATCAGTATTAGATCATAAATCTCCACAAGATAATAAACCAGGTTTTAAACAATAAATCAGTATTAGATAATAAATCTGCACAAGATAATAAACCAGGTTTTAAACAATAAATCAGTATTAGATAATAAATCTGCACAAGATAATAAACCAGGTTTTAAACAATAAATCAGTATTAGATAATAAATCACTTGAAGTATATCACTATAGCAACATGTATTTTATTACAGGACATGTTATGATCTAAGTATCCTACATTTTTCTGTTGTCTACGTACACATATTCGAAATATTTGTCTTAATTTATCATTGATTTTCAAACATACATGTAATTCTTGCATGAAATCTTTAACTCAATTACTCCTAAAGACACATTTGGACTTGCCCGATTCAATGATTTATAGAAGAGTTCATTGTTTCTCAGAGGTGGGTGGGTTAACTGATATTCTATTGTTTCCATTCACATTGGTATGTGTTAATCAAAAACATATTATGTACAGCTACAGTGACTGTGTTGATGTACATTTACATACGTAGAACATGGATGACATGTACCAATGGCTGGATATGACATTTTGCTTTTCAGTAATTTTGTCTGGCACAAAAATCAGACATTCGATTCAAATCAGATTCTGTTTGAACTAATTCTGAACATGTAACCTACTTGGTAATATTAAAATTCCTTGTATTTTCAAAATATTCAATTACAATATTTTAGTGTTTTTAAAAGTACTTTAACGACATTTATTCCTGCTAGTCCCCCAAAGACTCTCTGTGTCAAAAAGCAGCATTCTAACACCATCATTAAATGACTGATGAACAATTACAAAACTGTAACAAGAATCAGGAACAAAATTAACTGTTGCAGACAAAATCTGTAGCCCCCTCCCCCTAAACCACACAACCAACTTGGTTTCACTGGTATGGAACTTAATATTCTAAGCAAGATGTAAAACAAAATAGATCAATAGACAGCAAAATTAGACTTATAACAAATCATGAAGTACTTCCCCTTTCTTGTTCCCTCAATAATATAGGTAAAATATACATTTATATATATATCTGTAATGAGTTACTATATATCCCCTTTCTTGATCCCCCCGTAACACTAGTACATATACAATGTTCATATATATATATATATATATATATATATATATATATATATATATATATATATATATATATATATATATATACACACACACACACATAATATACATGTATCTATCATGAAATAGATTCCCTTTCTTGGTCACCCAGTAAATGTTCATATATACATGAAATAGACCCCCTTTTGTCCCTCAGTAATACAGATACAATGTACATGTACACTTATATCCATCATAGAATATATCCTCCTTCTTGGCCCCTTAGTAATACAGATACAATGTACAATGTACACACTGGTACATATACATATCTATAATGAAATAGACCCCTTTTCTTGGTCCCTCAGTAATAAAGATACAATGTGCATACATGAACATATATCTATAATGAAATAGATCCCCTTTCTTGATCCCTCAGTAAATGTTCATATATACATGTATCTATAATGAAATAGATCCCCTTTCTTGATCCCTCGGTAATATAGATACAATCTATATACTGGGTATCTATCAGGAAATATTCTATGATTAATTCATTGAATTCCTTTTTTCAAAACTTTTCTATTTTAAAAAGTGTGAAATATGTACATTGTAATACACACAAAAGATTGGATCAATCCACTTTAAATATGAATGCTACAACTTTGGAGGTAGAATCTATAATTTTATACATATTTTAAAATAATTTATTACAAAGCTGTGATTGGAACGTAAAAAATGTCGGAAAGCTTATACACATTCCTTAACCTATCATGTCTATGGTGATTTAAACAGGATATAATGTGTATATCCATGTCTAAGACATAGTATATACATGTATATTTACATATATCTATCATGTCTCTCAATGTCTCCACACACGTCATATTTGTCAAACTTTAAATATTTAAATACCCCACCTAATTCTAACAATGCTAAATCTCAATTTTAATAAAAGCACATGAAAAATGGATTTATAATTATTATCATTGTGAAATGGATAAAGAAGACTGTTGGCAAGTTTAACATGTAACATATTTCTCACAAATCAAAACTTATCTCTTTTTCCTGTATTGAATAAACCTGAATAAAAATTTCATTACTTCTCCATCAGATTTGATAGTTCAGAGGCTTTGAAAAATAAAAGCTTAAAAAGGAGTTTTGGGGATATGACTGGCGCTTAGTGGTCTGAGAATACTATGACATAATTGGCTACACTCTAGGGTGTGGACAGAGAAATCCTGACCTGGCAAAACATCCGATACACCTGTCCAAGGTGGGAGAAAAATCAGTTTAGGAACCTCCATGGCAGAGTGGTTAACCCTGTAAACCCTACAGGCCACAATAGACTTATCTAAACAATACAAAAGAGCAAACCATCTAGATACCTAAGGCTGTAAAGCATTGTTTAAAACTATCAAGTCTCTCATCTCTAGTCAATGCAGATTCAAGCCCTGCTGATTTTAAGAGAATGTTCGCCAGCGTATTTGCCGAAAGTTGGCGGTCTCTTCCCAGGTACATTGTAACCAGGTTCTCTCCTCCACCATTAAAAGATGGCAACCACCACATGACTGAGAAATTGTTATATGTGGCAACCACCACATGACTGAAAAATTGTTATATGTGGCAACCACCACATGACTGAAAAATTGTTATATGTGGCAACCACCACATGACTGAGAAATTGTTATATGTGGCAACCACCACATGACTGAGAAATTATTATATGTGGCAACCACCACATGACTGAGAAATTGTTATATGTGGCAACCACCACATGACTGAGAAATTATTATATGTGGCAACCACCACATGACTGAGAAATTGTTATATGTGGCAACCACCACATGACTGAGAAATTATTATATGTGGCAACCACCACATGACTGAGAAATTGTTATATGTGGCAACCACCACATGACTGAAAAATTATTATATGTGGCATGAAATACCATCAAATGCCATCAAATACCATCAAATGCCATCAAAACAAACAAAATAGTTTTAAGAAATCATATTCAGAGATCAAACACATCATACAAATAAATCTCTTTTGAGAGAGACTTCTTGTTTTAAAGGACCATATTTCTTCAGTGGATTGATCATTTCCTCAATACTTACTATAAATCACTGTCAGTTTAGTAAAAATCACATTAGAACATTTAAATGAACAGTAAACAATCTTCCAAGGAAATTTTGAAGTACAAACATGCATTCATATAACATGACGTTTAAATATTTGTTGTTGTTTTTTGTCATCAAAATCAGTGTTAAAAGTATGATCTTTACTTTAAAAATTGTAGTCATGTACAGTCAACTCTTGTTATAACAGCCAAGTTGGGATCCTGTAAAATTGCCATTATATCAAATATGCTGTTATATCAAATTCCCAGGCTTGACGCCAAAATAAGTTTGCATGAACATCCTTTGTTGTTAAAGACCTATTAAATAATAAATCTCATTGTTAAAGCCCTATTAAATATTAAATCTCAAATCAGTATGATTACATGAATGAAAAAAAATGACAACAACAAATAAAATTGTTTCTATTGTTATTTTTATTTTATCAGTTTTATAAATTATGGCAACATTTTTTCATTATGCTTTGCTGTTATAACAAGTCATTTTTACAGGTAAAATGCATGTTTATTCCTGAAAATCACTGCCGGTGCCGGACACCAAATATGCTGTTACATGTATATCAAACAAATTAACACGGATGTAAATTTGTTACCATGAAATTTCTGCTGTTAACCAAAAATGCTGTTATATCAAGTGCTGTTATGACAAGAGTTGACTGTACTAAACATATAGCTAGCGGTGTTGCAATACATTTTGAAAATAAATAAGTAATTTAATTAAAACAAATGTCAAACTGTTTTGATTTTTCCTGCTTCATGTTGCCTTTGTATAAAGAGCGGTTTGTATCTTCAATGCTTTATACTCCCTGACACTTATAAAATGTATTGATGTATTTACAATCTGTAAAATAAATATCTCCAAATTTCTTCTCATTTACTTTTTACTTTCGCCCATTTGCTGTGAAATTTCATCAAGGTCCGAACGTCTAATGATAAATTTTACTGATTTAAAGAATGCCCACATATTGTTTTAAAAATAAGATACAAGATATAGGAATATTTTTCAAACTATGTTCCAACAAGGCTGAATTAAGATAAAGTTGTGTTTTCAAATCTAATTTTGTTTAGTTGTAATGGAATCAAACTCTACAATTTCATTTTTTAGAAAATACAAATGTAACAGTACGAAGAACAATTTGGCGCTAATTTTGGATAAAGTTCGTACACAATGTGTCGATTAGTACACTATGACCTTGGTACATTTGTAGATACACTGTACAGTAGATAAGTGATCTTCATGATCTTGACCACATCAGTACACCAAATCAGGTAACTTGTACCAAATGCAAGTGGTCACTAACAGTGTTTAGTCAGACCCCCTGATAATGGCCGTTCTTTTTCAGACATTTTCACCTATTGACAAGCTGTTGGTGTCAAGATCAATTCACATTATACATAACATTTTTGCCTTTGATATACAGTGAAACGTGTATATAGGAGCCACCCAAGGGACCAAAAAATATTGACCTTTATGTGCAGGTAACCCTTATACACAGGTTCAATTTAGTTGAAGTATGCAGTCAAGGGACATGAAAAAACTGGCCCTTATAAACAGGTACTCCTTATATAGAGGTAGTCACTATAGCAGGTTTTACTGTACATGTATCAGAATTGTACTGAATTTACTGACACCAACACTAGTGACAGAAAAAATTCAAAACAAAAGTGCATTCTTAGTTAAACAATTCCAGAAGTACACTTAAACACCAATATATCCTCATAAAAAATATTGAATACAATTTGAGAGTTCAATCTCTTATTGAATCAGCAGACATGTGAAAATGTTAAAAAGACCTGCTAAATGTCGTAAGGCGAAGCTCACTACAGCTGAGAAAAAAATTGACATTGCTACCTGCAATGTCAAACAGTTGAAGTCTACTCAAGTTTGATTGTTACTACATAAGAGCAAATTAAACACTGTGACAAAATAACCAAGGTACTGACATTGACACTTAAATGGTTGCTATTAGATACAAGTATATATATATATCATCTGTATATTATCATAGACACTTCTGGTTGCCATTAGATACAAGTACTGATTCATTTTAGACATATGTATATACTGACATGGACACTTAAATGGTTGCCATTAGATACAAGTATATATATCATTTTATCAAACATCTGTATATACTGACATAGACACTTAAATGGTTGCTATTAGATACAAGTATATATATCATTTTATCAAACATATGTATATACTGACATGGACACTTAAAGGGTTGCCATTAGATACAAGTATATATATCATTTTATCAAACATATGTATATACTGACATAGACACTTAAATGGTTGCCATTAGATACAAGTATATATATCATTTTATCAAACATATGTATATACTGACATGGACACTTAAATGGTTGCCATTAGATAACATATGTATATATATATAGGGTTGCCATTTTATCAAACAATCTGTATATACTGACATGGACACTTAAATGGGTTGCCATTATATATCATTTTATACAAGTATATACTGACATGGACACAATGCCATTATCAAGTATATATATCATTTTATCCTGTATATTTTACTTACCATTATAGTATATCAAATCAACTCCCATTAACAATTATCAGCCATTCACAGTGAAAGCTACTACACATACATGTACATTGTACATTGTAAACTGTACAGGAATATGTTAATGATATGTACAAGGTGTAGGTACAGCCCTTTGATTAGTTTTTGGAGTAGACAACAAGTATTGGATGACTAACGCTGCTTTTTATGAAAATAGCCGACAAAAATCATCGGCCATCGCTTTTTATTGAAAGGGCTCTAAGTTAATAATTCAGCATATAAATGACCATATCTGTAATTCTGTAAACATGTACAGTTCCAGGTACAATAAATAGATTGTTTAAAATACACTTCAGAATCTACAGTGAGCTTCTAATACTTTGTAGGTGGTCGGACCAAACCCTATACATGTTCCAGCTCAGTACAGTCAAACTGAGTGTTGCTATCCAGAACCTAAGGGTATATCTCCGATAACACTACCCACACCATCGCACTAATGATTGCGTTGGATTAGGTGACAAAGACTTCACCAAAGTGAAAGTAATCACAAATTTAAATCAATTGTGAGCAGCATACACTGGGCAAATATTTACGTATCAGATGTTATCCACCTAAAGCTTCGGAATCAATGAAGGATTTGTGTAACGTTTTGATTTTACCTTGTATAATGCTGTATACATCATAAATGTGTATAAACAATTAAAACACAGTGATTTGTTTTAAAAGAAGCGTATGATTTACAATTTTATCCATACAGTTCGATTAATCCACATGAAAACACACATGAAAACACTTAGCTGCTTGTACATGTACCTGACTATTTTGTCATTCAGGGAATACTGTAAAGGTGGTACGGTAGTTTACGTGTGGGGGGTAACTTTCACTGAATACGTGATGAAGAGTTTTTTGTGTAAATTACACCCATGTATTAATCCACAGCTGTGCTAAGAATTATTGTATAACATGGGACTGCTCATAGCAAGTCGTAACATCGTATTAAAAAAAAAACATGTATGTTTTGCATGAGAAAAATCAGTAATTAAAAACACGCAAAATATCCATGTTTATAGTACAGTGAAACTTGTATATAAAGACCCCCTTAGGGACACAACAAAACCAGTCTTTATAGGGAGGTGGTCTTTATAGAGAGGTTGATTTGTACCCATATGGTACTATTGGGGACAGCAAAAAAGTCTTTGAGACCAGGTGGTCTTTATACACATGTGGTCACTAAAGCAGGATTTACTATATATATCTCAAAAGTTTATCTGTTCCGGTTTTTTTTCTTAGAAATATTTGGTGTGTCAGTTCCTTTGCACATGTCAGTTTACTTCTTACATACGTAACACATGACTCGTGATAAGTCTCACAAAGATCTCACCACATATAGGTGAAGATCCAAAGATTTAGACTTACAGTAACAAATATTAAGAATGTCAAACCTATGTAATACCATATGTTTAATTACATTTGTAACCTGTAGTGTGTGGGTGGGTAGGTTCAAATCATTATGGAGTAAAAATACTACAGGACGCAGGAACAAGAAAAGCACCAATAGCCATTAAGACTAATGGTACTCCATGTAACTGACCAAAACCAGACTGGACTTGGAGTTGTACAAAGCTGATGCAAATAGACGAACTGAAAAATTACATGTTACATCTTAAAGCTGACTAATGGACTAATAATGTCCAACCTGACATACCTTGAACATCAGTGTACTGGCAAACAATAAGTTTATTGACCTCAATATGTCAAATGAATGAGCATATATATATATATATATATATATATATATATATATATATATATATATATATATATATATATATATATATATGTGTGTGTGTGTGTGTGTGTGTGTGTGTGTTTAAATATCTACTTTTATCTCATTCATAAAATAAGAAA
This sequence comes from Atrina japonica, assembly GCA_030159075.1. NCBI lineage: Eukaryota > Metazoa > Mollusca > Bivalvia > Pterioida > Pinnidae > Atrina > Atrina japonica. The sequence goes on from BROG01000307.1 coordinate 370,956, forward strand.
GGTAAACATTTTAATAGCCAAACCAAAATACTAGTAACGTGAATCTACATACTGGCTGTAAAAGACGTGCTTTATTGCGGTGAAATTTAATTACAGGTACAAATGTGGTGTTCAAATTTAGACTGTTGTATGAGACAGTTTTGAAATCGTGGAGTCAAAATTCCAAATTTAATAACACATGTAGTCAAATATATATAATTGTATGTACCATTGGCAAACAATGTTCACCCTCTGATGTGCTCAATGAAGAATCCATATATTTGTTTTCCCCCCTTCAATTCTATTTTAAACAATACAGAAGTTTAATAAAGAAAACAATACAGCTTTACCAATGACAGACAACACGGTTGTATCATGCTGATTCGGTCAACAGAAGTATGTTTTCTATGAAATGTGGCAAATTTATCTATTCCTTCCTAAATAAACAAAGATATGTCCACAGAAACAGCAAACAAGCTTATCATGGCAATGAAAACTGGAATTTGTCTAAATATATGTGATTAGAAAGTAAGAAAAATATTAAACCAGATTTATGTCCAAAGTGATACCCAGTACATGTATGTAACAACATCAAACAAGTATAGACGTATATACCACTGACAGACAATCAGTGGTATGCATTGTTTCCAAGGAGAAAGGTTATTATTTGAATCTTACCAAAACTATGGCTGTGTCAGACCTGAACTGTTGCTTAGTTAAACCTGGGCCCGAAGTCACCAAATTTACTCAATACTCAAGCTCAACTTTTATTTCATTATTTTGAATATAAAATCGTTTGTAAAATGTTTGGGTTTGAATGATTAGGAAACATACATGTGTTATTATTTTTTATCATTCACATATAAATTTTTGTGTCATACTCAGGATTTTCCTGTAAAAATGAATAAATATGTTGAGTACAGTACTCAAAATTTGAGTACATACTCAAACAATATTTTAACATTTCTAAAGTTTTCTTCAAATGAGCAATGATTTTGATACTTATTTACAGTTGTATACCGTCAATATATAAACATTTTCAGTTACAGGATAAATTTTGCATGTTTTTACCTTAAAATCATGAAAAAATTAGTTGAGCTTGAGTACTGAGTAAATTTGGTGACTGGATCTGGATGTTGACTGGGTTTGTCCAAAACTATCAAACCAGAGCTTTGATTGGGTCAGACCTGAACATTCAGACCTGAGCTTTGACGGTTGTATTACAATGTAGACTTGAACAGACTGGTTCAGACCAAATAGAGTATTGATCAGGCAAGTTCACAGTTTTGAACAGGTCAGACCTGAACTTTTATAATGGGAAGGCCATGGAACTAAATGAACACCAACATAAAGTTGGTTTTTTTTTTATTCATTACCTCTGATAATTCTATGCACTCACAGCTTTCCTCAAAACCATGTGATAATCTCTTACCCAAATGTCAGATAGCAATTCATAAAATTATCATAAGTTAACTAATGTCTGCTTCAATTAAAATTTTCCATTTATAAAACAAATCTGAATAGATTGCTCTTTATTATTTAGTTAAGAATGCTAACCTCCCAATCACATATTTGAATTGATTCAGGTGCATCAAATAACAGTGTACACAAATGACTAACACATCTAAGGATACACAGTTGAACACATATTGAACCCTCTTACACTGAAATCCATTTTATTTTCGTTTTTTAATATTATAACCCGGTTATTTTAAATTCTCTGTTTATTTGAAATAAATATTCCATTTCCCTTTGATTTCATTATATCAAGGTTCGGCTGTATTTATGTAAGTGAAAACAAGAAACCGTTCAAGGCAAATATGGCTGAATTACTACTACACTTCAAATCTCAGACGGACAGACAGACAGACAGATGTCATCAATTCAGACTGGTATTTGCATTTCAACCCCACAAAAAGATACCGGGAATTTGAGATTTAAAAAATATTGAAACTCTTCACCATGAAATACCACATACCTGAAGCATCCCATTGATATGCTAATGTGACAGTGTACTACGCATTATATATCCATGTATCATCATTATTCTATGTATGTATGTATTTATAATGTATGTTTAACTTTCAATGGTATGTTTCATATTTCACTTACTTTTTAAAGCTCCAGAAAATTGAGGGGAAAAGTAAATTTAAATAAATTAAACAGGTAAAGTTGAAATTTTACACCTTTATTTTCAAGTTTTTGATGATTTTATTTTTCAATGACAATGATGATGATGATATACATGTAAGGAACAATGTCATTATGAGAAGTATGTCGTCTGTGACTCAGCATGTATTAAGCCATGTTGTAACTGAACATAAAAATGATCTCTAACACTAAACAAGCAAACAACGCCAATCACATACTCCAGTACAGGGGAATACGTCTTGAGAAACCACCCCTTTCATCACTAAAATGTGGTCTCTCAAGGCAGGTGGTCTCTTAAAAGAGGTTTTATCCAAAGGATTGCTTAACTAATTGATTTTCAGACTGTGGCCTCAGAAGACAAGTTAACTGTACTTTTATAACTTGGTAATATTGATAAACTGTGTGCCCTGGATATCAGTTTGGTAAAAGACTGAAGACATCGTACATAAATTGCATTTCTTCCAAAATATCAAAAAGAAAAATGCTTTACCTGTCTAAAAAGTAGCAACAGATACACTGGAGGGCTTGATATAGAATCTGGCTTAATAATGAAATAGGAAAATCACAGATACATGTACCATAGTATTGACTGTCAGGAGGTTCCAGAGACAGTATACAAATCAAATATGCCAAGATGAACATAGGACAAACACTAAACTCTGGGAAATCCAGGGATGGGGCCAGGTGTCATAGAAGAGACAAACATCGCCCTTGTTGGCCTGTCACACTCACCGTGTGTCCGCACTCCTATTCAAATAAAAACATATGAGGAAATAACTCCATGTTACAATGAATGGTGTTTAATGCCATACACAACAATTTTTCAGTTATATGGAGGTGACCAGGTTTTGGAGGAGGAGGAAAGACACCATTTGCAACATACCCAGGAAAGACCACTGGCCTTCCATAAAAAACTGGCAAACTTTCTCACAAAATCAGTTTAGGTACCAGTCTATCATAGTACAAAGTGTGATGTTCTAACCACTCGGCCAGAGAGGGCCGATATTGGACAGGCAACTACAGATAATAATAAATGATGTATGTTCACTTACCAAGCTTTTCAAAGTGTATAAAAATTGTCATTCTTTTTAAGCCAAAATGTCACTTCTACTAGGTGCCTTAGTAATTCTATTAAGTTATGATTGCAGGTGTCAAAGTGAAGCAGTGTTGTAGGTAAGTTTCACCTGATCTGTTTAAGATAAGAAAAAAGTTTCTTTTCTTGCTTTGTCTGGGATAAACAGAAACAAGAATTTAAATAGAAAGAAAATTCAAAACCCATTATCATTATTGTAGAGGTAATAGACACAGAGTCACACTCCAGTGACATCAATTAAGTGGCAAACTTTCCTACAAAATCAGCTTAGGTTCCAGCTTAGGGATTCAAACCTGCACTTACTGGAGGTGAGAGACTTCATGGTTTAAAGGGGCATTAGCTGTGTTTTTTCCCACACAAAAAATTCTCCTTTTTCAAAACTTAGATTTATATACAATAACAAAAAGATATATACATGTACACAGCCATAAAAAAATCTTAGATTCCTATATATTTTGTGAAAATTAGTTGAGAAACCAGGTTTGACACTTTTTCAATTGCAATTACTCAACTTTACTATTTATATATGAATAGAAGACTGGACCCGACCATATTTTCACAAAATTTATAGAAATATAAGATTTTCTATGCCTGTGTATCATTCTTATTTATTATTGTTCATCAGGTATAATACAACAAGTAAAAGTAGAGAAAAAACAGTCATGTTTTCAGTTTACCATCTGTACAATGGAATATAGAGTAAATTACTAAAACTTGACACTTCCCAATATTTCCTGAATAAGTCTGTAAGGGGATTGTCAGCATAGGGCATGCACAAAAATTAAAGTCCCATAACTTTGCAATGATGTATTGAAAATTTTGAAAAAAAAAATCAAAAGGAAATCAGATATCATCTATCTCAACATTGTTTTGAAATTTCTGATAATTTGGAAGAGACATTCTCAAGACAGCGTACATGAAGGACATGCTAGAAATATGCTTTCTTTTTCAGCAATCAAAGTCCCATGATTCTATAATGATGTATCAAAAATTCAGAGGCATCAACAATCCCGGCTTTTTATAAAAATATATAAAGCATTCTCAAGTTAGTTAAGGACATGCAAGAAATATGCTAGTTTCTTTAACAATTAAAGTCGCAGAATTCCAGGACAAAATATCAAAAATTAAAAACAAATGAAAGAAAACCAGGCATCAACAATCCCAACACTAAAGTAGATAAAAATTTTGGATAACTTAGAAAAGGCATTTTTGAGTAAGTGTCAACATGGAGTACATTTGTAGAGCAGCTTACACCAGACCTGTTTCACCTACAGTGATGCTGGCAAAAATGGAAAACTTTAGCTAATGATTGTTGCTAAAATCATCCATTTTCACTAATGTGTACAGATACATGTATTGTGTCTATATGACTAGTTGTGTGCAGATATAATATCTATAAGATTAGTGCATGTAAATTTGTCTAGGTAATTCCTTCCATGACCTAAAATTATTCATGTACACCAAAATTGTGTTTACTCAAGCAATTTTCCCTACATGTATGGCTGATTTTCATTTCAATTCGGCAGGATTAGCAGATTGGATTTATTGTTGGTCAGTTTAAGTAAAGAATTGTTCCTATTTTGTTTCCGCTGGACATACACAATATTTAATTCTGTGTCACTATATATTAGGTAAAACTGTAATGTAATCCTTTTACATTTAACATTAGAGCTTCTTAGTCAGTAGTTGGTATATTACTGTATAATTTATCTGGTTTAACTGGACTTTGATTGACCTGTGTAACTCTCCTCAAGTAAATGATCATTTAGATATCTCACTGGATATCAGAATCTAAATATGGTATCCAATGCTTCTATCCCTAGATATCCACATATAGATGTATATATATACTGAGCTTCTATCCCTGGATATCTACATTTACGTGTACATGTATAAATATATTGAGGTTCTATCCCTGGATATCTACATTTACATATATAAATATACAAGTATAAATATACTGAGGTTCTATCCCTGGATATCTACATTTACATGTACATGTATATATATACTGAGCTTTCATCCCTGGATATCTACATAAACATATACGTGTACATGTACAAGTATAAATATACTGAGGTTCTATCCCTGGATATCTACATTTACATGTACATGTATAAATATACTGAGCTTTCATCCCTGGATATCTACATATACATATACATGTACAGTATAAATATACTGAGGTTCTATCCCTGGATATCTACATTTACATGTACATGTATAAATATACTGAGCTTCCATTCCTGGATATCTACATTTACATGTACATGTATAAATAGACTGAGCTTCCATTCCTGGATATCTAACCATGTAAAATATGTTATGGTTTCATTCCTAGATATCTACATGTATACATAAATATACTGTGCTTTTTAATTTGATCCCTGCATATTAAACATAGATATCCTTTGCTGTTCAGGGTTCAAAGTTAGCAGTAGTCCACCAGTCTGAGACTAGTAACTTTTTGCTGTGGACTATAGTCAAGGTCATGAGTCAGCTAGTCTGGCTGACTACATGTAGTATTAGTAAATCTGTATAAACATTACAGTATAAATATGTATAATGTTTAGTCTGGTAATTGTGGTGTTTAATGTGAAATATCAAGTGAACTCTAAAAATATCTAGATGATGTCAAGCTGCAAGTCAAAGAGATACATGTATGATTTGTCATTTATTTAGGCATTGAACAGCTTTCAGTTGCCTCGTTTGTTTTACATGCCTTCAAGAATTTTTCACTTATATCAAGATGCCACCAGCTTTACGATAAGTGTCACAAATTTTGCCCTGTGCTACAGACTGATGCCAATGGAGTATGGGTTCTTTTATGTGCCATGCCTGCTGTGACATGGAACCTTGGTTTTATGTCTTATCAGAAAGACCTGTGACTTTCACTTAGGTATGACCTGGTACCGGGAATCAATCCCTGTACCTTCCACTTGAGAGTCAACACTCTACCACTAGACAATGGCAAGGGGCCTTTCAGTTGGCTTTCGGAGGTCTGAAATGATGCCTGTTAGAACTTCGTGTTGATGAATCACATCTACTAAACAAAGGGATATCAAACTATGAAATGGCTGTCACTGAAAATTATAACTTATGACCTTTTACCCCCACCCTCCAAAAACAGTTATCTGCTTATCATGGCCAACCTGTGTCAAGTTTCATGTCTATCAAATACATGTACAGTCAATACAAGGTTCCCTATAACCTTTGACCTTTTCACCTCAAAACTATTAGGCATTGTCAACCCATGTATCACAATTGATGTCTATCAAGTAAATGGTTCTCAAGATAATGATTAGGTGAAACTTCAAACAGAGAAAGAGGTCACAACAATTTTTTGCAACAAAAAAAGACAATAAAACTTAATTAATCTTAAATCTATCTTAATGTTAAAATGACAATGTAACAAATAGAATGACCCTGAACTTTCCCCCCATGAAGTTTCTTAATGGTGACTACAGTATTGTAAGTACTTGTGAAGATAACTTGTTTTCGTGTTAAACTCTGTTAAATATGTTTAAATACTTTAATAGATACTATTATCTGTATTCTTTTTCAAGCAACTGAACTCAATCGGTATAAAATATGACAAGAATGTTGTTGTGCTGGTGATATTTGGATTCACTTCATAAAAATGTATAAATTGATTTTGAAAACTTGAGATAATGAACATAAACAGATTACATATTACTGGTATATGTCTGAATGGACTCTTCTGAAAGTCTTGTGGCAAAATAATCTAATGACTCATTACAAATATTTCTCTTTCCTCTCACAGATAATTCAGCTAATGTCTTCGGTTAGGTCCTTTAGTTAGGACCTTCAGTTAAGGACTTTTATTAGGTCCTTCAGTTAAGATTTTCAATTAGGACCCCTTTAGTTAAGGCCTATAGTTCAGTTCCTCAGTTAAGGCCTTTACTTGGATCCATCAGGTAGGTCCTTTGTTTGGGGCCTTTAGTTAGATAGAGCCTTTAGATGAGAAATGTATACAGAAAAATATGCTTCAGAAATACCTGTGTATAAACACCACCTGGTCACAAAGACCATTTTTTGCTGTGTACAAATCAACCTCTATATAAAGACCACCTCCCTATAAAGACTGGATTTGTTGTGTCCCTAAGTAGGTCATTATATACAAGTTTCACTGTATACCAAAAGCCATACTGCAATGAATGATGAGTTCCAAATCCACCTTAGAAGAAATGAACACAAAAAATCTATCAAAGGAAAATATTTCACATTGATACTCTTGAAGGAATGACAAAGTGATGTTACTGTGACCAAACAAACATGTGATGCCCCATTTAAACACAAAACCAAATGTCTCACAACATACATTATACTTGTTTATGCCAAAATCTATAGAAAAAAGGAAAAATCAAAATGTATATAAATATATATCAGCAAAATAAAACATGAAGCATAAGATTATCATGTACTTGTAAACAAATAGAAATAAATGATACTTAAAACACAAAACAAACAACTACTCCGTGTCTTTAATAAGAGGCAGCTGGAGGCCAAAGTGACTGCTTATAAACAAACTTTGGCCGCTTGGAAATTTGTAAGATTGTATTAAATGTGTGAAGCTATGCCAGCAGAAGGCCTCTTTCAATTTCTAATTGGCCTCTTAACTGCAGAATTATAAAAACCCTAACTACTTATTTTCGTAACAGGGATTTTTATAGGCTGACTTTGGGTCCAGTTATGGGCCCGTTCCAAATGAAAAAATTGCTTGTATTTTCCAAAATATTACCCAGTATGCAAAAAATCCCAATTTTGATAATCAAAATAAGAATAAAGTATTTTCAAACACATGACTCAAATAAAGTATTTCTATTTAAGTAAAATTGTCATATTTCCCCCAATTTTCCAGATTCTAGACCCAAAATTCTGGAGGTAGGAGTAACCCCCTAGCCCTCACTTCTTCATTTTCCCACTCAGTGTACAGTTTGTATCTTTTTATCGTTTAAATTACATTTCTGAATATCAGATTTGTTCCTCCAAACCAAACAGTAAATATGTCCATACCACAAATAAACACCAACCAAATAATAAAACGTAAACTCGCCAAGATTACAGAGAATATTCCAAACGTACTTGTCTCAGCTTTGGCTTAATTTCAAATCTTATTACTTCAGTTTGTTATGCAGTTATATTTTTACAAGTAGAAATGTTTTACTCGTTAACTTCTTAGATTATGACATATGGCAACTGTTCCAAAACTTGATTTTTTAATGCTATGCCCTAACCTAGAGTGTACATGTATATACAGCGAAACCTGTCTTGAGAGATCATCCCATTTGCCACTGAAATGTGGTCCCTCAAGACAGGTGCTCTCTCAAAAGAGGTTCATTATTTAACCAACTGGTTTTCAGAATGTGGTCTTAAAAGACAGGTGCTCTTTCATGAGTTTGGTATTTCAAGACAGGTTCGACTGTAACACTAGCTGCAACTGGACAGTATCAGGGGAAGCTTTTATACAATAACATTAAGCTACAATTAACCTTGATCTTCAGGTAGAGTCTAATCAAGTTGAACATTCCAAACTTGGGTTTATTAAGTGTATAAAACCTATTACCTGATTCATAATTACAGGTGCTGCCTTAAACAGAGTCTTTGATTCTATGTTTGCTAAATTCATCAATTTCATTTACATAACATAATTTTATTGTACTTATATTACACAACTTTCTGTCTGATAAATGTACATTGTACATGTACAACTGAATGCTTCAATTCTTCTCAACTTTCTGTCTAATACAAGTTAATATTTTAACTTTCCTCAACATTTGATCTCATTCTACAATATGTTTCAACTTTTTATCCCATTCTACAGAATGTTTCATCTTTCTATCTCATTCTACTAAATGTTTTCAACTTTCTATCTCATTCTACTACATGTAAATATTTCAACTTTGTATCTCATTCTACAGAATGTTACATCTTTCTATCTCATTCTACTTAATGTTTCAACTTTCTATCTCATTCTACTAAATGTTTAAACTTTCTATTTCATTCTACTAAATGTTTCAACTTTCTATCTCATTCTACAGAATTTTTCAACTTTCTATCTCATTCTACTAAATGTTTCAACTTTCTATCTCATTCTACTAAATGTTTCAACTTTCTATCTCATTCTACTAAATGTTTCAACTTTCTATCTCATTCTACAGAATGTTTCAACTTTCTATCTCATTCTACAGAATGTTTCATCTTTCTATCTCATTGTACAGTATATTTCAACTTTCTTTCTCTTTCTACAGAATGTTACAACTTTCTATCTCATTCTACTAAATGTTTCAACTTTCTATCTCATTCTACTGAATGTTACATCTTTCTATCACATTCTACTAAATGTTTCAACTTTCTATCTCATTCTACTTAATGTTTCATCTTTCCATCTCATTTTACAGAATGTTTCAACTTTTTGTCTCATTCTACTGAATGTTTTCACTTTCAACAACTTTCAATCACACATTTCACATTCCTGGATGATTAAATGTTAAATTCTATTTATCAGAGATGATCAATAAGTATTGATTTTCTATTGTTTATATACTTGATATCTATACATAATGTTTGTTTTATATAATACATGTATCAGGACCGGTAATTGAATATAAAGAACTTCAATTTCATTTTATTTAGCATGAAATGAATTTGAAACTCAATAATTTCCACACTACATATATGACTGTTGAGCTACTCATTGGGTGAAACACAAATATTTCCACACAAGGTCCATGTTAGATAAGGATTACCATACACATTGTACTACAATGAACTCTAAAGCAAGACTATCAATACTGTAAAGAATGAGTCTCTGTTTTCTTTAAAACATGAATCAGGTAATAAACTTAGGTCTTATTGTGGAAACCTCTGTGTCAAATACAAATGAAAATAATTTATATGTCAATATACACGTACAATGTATTACTGTCACATTATGAATGTGCGTGTGTGTGTGTGTGTGTGTGTGTGTGTGTGTGTGTGAGTGTGTGTGTGTGTGTGTATGCGTAGTTAGTGTGCAAAGAACCCCAGGGAAAAACATTTTTCAAAACAATTTGAATAAAAATGAAAAATTGAACTAATATCCTACCTATAAAGAACAAACTTAAACTCAAACTTCAGAATGGCATAGGGAAAAATCCTGACCGTCAATTTATAATTCAATAATTATTTTAATCCCACTTGTCTGCACATTGTTGACATTTATGTCGGTTTAGTATAACCTGTGGAATTATCACTGACAACTTAAGAGTCCTCCCTCATCCAGGTACCATACAAGATTCTTACCTGAGAAATTCCAGATACAATGTAAGCCCGTCACTATGTAGAAAACACGATACGAAATCGTCAATGTCTGTACAGTAAGCTATACGTAATTTCCAGCAACATACCGGTATGAAGACTATTTAACGAGCAAGCATGTCGAAAAACAAATATTGTCACTGGACTGACGGAATATTGTATTCAAATCTAGCTGCATACATTTCCTGCAATACTTATTAGAATTTAAAACACCTTCAAATAATGTATGACTTACACTTATAGTCAAACACATTGAACATTTAATATAAAAGGCTTTGTTCCATTTCATACATGAATCCCAGGTATTGAAATTTACCTGCATGGACCTGAATTCCGTTTTGACGGGCACTTTAAATATGCTAATCTGACCCTTGTCAATAGAATGTTGTAAATTTCAACAAATCTTTTTTTTTAATGTACTAAGATAAGTTATTGAATTTAAATGATGTACTTTGTATTTTCTAATTATCACATCACCTAATTAAGTTTTTGTGTGTAGGTTTTTGTTTGTGTATGTGAATGCATGTGTTGTGGTTGTTTTTAAAGGGCTGTCACTCAGTTTGGTAATGATTTTAAATGATTAGGTGCACAGGTATAAAGCTAAATGATAAAACTGATAAATGGCGATAGATACACTCAATCACCATGAGACATATACAGGTACTAACTTAAATACAATTTGATTTTGTATATTCCAGAAATACAAAATATGTGGAGAATATATCAGTTATATTAATTATATCTTGTTTTTCATTTACCGCCTCTATTTACCATGTTTACGACACAAGTTTTGAAAGTCCACTTTTCCAATTTTTCCTATAATTTCATATAATGTTTCTGTCAACCTATCGCCTAACCCCTTTATAATGCCAAATTTGGGTTGAACAAAAGGTGATGGTTTTATTGTATATATTCAACAAATATGTGCATCACATTCTTTGTACAGGTGTAAATCTTAAGTACATGTATACAAAATTGATGTCTATAGAAGAAAGCACATGTACAACATACAGGTACATGTACAACATACCGGTATGTGTACAACATACAGGTACATGTACCTGTTCTACAAACTTTCTATTTGTTGTTTTACATCCCGTAAATAATTTTTCACTTATATCGAGATGTCATCAGCTTTAAGTGAAGTGCTACAAATTTTGCCCTGTGCTATGTACTGACACAAATGCAGTGAGAGTTCTTTAATGTGGCCATGCCTACCATGACACGGGACCTCATCCAAAAGTGACTTTTGTTCAGCATATCAATCATCTGGCGAAAGAACGGTCACTGTCATTTTTAAAAAGTCTTTGGTATGTATGACCCAATACTGGGAATTAAACACAGAACTTTCACTTGACGCGAGTCCAACTTGACCGCCACAAGCAGTCTACAAACATGTACCTAACATTCTAACATGTACCTAACATTCTAACATATACCTAACATTCTAACATGTACAGAACATTCTAACATGTAACATGTACTGAACATTCTAACAAGTACCGAACATTCTAACATGTACCTAACATTCTAACATGTACCTAACATTCTTTGTACAGGTAAAAATCATATGTACAAACATGTACAAGTACCTGTACAAGATGAAGGTATATATATGTACAAAAACAGGTACATGTACTGGTTTTACATACATGTACATTATACATTCTTTGTACAGTTAAAAACCTGAAAGTATAATGTATGTATGTACTGTGTAATGTATAAATATTTAGTGTATTTTTCATTGGTCCTGCTAGGCAGATTGTCTGAAAAGCTACCTGTCCTAATACAAAGCGTTGTTTTTAAATAATGTTGTAAATACCGTACAGATTTAGTTACTCAACAGGGTGTTTATTTGACTCTTTTTACTTCTAATATACTTAACGCTTCTAAATCCCCAAGAATCAACTAAGTGGATTTAACCCTTTCAATATTACAGACCATAGTAGACTAGTCTGAGACAATAGAACAAAGCATACCATTTAGATATCAAGGGGTGGAAGGGCTAACACAGAACTGGGTGATTATGAATCTTTTCAGATGCATTTGTATTACCTTCGTTATTTAGTAATTTTCCTAGTTGGACACTATGGGACCGTAAACTAGACTCTGGAACTGTAAACTAGACACTGGGACTGTAAACTAGACACTGGGACTGTAAACTAGACACTGGGACTGTAAACTAGACACTGGGACTATAAAGTTGACTCTGGAACTTAAACTAGACTTGGAACTGTAAACTAGACATTGGAACTGTAAACTAGACACTTGGACTGTAAACTAGATGCTGGAACTGTAAACTAGACTTCAGAATTATAAACTAGATGCTGAAACTATAAACTAGACTTCAGAACTGTAAACTAGACTCCAAAACTTTAAATCAGACACTGGAACTATAAACTAGACTCCAGAACTGTAAACTAGACTTCTGGGGCCTATTTTACGAAAGTCTAGTCTAGATGCTAGGACTTTAAACTAGACTATAGAACTATAAACTAGACTTCTGGGGCCTATTTTACGAAAGTCTAGTCTAGATGCTAGGACTTTAAACTAGACTTTAGAACTATAAACTAGACTTCTGGGGCCTATTTTACGAAAGTCTAGTCCAGATGCTAGGACTTTAAACTAGACTCTAGAACTATAAACTAGACTTCTGGGGCCTAATAATTATTTTATGAAAGTGTAGTCTAGATGCTAGGACTTTAAACTAGACTCTGGAACTGTAAACTAGACTTCAAAACTATAAACTAGACTCCTGAGGCCTGTTTTACGAAAATCCTAAGTCTTGGTCTTAATTGTCATAGGACTGACCAATCAGCAATGCATTGCCATGGTAGTTAGGAATGGGTCCCAGAACTGTCAATTAGATGCTGGAACTATAAACTAGACTCCAGAACTGTAGACTACAGAACTGTAAACTAGATGCTGAGATTGTAAACTAGACACCAGAACTGTAAACTAGACTCTAGAACTATAAACTAGACTCTGAAACTGTAAACTAGACTCCAGAACTGGACATGAGACAAATTATATTGCTGAACCCTGTATTTTCAACACATTAGTCAAACAGATTAGACTTGTAGTAACTGTATATGCCCATTATACTCACTCAGTACTTTACAGTCTTGAGAAAAACTTAAAAACTGAGACCAAGTTATGGCTTGTCCCATTACATGTAAGTTTTTGTGCCGACCTCTTCCACTTTCTCTTTCCCACTTAGAAGTTACAGTTACTGCAAGTTGCAGTCTCCTGTTTGCAGTTTAGAGCCTGATTTGGTGCAGTTTTACAACTGCAGAAAACTAGGTGATTTGGTTTCTGCAAGGTTTGTAAGATTCTATGACTGTCTGCCTGCATCACCAAAATAATTAATTTTACCATTTACCAGCTCTAAAATGTAAGCATACTGCAGGAACTGTACTAACCACCAGCAAACTGTGAACTTCCAGTGACCTTCTGTGGGACAACTGCGGCCTTCTGCAACCTTGAATATTTCTGATTGCTTGCAGTGGTGTCTATATGTAAGTAATACAAAAATTTAGAAAAAATCATCTAGAACCGCACCCACCTACCATATACCAAACTGTGTAACAGCACGAACAGGGATAGGGACATTTTAAAACTCTGTCTTGGTCATAAAAACTGAATTGCGAAACTAAGAAGTAAATATTAGGGTTTGAGGTTTAAAACGGAGTTCTCATATCAGAGAAGAGCACCAGACAATTTGACAGGAAAAGTCAGAAGCATAATGGTGTCAGTTTCACTCTCTGCAAGCTTCTATTTGTATGTACACCACACCATGCTTTTTAAGCTGATTTGAAATTCACATTATAAGATAATAGCTGTCAATCTCACCATTATATTAAATACATGTTGTATACAATCAAAGTAGATAACTCTCAATAGAGATAACAACAAGAGGCAGATAGTGTTGACTTTGCTACCTGTAAATGTTTACATACTGAAGGTGAAGTGGCCAGGTGGACAATACACTACTAATGAAATGCTGTTCAACACAGACAAGGTGTTGATAGAGGAATAAGATAATAGTCTGGAATGGGGCCCTCTGTACACATAACTGTTGAATGGGGCCCTTTGTACACACAACCGTAGAACAGGGCCCTCTGTACACACAACTGTAGAACAGGGCCCTCTGTACACACAACCGTTGAATGGGGTTCTCTGTACACACAACTGTAGAACAGGGTCCTCTGAACACACAACTGTTGAACGGGGCCCTCTGTACATACATGTACAACTGTTGAACAGGGCTTTGTGTACACACAACTGTAGAACAGGGTCCTCTGAACACACAACCGTTGAACGGGGCCCTTTGTACATACATGTACAACTGTTGAACGGGGCTCTCTGTACACACAACTGTTGAATGAGCTCTCTATACACAACTGTAAGACAGGGCCCTCGGTACACACAACTGTAAGACAGGGCCCTCTGTACACACAACTGTAAGACAGGGCCCTCTGTACACACATGTACAACTGTTGAACGGGACCCTCTGTACATGTACATATAATTGTTGAACGGGGCCCTCTATAAACACAGCTCTCTTGAAAGACCATATTTCAGAGTTAAAGACAGGTTCCACTGGACTGACAAGAAAGAATTGATTCTGGGCTAGTGTACATGTGTTGATGACATGTTCTAGCTAACACAACATTAAATAAATATATACATCCAAGATTAACAGATAGGTAATGATAATCATGAAATGCTTTTCAAAATTAAATCCTCTAAATATCTGCAGATCAGAATTAACAGGACATTAGTAGACAAAAGAGGGAACTTTAAAATTCTGACACCTAAACTAACAACATGAAAGCTTTTGTGTGGCTTTTATCTTTAGTGGTTAGGTGACCATGCAAATCACAGTAACAATCTTATCATGCAGGTGTTCACCAGCATGTAAAACTCTGATGTGCACTGATGTCGTACCACCTTAACAGAAGTTAGAAACTATAGTAAAACCTGTCATGATAGACCACCACATCTGATACAGATGACTCAAATCATATTGTGATCTCTCAAGAGAGGTTTTATTTAACTCGTCAACCCCTGAAAAACAATGGACTCTTCTGTAAATCAATGACTTTGACCAGTTCAAAAGTGCCTTTAGGGGTGAATAAGTTAAAATGTTATTTAATCATGTGATTTTCAGATTGTGATCTCAGAAGACATGTGGTCTATCATGAGAGTTGTCTTTCAAGGTTTCACTGTAATGCTTAAAGTCCTTCATTTCTAGTACATGTCACATTCTGGGTCAGTTTGAGATGCTGCAATAATATCATACACATCAGATTATACTACTATACACATGATCATGACATGCTGCTGTAGGAATCCATTACCCAAATGACAGCAACACATAAAAATGCTGAAGTCAGAATGGTCAACTATCTTAAAGAATATGTAATTGCATGCATCAAAAGGTCAAAGGTGAAGACTGAGAGGAGGTGTACGGAACATACCGACTATTACAATATACATGTTACACATCATAAGATGTGAACCAAACACTGGTCCAAAAATATAAAAATAAATATAAAGGTCCAAAACGAGTAAAGCCAAAATAAGAGGTCCAAAAAAAGGAAAGCCAAAATAATAGGTCCAAAATGAGGAAAGCCAAAATAAGAGGTCCAAAACAAGGAAAAGCCAAAATAATAGGTCCAAAATGCCAAAATAAGAGGTCCAAAACAAAAAGAAGAATAGTCCAAAATGAAGAAAGTCACAATAAGAGGTCCAAAACAAGGAAAGCCAAAATAATAGGTCCAAAATGAGGAAAGCCAAAATAAGAGGTCCAATACAAGGAAAGCCAAAATAATAGGTCCAAAATGAGGAAAGCCAAAATAAGAGGTCCAAAACAAGGAAAGCCAAAATAACAGGTCCAAAACAAGGAAAGCCAAAATAACAGGTCTAAAACAAGGAAAGCCAAAATAAGAGGTCCAAAATGAAGAAAGGCAAAATAAGAGGTCCAAAATGAAGAAAGGCAAAATAAGAGGTCCAAAACAAGGAAAGCCAAAATAAGAGGTACAAAACAAGGAGAACAAGTTGTTCATATGAACAAGATAGGTCATGTTACATAATGGTTATATCTCCACACAGGTGACCAAGGCCTAACACACAAACTTTAATTGTTACAAGAAATACAAACAGATTTACTGTTCAACATGTGAGCCCCAGACAACATACATTGTGTACATATGTAATTTCTTTGTTTCATGTTCGACAGTAAAAGCACTGTAATGTCAGCAAGAGTTCTGAAACTATTGATGAATCAACACATGTCCCTGACCTGTGACACCATTATTGTGTGAACGGTGAGCAATTACAAAACTTTAACCAAAACCTTACCAAGATGAACTGATTGGTGGACACAGACAACACCCCCTAAATTGCCAACTCAAGACTTTTTCACTGGCTACAACATTTTATAATTTACTTTCTCTGATAATGATATAAACAAACATTGACTGTTGTGATCCTACATTCTTGGTCTTTTACAATCAAAATAGATCTGATATCGGAGCTAATAGTGCTAGAAATTGCAATTAAAGATCACAGAGTACAATAGATTAACTAGCAGTACTTATACAAGTGATGTGATTAGCTGTGTAGAATATGTCTATATAAGTGACAAGTGCTTCACTTTAATGGAATTCATTGTACGTTAGTCTAAATATTTCCCATGTATTAGAATAGTGTGTAAAAACATACTCCTTAATCCAGCCAAGCTGTCTAAACAGAACAGTTCCAAAATTATCACAAGGTTATCAAAATAACAAAACAATGAAACGGTTTAAACTAAAATCTATCAAATTTAATACCCAAAAGTGTAAATTCACAGTGTAGACTTCCAGCTATCATTTGTTACTCCTAAACAAATTGTCAAAAATGAAATTGAATGTGACACCTGCATGATAATTGTATAATCTTGGTTTTCTCTTACTTAATGGTAAATTTTTAATTAAACACACATCATTTTGAAATTGACCAGCATAATCAAGTAAGTATCTGCCTTGACTCAGTTAGATAATCTTCCCATGTATGTATACAACCAGGCATTTCACTGCATGTACTACCAGACAATTTTTCCATGTATGTATACAACATGCAATTGTGTATCACCCTTCTATAGAAAATCTTAATATGCATAACTCCATGAAATATTTTTTATTTTTGGTCAGATAATATGACTACAGGTATACATCTACCTTTAAGTAAAGGTAAAACCTGCAGACAGAACTCAGAACAATAAAAAAAACTTACATGTACTTCATGGTCACTGTATTCACTCCTTTTAAAACTTTTTTTTCCAAATATTCACAATAAAAATATTGTGCAATGTACAATCTTGATATTAATGTTGATATCCCCTACTGATTTGTTTGTTTGTTGTTAAGTATTGCAAAGTTTATCTCATTTTCAAAACTTAATGTTCAATACGTATATCCCTAAATTATTGGTAAATTACCAACAAGGTTCTTGTGAAATGAACGATTTAAATGTCAATCTTATTCACTCATTCCACTGATCTATGTCTTTGTGACTCAAGTGATTACAAATCTGTCTTTCTTTTCTCAATTTTGAAATAACAAAGAAATTAAATTGCAGTATTGTATTTATTTTTTTCTCTCTCATAAAAAGTATAAATGACATGTATGCTTTGGTAATATATCTGACCTTTGTGCACTGTACAAATTAAGTATTCCCGTCCCCAAAATTGTATTTATATTTATAAAGAATCTCTGTAATGTCATCAGAAAGTATAGAATGTATACGAGATTGAGGTAAGGAATGCATAAGGGATTAAGATAAGGAATGTACAATGTAATAAGTTGGTTTTTGACCTCAAAACATGTCAACTTTTAGTACATTTAATAACATGACATGATGATGTCTGATTGCTGTTTCTACAGTGATTCAAATATCTACCAAACTTACAGATTTTGTTGATTTAGGAAATAACTAAATACACTGTATACATATATATATATATATATATATATATATATATATATATATATATATATATATATATATATATATATATATATATATATATATATATATATATATATATATATATATATATATATATATATATATATATATATATATATATATATTGCCTGGCATAAACATACTCTTACCTAGATCCTCAATCCACTACACACTCCATTCATCACATTCTGGATTCCAAATATCCCGGTAAACAGATAAATTAAATCAGCATATGTATGCATTAATGTATTAATTGATTGACAGGCAATACATTTCATTCTTCGGTTTTCAATGAAAAAGTAAATCACAAAACAAGACTCTGACTTTTCTGACTTTACACACAGATAAATCTATAACTCACCATAACAAATGAATGCATTCTCTATACCTATACATGTACATCCTGTTTCCCCCACTCTGATAAGCGAAGACAAAATCCACTCTGTATTTCTACCTGTAATTGATGTTGATTTGATACTTTAATTTACAGGTATTGATTTGTCCAAATGTTTTACATTGAGATTTGGATACAGAACCTTGACAACAAGTACAAAAGGTGAAATTGATTTGAGTTTTTTTTTTTTTTTTTTTTTTATGATGATGCTACAGATCACTGTACACATTTATAGCTAGTCTATATAAATGTCTATAATTTCTGAAACTGTCGTCTGTGTAAGTAATCACTTGCAAAGTAGAGAAAACAAAGATATGTGCTAATACAACTTTAAAAATCTCCCAAAAATATATGAAAAGTCAGTTAAACAAGGGATATATGGAAGCCTGAGAAGCTCACCTGCAAATGATAAAACACAAAAACATGTTCATGTATAAGGCATGTATGCAGCTTCTATAAATTAATTTTAAACTTGCACCTACATCTTTATTGAAGTAACTGTACATAAATGTACATATTGTCACACTCCCACAAGTACGCACACATATATACTCACCCAAGTGTACTTTGTATGTACATTGTACATAAACATGTTCAAACAATAATATACTTGTGCAGTAAAACTTCGATAAGTCAAAGTTTAAATGACCACCTAGAAAAGTTCAAAACAGCAGAACTTCCACTACTGGTACTGAATGGTTACCAAGAATCACATGATTTACAGTTTCAGAGATTCTATACAGATATACGACAAAAGCATGTGCTTCAAAACATACATTGTATATACAATTATGATAATGAATAATTAGTGCTACATGTAAATTAACTTAATTTTCATCACATTAAAACATTGAGTGTTTATGAGAAGGAGAAGAATTACCATGAGGTGCTTTCATACACATGTGAAGTTTTACTTCAAATAATTTGTAGGAATTTTCAAAGTTTTCACAGAAATTGGCCCAAAAATTTATTTGAAACATGGAAATATTTGACTGATAAAAGTTTAATTCAAATTATAAATTGTTTATAAGTTATTTGGAAATTTATCAGTACATGTTGTTCAAAATATCAAGAAACATGACTCAATGAAGTTCGACTCACCGAAGTTCTACTGTATATATATATATATATATATATATATATATATATATATATATATATATATATATATATATATACACACACACATGTATATTGTACACATTCCCAATTTGGCAAAAATTTACACTAAAATTCTCATCTGTGAAGAAACTACTTATTACAGTACATTTTCAATTATACTGGGAAACCTGTGATTGTGTGAATGACCACCTCCTCTTCTACTGAAATGTGATCTTAAATGTAGAACTACGAGACAGGGGGGTCATTCATATTAGTCATAAGAAAATTTATTTAAAGAATGGTCTTAAGAATTCCTTCACCAAGTGGTTATCTGAATGTGGTCTCACAAGACAGGTGGTAACACTGTAGCAGTCCTCTACAATTTACTAAAGTGGTATGTCTCACAAGACAGGTGGTAACACTGTAGCAGTCCTCTACAATGTATTAAAGTGGTATGTCTCACAAGACAGGTGGTGACACTGTAGCAGTCCTCTACAATGTATTAAAGTGGTATGTCTCACAAGACAGGTGGTAACACTGTAGCAGTCCTCTACAATGTATTAAAGTGGTATGTCTCACAAGACAGGTGGTAACACTGTAGCAGTCCTCTACAATGTATTAAAGTGGTATGTCTCACAAGACAGGTGGTAACACTGTAGCAGTCCTCTACAATGTATTAAAGTGGTATGTCTCACAAGACAGGTGGTGACACTGTAGCAGTCCTCTACAATGTATTAAAGTGGTATGTCTCACAAGACAGGTGGTGACACTGTAGCAGTCCTCTACAATGTATTAAAGTGGTATGTCTCAGTGTGGTATGCAGTCTCACAATGACAGGGTATGTCTCATGAGACAGGTGGCACTGTAGCAGTCCTCTACAATGTATTAAAGTGGTATGTCTCATGAGACAGGTGGTAACACTGTAGCAGTCCTCTACAATGTATTAAAGTGGTATGTCTCATGTGGTAACAAGAGCAGGTGGTAACACAGGTAACACTGTAGCAGTCCTCTACAATGTATTAAAGTGGTATGTCTCATGAGACAGGTGGTGACACTGTAGCAGTCCTCTACAATGTACTAAAGTGGTATGTCTCACGAGACAAGTTTCACTGTTTAGTACTACATGAGAAAATGATAAACTCGAGAATTTTGAGTGTTTGAATTTAATCAAAACACTAATTATTAAAATACTTTTATACAATACACATCGAGAGTTCAAGTACTCAAATTAAAACAAACTGGAAGTTCAAGAACCCAAAACATACCACACGACAGGCACATGTATACATAGCACAGACACAAGTTATCATATTGAATATTTTGGAACTATTCCCACAGACACAAAGACTTTGACCTTGTGACCTTTGTATATTCTATCTGACCTTGAAGTTCTTCAATCTATACAATTATATTAAACTAGACAGACAACATTATTATGATAATCTTATCGTCATTGTCATTCTGTCATTAATTCTTTTGTTTGTACCTGTAATCTTATCACCTGTAAATTAATCAATTGAAGACATTTAACAAACCTGTATGTACAGATGAACCAACTGCTGACAAAATGTCTGTAATGTTCACGTGACAAAGCAATCTGACCAGAATGAACCAAAAGCAAAAAAACGGGATTCAAAACTTCAGAAAGAAATACATTAATTAACTCATTCACCCTTAGAGACACATTTGGACTGGTCTTCGCCATTGATTTACAGCAGAGTCCATTGTTTTTCAGGGGTTGATGAGTTAATTGCAGGAAATTCTCTAGTAGTAGTAATGACACAATACACAATAATCACAAATCTCTGATGACTACAGTGTGGCACAACTCTAGAACACTACGAAAATTATACATGTATCTTCAAAACCAAAGACACAAGTACATAGGCTAGTGACTGTCCTGACATCTCAAAATCTGAATCCCGGACAACATACATGTAATTGTAGGGCTATATTTTGTACACTCAGCTCATATTTGCAGGATTGCTCATTATCATTAAATATCATTTTATAGACACTACATGTACATTGTAAGATTATGAATAGGAAAATACTGATCAAATTTATCTATAGCAAATCTATATTAGAATTTTAGATCAATGTACATCACAGGAAGTGTACAATAAATGTAGTGTAGAATGTTTCTAATCCAGTTTATGTTTAGATTTGTTTGCATGTACATATCATCTATACATGCATGTTGCAGCACTGTGATTATCACTCAACAAATATGTCCGATCAAACTCTGCCACTGAACAAAATAGAAATCAAGGGTATCAGACATTTTGAAATAAAAAAAAAAAATACTGGTCAACCAGACATCTGCATACATGTATAAACACAACTGAAAAGAAATGAAAAATTACTGGTCATTTGGACCAGTTATCAAATAGATTTCACCGGACTTTTGTCAAATTTACCAGTTTTTCTGGTAAAAACGGTGAATTTCAAGAACTCTTGACTACTTTTTTCTTCAAAAATTCCTTAACCTGATTATGAGTGTTAAAGGTACAATGTCACAGACTGTCATGTTACTATCTACAGTTAAAAGTTTAATTTTGCATAATTTTATCTTTCTGGTTGTACTAGATGAGTGGAACATAATTGTATTACAGGGTTATTAGTCAGCGATTTCCATACTGTACTAGTTATTGTGCCGAGCTCTGTCGTATTGGACTGAGGCAAAGCCGAAGGTCAATACGACAGAACGAGGCGCAATTACTCAGCCAATATCGAAATTACTGATTAATGAGGGTATCATTAATTGACTCAGCCAATATGGAAATCACTGATTAATGAGCATATCATTAATTGACTCAGCCAATATGGAAATCACTGATTAATGAGCATATATCATTAATTGACTCAGCCAATATGGAAATCACTGATTAATGAGCATATATCATTAATTGACTCAGCCAATATGGAAATCACTGATTAATGAGCATATCATTAATTGACTCGACCAACATGGAAATCACTGATTAAAGAGCATACCATTAATTGACTCGGCCAATACAAAATCCAACTAGGCCAATGCTGCATGTACAGTTCCACTTGAATTTCTGTTCGGTCACGCGACTTCGATATTGGCTGAGTTTTTCAATATTGACTTAGTTTTTACGATATTGGATTAGTTTTTTTTATATTGGCCGAGTCATGAATTTCATATCGTTTGAGCAGAAAATTGTGCATTAGGCCAATATTACTATAGTTAATTAATAATTACTTTTAAAGTTTAACAATATGAATACCAGTCACTAAAAATCCTGTAATTCAACATTTTGAGTTTTATAAACAATGTAGATTTAAATTATATCCTCAAAACCTCTTAGACTGCATAACTTTATATATCACTTACTTTACCTCAAAAGTCTTAATTAGGACAGCAAAACTAAGATGATGAATGAATGATCTTTTTGAATTCAAAGAAACACTTCCTGATAGAAAAAGTTACTCCAGTAACTAAAATAACATGAATTTCTGTCAGATCACCTTTAAATTACATTCATATAGTGAAAAGTGTGATAAGGGAGATAACTCTGCAATTCATCTTCAGCATTCTTGGTACATGTATTTGCTTTTTCTTTTATCTACATACAAGCACCATGTCTGCTTTATTTATTGATCTGTTTATTTCCTTTGCTTCACATAATTGGATATAGTTGTAGACCCGTAGGAATTCAGGGAATACATCATTTATCTCATTAAGATACATGTACATGTAGTATTTGAATATAACCATTTTCACCAGTCACCAGGAAATAATTTTGATACATACACAGGGATTTTCCTACCTCCTACATGTAAATTCTGGGTCCAGGGTCCAAGAAATTGGGAAAATATACAACATTTTAAGAGAAACAGAAAAGCTTAATTTGACGCATTTGTTTGAAAATACTTTATTTCGAAACTCAAAATTGGGAATTTCTGCATATTTTGGGAGAAAATATACAACATTTTAACAGAAACAGAAAACCCTATTTGAAACATTTTGTTTCGAAATTCAAAATTGAGAAATTTTGTATATTTTCCAAGAAAATACAAGCAATATTTCCATTGGGATGGGTCCTATAACCAGACCCTAAAAATGGTCTAGGAAAATCCCTGCATGCAATACATGTATCTAGGCGACATGTACAATGTAGTAATGTACATGTATAATTGTTGTATTTAATAACAGAAAGCTTTGATCAGAAAGTGTGTCAGTATCTACAGTAATGTCCCACTCAATTTCTTTCTCAAACACCTTTCCCAGAAAGGTTTGATAAGGTACAATGTATTGTACTTTTGTTGATAAACATCACGCTCATGTCAGTCATCACATAATAATGTAGAATTCTTTATTAACACAGTGAAAAACCTGTATTTACACCCTTAGGGACACAAGAAAACTGGTCTTTATAGGGAGGTGATCTTTATATAAAGGTTGATTTGTACACAAATCAAACATGTGACAGAAATCAGTTCAACAGCTATGACACAACTGGAGATTTTTAATTGTTTAGCTGGAGATTTGGTCTCATAACTGGAGATTTTTAATCAACGTTTTTATCGTTTTGTCGTCATTTTTTTTTTTTTTTTTTTTTTTTTTTTGCTGCATGTTATAACTTCTGAATGTTTTCCTTGTTTTGTTTAATTACTTAGCCAACTGTATGCCTTTCTAATATAAATTGCATGAATTTTGGAAATTTATACACATGCCAGTTGATAACAGAGTTGATAACAACCTTGTTTATAATCTAAAAAAATTAAGTTTCCATAATTTAAATACCTGTCCGGTCCAGTTCCATTTCTTATAATACTTCTGGAAGTATGTCTGACATTACATTAAAGTAGTACCTGGTTGTATTTCCGCTTTGCTCTAAAACAACAGGTACGGCCCAATCTCATTCAGGGAGAAATCTACCCAGGGGGATTTTAACAAGATTTGACATTACCTTGTTTCATGGCAACCTACATATCATCAAACGTCTACTCTGAGCCGGTTTGACAAAAAGAATACTTTTTCAATCTGTAGTAGGCCTTGTTTATTTGTGATAGGGTCTACCCTTAAGCTTTCTTGGATAGTGGCATAAAATATAGTACCACTATGTTTACAGCTTGAAGTCCTAAATTTGTAGAATACTACGCATAATTTAATTGGCCAATAAAAATAAGTCTCTTGACCAATCAGCTTCAACAATAGATTGGATCATACCGGCAGTCTATGAACGAAGTATAATAGTCAGTCTGGGACCAGCTTACCATTACATGTGCTTTGTGACAATTTAGACCTATGTAAATGCCTTGCATATTTAATTATAAATAAAATAATAATTTTGTTGTTGAAGTACATGTACATTAAAACTATCTTTTGAGACTGTAAGATGTTATAATAACTATTTTTTTATGGCTGGTTTCAGGTTATAATCATCAACGATCCTTCAAGCGTGTGTCACATGACATACACACACTCTCTTAGATCTAGGCCTAGTTTTATCACCAATTAACTGCCAATCAATGCACAGGACGATATTATATAATCATTAACACCCAAAATAATTAACATGCCCACAGGCTATTTACCTGTAAAAGTGTCAACTGATTGATAACAGTACATTTGCTAATTAGAAATTATGAGGAGTTTCCATGTTGGTCACATTACATTGTACATTTGGGGGGGGGGGGGTACTTAAAATTACCAATTGACAAAGATTCTGAAACGTGATGGGAGGGGTGGAAGAGACCCTAAAAATTGGGAGATTTCCCCTCCTGCTAGAAGAATCACATGTATGACAAATGGTACTATTTGGGATAGCAAAAACAGCCTTTCTGACCCAGTGGTCTTTATACACAGGTTGTCACTAAAGCAAGTTTTACTGTAATGCTAAATTCAAAATTTGAACCTTGATACATGTAGCTGTCTTTTTATTGTGGTGTGGTGAAATAAAGATTAATCTCTTTGGAAATTCTGTCGTGTTGTCCCAGTCCGGGGCAACACAACACGACAGAATCCCCAACGGGATTAAAATAAACTTCTTAAACTATTATAAAGATGGAATACTGTAGATCTATCACTTCAAAATACATCATACAATAACGTGTATATATTTGTTGACTGTGTATCGCTAATTAGCGAGCTATTGCACGAAATGCAAATCATTTACACGAAGAGGTTAAGTGATATAAACTTACTTCACATACTGTAGGGTTACTTCTTAAAGAAGTTCTTCAACTTTCACTTTCAGTCGCAGATTTCTGGTTTCCATGACAGTGCCAAAGCAAGTTAAGCAACGATCTATTTTTACCAGTATGTTTTGTGCAGTATATCTACATCTTTCACCTATTTCGTAATTTTTCTTTGCAACTTTTCGAACTAAGTTTTAAAGTCGTAAAAAACATGTGCATTTTACCTATCCCGGTAAAACTTGTGTTGACTTGCTTTCTCTTTTCGATTTCTCCGCCTCAGTGCACTATTTTGACCTCCGATGATTAAAAAGCGAAGAAATGGGAGATAATTCATCTATGGAACCACAATGACAACCATTTCACTTTTTTAAAATTTTAACCAAGGCCTACGCCTAACATGCGGAAAAATTAAAATCAGCATATTTCAAACAGTATAAGCACAACAACCAATTACACGGTGACCCTAAATAAAGGAGGGAAGTAAGAATATGATATCAAAGTCGTGTTACATAGAGCATTGTGCTTTAAAACATAAGGCCTCTCACCTCTGGTTCGAATCCCGCTAGGGTCATTTCGAATTAAGTGGGAAAGTTTGCCAGTTTTCTTGCGGAAGGTCGGTGGTCTTTACCCGGGTAACCGGGGTTTCTTCTCCACCAATAAAAACTGGACGCCATCATATGACTGAAAGATTGTTGAGTATGGCGTAAAACAAACAAAAAAATCAAATCAAATCGTGTTATATATGTCTCTGATGAAATAATAGACCTTATGATTATCTTTAGAACACTCGGTTTTCCTTTTATGTATAGTAGCCTACCAAATGAACTTTTTCAGATTACTGATACGAATATATAATGCTGCTTTTCGGCTTGAGAAAATCCCCGTGTTCAGACGAAACAAAGTCTATTCGTTTTCATCTGATTGCTTTATTTCTGCGAAGCAAATTAGATTTTTCATCTTTACAGTATTTGATATTTATAAGCACAATATTTTATAACCATATCGCTGATTTATGTAGTTTGTTGCATAATAAATACGCCATCAGTACTCACGTTAGGCCGCGGGATGTCTGTTCAGATTTTAAGCTATTTTTTTGTTAAACCTAATTTTACCAAAATAAAAAGTAATCTTAAATTGTTGTAGAAATTCGGTCTACAGGCTACTCACGTGTGATATAAATGGTAAAGAATGTGAAAAAGTTGTGATTTGAAAGTAAATTGAGTGATTCACGCAGGTTTTTGCAGGGCTGATATCATATTGTGACAGTAAATTCAAAACTTACAACATGACAGTGGTACCCTTCATTGAAATTAAATTGCAATATATTTCAAACATGTGTACACAATGTATATTTTTTCAGGATACCGGATGTATTATACCTAATTAAAACCATCAACTCGTATCAGTACTTTCATTACTTTGATTTACTATATATTTCATATTAAACCACATTTTTTAAACAAAAATATCGTGAAGCCATTTCTTATCGCATTTACGGAATAGAATTTTCGCTCATTTAATTTCCGTCAAAAAAAGCGTCAAGAGAAAATAAAATAATAAAAAAAAACAAATAAACAAAACCACCACCACCAACCCCCCCCCCCAAAAAAAACCCCAAAAAACAAAAACAAAAACAAAAAAGAACATAAAGCCAAAAGGTTTTCTTTTCAAAGGAAAGTTCAACGTATGCATGTCCTTTTTAAAATGGTGTGGAGCCGAATTCGACTCCCTGCGTTTTACATTTTCACTGTATAGCAGATTTTTACTCGGCCTCCGTTGGCAGAAGGATAAATCTGTCGCTCAATGGGGACCTCTGGTCCCCCTGATATCACACACAAATGTCGTTCGTCTACGCAAATAAAAATAGTTCAACACTTCCGAAACCATAAAATGAAAGTAAGATTAAATATAATATTAATGTTTTTGAAAAGATAGTTATAATAATTTATTAAAGACGTTGTGGTACTTATTATATAATCTATACAATGAAAAGAATCATGTTACTAAATGAACAGTCAAATTATATTTGTTATCAGGGAAGTAAAATAGAGGGGAAGGTTACACACAAGTTTTAATGAAATATGGAGAAGCGGGAGATTTGAACATTGGGTTACTCCTGGTCTCCTATCGAACATATATAAAGTTAGTAAATTGGGTTACCTCTGGTCCACTATAGATATAACATTGGGTTACCTCTGGTCCCATATAGATATATACCTATAGATATAACATTGGCTTACCTCTGGTTCCCCTATAGATACATATTATAGATATGACATTGGGTTACCTCTGGTCCCCTATAGATATAACATTGGGTTACCTCTGGTCCCCCTATAGATATGACATTGGGTTACCTCTGGTCCCCTATAGACACATACCTATAGAAATGACATTGGGTTACCTCTGGTCCCCTATAGACACATACCTATAGAAATGACATTGGGTTACCTCTGGTCCCCTATAGATATATATACCTATAGATATAACATTGGCTTACTTCTGGTCCCCTATAGATACATACCTATAGATATGACATTGGGTTTACCTCTGGTCCCCTATAGATATAACATTGGGTTACCTCTGGTCCCCTATAGATATATACCTATAGATATAACATTGGCTTACCTCTGGTCCCCTATAGATATAACATTGGGTTACCTCTGGTCCCCTATAGATATATACCTATAGATATAATCATTGAGACTTACCTCTGGTCCCCTATAGATATAACATTGGGTTAACCTCTGGTCCCCTATAGATATATACCTATAGATATAACATTGGCTTACCTCTGGTCCCCTAATAGATACATATTATAGATATGACATTGGGTTACCTCTGGTCCCCTATAGATATAACATTGGGTTACCTCTGGTCCCCTATAGATATGACATTGGGGTTACCTCTGGTCCCCTATAGATATAACAATGGTTACCTCTGTCCCCTATAGATATATACCTATAGATATAACATTGGCTTACCTCTGGTCCCCTATAGATATAACATTGGGTTACCTCTGGTCCCCTATAGACACATACCTATAGAAATGACATTGGGTTACCTCTGGTCCCCTATAGACACATACCTATAGAAATGACATTGGGTTACCTCTGGTCCCCTATAGATATATACCTATAGATATAACATTGGCTTACCTCTGGTCCCCTATAGATATAACATTTGGTTACCTCTGGTCCCCTATAGATATATACCTATAGATATAACATTGGCTTACCTCTGGTCCCCTATAGATACATATTATAGATATGACATTGGGTTACCTCTGGTCCCCTATAGATATAACATTGGGTTACCTCTGGTCCCCTATAGATATGACATTGGGTTACCTCTGGTCCCCTATAGATATAACATTGGGTTACCTCTGGTCTCCCCCTATAGATATGACATTGGGTTACCTCTGGTCCCCTATAGACACATACCTATAGAAATGACATTGGGTTACCTCTGGTCCCCTATAGATATATACCTATAGATATGACATTGGGTTACCTCTGGTCCCCTATAGACACATACCTATAGAAATGACATTGGGTTACCTCTGGTCCTCTATATATATTACATTGGGTTACCTCTGGTCCCCTATAGATATATACCTATAGATATGACATTGGGTTACCTCTGGTCCCCTATAGACACATACCTATAGAAATGACATTGGGTTACCTCTGGTCCCCTATAATTATTACCTCCAAACAGAAGAGGTTGTATGTATATATAAATTACTACGCATTCGTCTGTACTATTTTCGAGGGACCACAGGTCCCCTTTCAGCGACAGATTTATCCTTCTGCCCTCCGTTGCTACGGCCATGGATAGTTCCGAATGTTGCGAGTCAAATGGCTTTGTTGTATGATTGAGCAAGCGATGAATAACTTCTGAAGCACAGGTGCTTGTGGACAGGACCATCTAAGTGATTTTTTAGTTTATTTTGTTTATTCTTTTCATCAAAACATGGTAATTTTGGGATATACCAGTAAACCTTGAGTTTTTTAGTGTATTTTATTTATCTTTTCCACCAATACATTGTAATTTTGGGATATAATATTTTCTATAATATGTATATGTGCTTGTATGATGAACACAGCAAATACTTTTCCAATTTAAAGAAAATACAATGCAACTTTAACACAATCAAATTCAACAAATCTTTTATACACAAAACAAACAAAACGTTTTTTTCTTAATATCTAATTTGCATATAAAATTTACTATTACGTTAATGTTCGGTAACTCTTTCTGCAACGCTAGAAAACGTTTTCAGGATTTCGTTACTAACTTAGTTTATATGCATAATTAGTAAAAATAACTTTTAATTTTTGTCAAAATTGCTCTTAAGAATATCAATAAGAATTAGACATTTAAAGTTAAAATGATGGTTAGAAAGAAATTCCGTTATACTTTTATACACTAAAAATTTTGTGATATTTGTGCATGAATTAGAATAACACCTTTCAAGAAGAGAACATTGTCTTTAATATACCTGTATTCCGTCCAGACAAATTAAAAAGCGGGCAGTTGAATCTGCTACTCCGTCCTGAAAGCCGAGCAGATCATATTTAAACCATAAGTAATGGAACGAGTAGAACCCATCATAGATATATGGCAACTCCATAATGTCTCACTTGATGGACTTCTACCATTTGTCAATCGCCAGTTAGGTCTCAGTCATCTTATTCATACTAAACTATACTCACTTCTATCACACCTCGATTCTCGGAGTGAATCACTGTTATTATACTGTTGACCTGTTAACAAAGATCCAAATATCAATTTTAGTTTTTGATCTTTATTTCTTGAGTTCGATGCATGGAGTTACCAAGGCACGCCGCACTTGGCTATCCCTCAGCGTCGAAACTCGGGTTCCAGGTATTGACCAATCATAGTAAAGATAAATAATTTTGACCTGTGTTTGACCTTTTTCTGAACATCGAAAAGTGAAATCTAAAATGTTGCTCTCTAAAATTATTACCTCGGAGCCTCGCCCCTCTCCTGGCTGTGTCATCCTTTCGTATTCATATGAAGACATGGAATCTCAGATACCAAAGTATAAATCTACGGGATGTCCAGGCTACATATACAAATCTTGTGATATTGAACAAACACGGACCTCTGGAAATCCAGAGGTGGGAACAGGTGCGAATGGAGGAGTAAGCATCTCCTGTTGTCCGGTCACAACCCCCGTTAGTCCACAGTAAAATACAAATGAAATAGGTGAGGAGTAAATCCTCGTCACAATTGGTACAGACGACTCAACAACCTCTATCGAACAGGTAATTCAAAATTTCTGTGCCAATAACTTGTCAGTAAGTAGTTTACCTCTGTATATGGAATGCTCATATGTTGAACATGTTCTGGCATATTGGATCATTTGTGAGATATGAAAACAATATGCAGGTGATTGAGAGATATTACTACTTATATGTGGAAAATTTACGACGGGAAAGTCGAAATCTTATAGTCTGGTTGTTAATTTTCTATCTGTGTCTATAGAAAGAAGGAAGCGTGTGTGCTTGTTTCTGTTGTGTCTTTAATTTCTAGTTCGTTGGGATATATCGCATTGACATATGCATGAAAATTATCATTATTAATTGACAAAACGTCCTTGATATATCTAAATGTTAAATTAAAGGCCACCAGTAGCTATTTTTTTCTTTTGATTCAGAAGCTTCTAGATGAATTCTACTTCGTATGGATAAATTTAGGGGAACAGAAGCTAATAAAGGGACACAATTGGTCCCCATGGGAAAGCCGACAGTTTGCTGAAAGACTAAGTTTCCAAACATTACAAATATATTGTCTATTAGAAATCCCAGCATCTTTTTATACTAACTTCAGTGTATTTATGTGTAGAATCAGAGTGTTGTTGGGCGAAATAAGTATCACGATAATCGATGATAAAATATTTAAAACTTCTGGTATCATTTTTTGTGAAAAGGGAAAAGCTGTCGATGATGCCAAAAAGTCTCTCCTTTGATTTTTCTTTTGGAATTGTTGTGTAAAGAGTAGAAAAGTTATATGTGTTAATACTATGAATTTGAGAAAAATGGTGTCTTCAAATTTTCTAAAAGTAATTTAGAATTTGTAAGTATCCACATATGATTTACGCCGCTTCCGGAATAAGCAATTGTACAGTATTGCATCTGCTTTTTACCTAGATTTATTCCTAAGTCCCAAAGTCACCAAATTTACTCAATACTCAAGCTCAAATTTTATTTCATTATTTGGACTATATAATCGGTTTAAATCTTTTGGGTTTGAGTGTTTAGGAAACATATCAATATTTTCCATCATTCCTTTATAAATGTTTGCGTCAAACTTATGATTTTCCTGTAAAAAATGAATAAATGTGTTGAATACGGTACTCAAAATTTGAGTACGTATTCAAACATTTTTCTAATATTTCTGAAGTTTCCTTCAAATGAGTATTAATTTTGGCCTTTATTTACGATTGTATGCCAACAATATACAAACATTTCACATTTGAAAATTACTCCCCTGAACTAAGGTTTTCATTCTCAAACGTCGCACAAGGTCGTAGTTTAGAATTTACATTTTGTTGCTCTGCACGTGACCACAATTTTCTCAAAAGTATTACGATAAAGACTAAGTGTATAGTTGTGAAAAATAAAATATGAAGACAAAATATATTATAATCAATTCCAGAAAAGTATTTATACATTCTAAACACAAATACATGAGCATGATAAGGAGAATTTCTTATTTTTAAAAGCTCTGGGGAAGTCTTTTTTCTGGGTTCCAGACGTGTTGATAATACTAAAATAATTGTATGTGAAAAAAAAGCGGGGGCGCCCCTGTCCCCCCCCTCGAAAGCATGTTAAGCTTTTTAATCGCTGGTCAGACTTATATTCATTTACTCAATAAAATTGTAAACTTTTGCGCATTTGTATTGAGGTCTATGGACTATCTTTCTAAATTGATTTGGAGTGTGTCAATTTCTTTCCATGAAAACAGAAAATATTTGTAAGTGACAAGAACAATTTGCAGCAACGTTTCCTTCTTGTTCATAGTAAGTGACGTCAACAAAATACATTGTACTTACCACTGGCGGATTTAGAGGGGGCGCGGGGCGCACGCCCCCCTAATTCGACATGTTTTTTTTTTTTAAAAAGAGAAAATGGTAAATCAAGTTTTTAGTAGTGTTTTTAGTGTCTGGAAGCCAGCAAATGGTCTCTAGGAACTATTAAAATAACAAAATTTCTTAGACTAAATCCAGAAAAAGGCTTTCCAGATCTTTAAAAAGTCTGGACACCTCTTGAACTGCTCTTATAAGATTTGTATTTGTTGAAACTCAAGTTTTTTTGGTAAATAATTAATCTGTCAATTTAATGCATTATTTAGGATTCAAACTAGAGGCAATGTGATAATTGACTCACTGGGCTTTTAAAATTGAACATGTCTGGGAAGCATGCCCTGGACCACGGGATAAACCTAGTCCTATAGCATAGGACCTCTGGTGGTGATATTTACATTTTCTCTTATTCTATTTTCTTTTATTTCCCTGTATACTATTTTTATTTAATATTTTTACTATCAGAAAATAAAACATAATAAATATCACGAAATAATGAAAATATATTTTTTTTTCTGGAAGATGCGTAAAACTCGATCCTTTTATGAATATTACCTCACAATTATCAACACATAGTATTAGGTGCATTGACCAGGCAATGATTCAGCCAGAAGCGCAGCGAAATGTGACCGCTATATTTGGCAAAATAGGTGTCAAACCTTTAATTTTTCTCTAAAAAGCTGGAAAATTAATTATAAATTTCGCGAAATTCTAATCTTACGCACTCTCCAAGCATTGAACTTATCGTTAGATTGTGTCTGGAAGCTTCAGAATTTCAACTTGAAATTATTATGGACATCCTAAGACACTGTGAGAATCAAAATCACACCCCTCTAACCTAAAATCCTGTATCCGCCTATGCTTACTACAAAGAAACAATTTTGCTTCTCAGAAATATTTTTTTCAAAAGAGTTTAAACTAATAAAAGATGATGTATATTGAAAAAAGTGATGCTGTAAATTCTGTATTTTCATCCACCCGGCAAATTAGAAATTTACATCATGACAAAAGCATCGAGTCCTAAGTAGACAGAGGTGAGTACGACTTCTCCATTTAGATTAATCAGTCTAATTTTATAGTATCTGTTGGCTACTAAAAGACGAGTTTACTTTCGATAGTAGGTCCGTAGCATATATATAAACACAGTAAGTTTGCCATTATCTATTATATTTCGAAAGTCACTTGAACAATCAGTATTCCAACCCATTTGGAAAAAAGCTCAGATTCTGTCTCTTTTTAAGAAAGGTGATCAACACCATCCTAGTAATTATAGACCTATTTCGTTACTAAGTACTGTAGGTAAAGTTTTCGAAAGAATTATCCACAAACATCTTCATAAGTACATGCTTGAAAATAAATTACTATATCATTTACAATCTGGATTCCTTCCAAACAATTCCACTGTGTATCAGCTTTTCGAAATCTTTTATAATATATGTATGAATAAGGAAAACAAACAAAAAAAATACGTGTTTCGTTATTTGTGATGTGTCAAAAGCTTTTGACAAAGTTTGACACTCTGGTCTCCTGAAAAAATTACAAGCGTATGGTATTACTGGTAATCTGTTTTCTCTTTTAAAAAAATATTTGTCTAATAGACAACAGACTGTTTTTGTAAATAATTCGTATTCTGATTTTCTGTCAACTAGTGCAGGGGTTCCCCAAGGGTCGGTCTTGGGTCCTTTTTTTATTTCTAATTTTCGTAATTGACAGAGCGGACAATCTTTCAGGTGTAGCAAGACTCTTTGCTGACGATACTTCTATGCCGGCATCTTCTGATGATAAAAATGAAATAGAATTAATTCTAAACAGTATTCTGAAAATTCTAAAAGAATGGTCTGATAAGTGGTTAGTAACCTTTAATCCTTCAAAAACAGAAGTCTTGTATTTTAGTGCTAATAATTCACATGAACATATTGAACTAAATTTTGATGGTACAACATTACATAATACTACTGAACACAAACATTTAGGATTAACTTTTATGTCTAGCGTTAAGTGGTCGTCCCATATTAATAACATTTGCAACTGTATACAAACAAATCAATGTATTACGAAAATTAAAACATGTTTTAAGTAGATCTACTTTGTCAAAGATTTACAATACTTTTATACTAGCCACAGGGAATATGCATGTGAAGTATGGGACGGCTGCATTTCACTTGACTGTGATAAACTTGAAAAGGTGCAACTTGAAGCGGCAAGAGTTGTTACTGGATTGCCATTGTACGCCAGCCGCAATTCTCTTTATTATGAAACAGGGTAGGAACCCTTGGCAGAAAGGAAGAAACGTCGAAAGTTAAATTTGTTTTACAAGATACATCAAGATTTAGCCCTTGGTTTTTTTAAAAGATGTTGTTTCGCCATTTCGGAGAAATACTGTGATGAATCTACGTAATAACAAAGATTATATATTACCCCGTTTCAGACTTAAAAGTACAATAGATTCTTTCTTTCCGTCTACAATAAAATTATGGGATTCTCTTAATATTCAGTTAAGACATGATTCTACATTTAGTCAATTTAAACATACCCTCATCAATAGTAGAAATGTAAATAAGGTTCCACTATAGTTTCATGTAGGAGATAGAAAAGGTAATATTTACTTAACTAAGTTAAGGCATAAATGTAGTATATTGAAAGATGATCTTTTCCATGTCAATTTAGCAAACAGTAGAGTTTGCCTTTGTGGTCATCCATGAGTAGACGTTTCCCACTTTCAGCTGAGTTGTCCCCGCTATGATGTTCAAAGAAATTATTTGTTTGTTACTTTAAATCAATACCAGCCTTTAACTACTCATAAGTTATTATTTGGTGACTCTTCATTATGTTTTGAAGATAATGAAAAAAAATATATTATCTGTACAAAATTTTTTTGATAATCTCCAAAAGATTTAACTCTACCTAATACGGTCTAATGTGTATCATCATCATCATCATCGTCGTCTTTTTTTCTTCGTTGAGAGTTTGTTTGAAAATTGTTATACATGCATTGTACATACCGCCATCTGTGACACATTTTTTGTTGTTATAATGTTGGAAAAACTTATGCCCAATCCCATTTCTATTAATGAAATAAAATGTGTTAAACTAAAACGAATATATATATATATATATATATATATATATATATATATATATATATATATATGTGTGTGTGTGTGTGTGTGTGTGTGTGTGTGTGTGTGTGTGTGTGTGTGAAGCAACAGTACGAGTTGATGGCAATGGTAAGTTTTAATGAGGTATAATACACTCAGTATACTGAATACTTTTTAATTCGGTAAAATTAGGTTTTACAAAAAAAGTAACTAAAAATCGGGTCAGACATTTGGCCTAACGTGAGTACTAATGGCCTATTTATTATGCAACAAACTACATATATCAGCAATATGGTTATAAAACCTTATAAACATCGTTTCATCGATATTATTTTTCTATGCGACAGGGCAGTATTATATCCTTACGCTATACTTCCTATCAGTAGCCTTAAATAACCAGGTCAATACGTGTACATGTAAATCATTTCCCAACTTCAAAGACTGCCGCGAGTTTCTCATCAGCTAAGATCACGTGAATGAGGTTGACGTAACTTCTGTGTCCAACTTCACAGAGAGATCTTGCCAATGCAAAGTAAGGGAAACTTGAACAAAACGTATATATTACGGTAATCGTGCGCAAGAATTGTTAACAGTCCAGTCTATCGCATTTAATGTCAGTTATACCACAAGAGTATAATGGAAAAAATAACTGAAAACTAACATTCTAAAGAAAATTTATAATATCTTAAAATTAATAAAAACTTACCTTTAATAGCATATATTTCAACAAGTCTTTTTCAGCGAATTGTTACTATATTTTCGTCATTTTAAAAAGCAAAAATATACGAATAAAAGTGTGGTTTGGAAATTTCAATCTTGAAGTTGAGTTTATGTTGCTGAAATGCAAATAC
Source organism: Atrina japonica (assembly GCA_030159075.1). Taxonomy (NCBI): domain Eukaryota; kingdom Metazoa; phylum Mollusca; class Bivalvia; order Pterioida; family Pinnidae; genus Atrina; species Atrina japonica. Next base: position 408,241 of record BROG01000307.1, read on the forward strand.
ACGTGTAATTTTTCGTCAATTTAATGTGTTATTAAACCCATACTGCAAAATGTGCTTTGACTTGTTCCCAATAAACAACTTAACATAACATAACTGCGTTCATGTTCCATCAACTCGTAAAAATGGCCATTATAATTTTGATCCACTTGAATCAGCGATATATATATCGCTGCTTGATTGTGGCTTTAAATAGATTCATAAAAATTGTTAGATTATGATTCATATGCCAATTTCAGTTTAATTCCTTTTATTGATCTTAGCCTTCGGTACGTGTTTTATAAGGGCCATAGCCCTGCAGAAGATTATTTTTCAATCCGTGATTTCCGTGTCCGATTCCGGCTACTAGGTAATGAGCACCGGAAGTTTGAATGTGCAGAGAAAAAAATTAAGAGTTGAGCATTGTATCAAAATGCAGTAAGGTATTTTGTTTGTAGATTTACTGACACAAAATCATGTTGCGTTTGATTTATTATATTTCTTAGATTGAGTTCAATTTTGATTAATGTTAGATTAGACACTATTTAAAAGTTTAGATGACACTGTCGTTTTCATCATTCATGTCGACAGTTTGGGAAACAACAGAAGATATATGCCAATAGCCGGAATAGGTTCTGTATATTCAACGTCACAATTGAACTGTTAGGCCTAATTATCATCATCTGACGCCCCCCCCCTCTCTCTCTCTCTCAAAAGAACACCTAGTGGAGGGCTGCTACGATACAGAGAGAGAGCGTACCAGGATATATGGCAATAGTTTAGTTATGTATTGCAATATGTCTTGCAATATATTGCCAGCACCGGAAATAAAACATCTGTAAGGTGACTAAAACAAGTAGTATTCTTTTATAATCATTTGCAACATCCAGATTTTAACCATATTAAATATTAATTTGATCCCTTAATTGAAGTACAAATACTTGGTGTATATATATATATATATATAATCTTGAAAGCGAGCACAGCTCCTTGTTTTACAATTGTGCATTCATCGCTCTCACAGCAACACTTGCCAGCTAAATGACGTCACAGTTTAATTGTGACATCAAATATATAGAACCTATTGGCACTTCAGCAAAATATGACTATAGAAAGTATCAAAAGCGTAATGTAGCTTTAAATGACAATGTGATAAGAGATCATTGTTCATAAGACAATAATTGCTGATATTCCAAATTTCCAAATTATCGATTATTACCTGATTATTATTTGAAGTAATAATATCAACCAGTTTGATTTATGGGATATCTCAGACTTACATGTAACAAGTTGCCTATATGCTTACTTCTCACATGTGTCCACTTGGGGACCTAAGCTGTTTTTTTTGATAAGTTTACCAGTTTACTTGCGGAATACTGAAGGTCTCTTCCTGGGTACATTGTAAATGAGTTCTCTCCTCCACCCAAAAAAAAAAAAATGGCCGCCACCGTATAACTGAAAAATTGTTGAGTGTGGCATAAAACACTATTCAAAGTTAAAAAATCCCTCTCTGGGTGTCAAAAAAATTTGTCACTTGTAAGCAAGTATACATATATTTGGCACTTCCAAAATCTTGTGTTCAAGTTTGATTTTGGAAATTAATATTCATCATGAGTTACTTATTGATTAATATTATAGTGTTATCAAATGGGTGTTTTCATATTGATCCTGTATTATGTCCGAGTAGTCATATAATTAGGTCAAGGTCAGCTGTATTGACTTGAGGCGAAGCCCAGGGCCAATACAGTCGATCAAGACCCAATGAGACTGTACGAGGACATAATACAGGATCAATATAAAAACACCCATTTCATGACATCTAAAAATTAACCAAAGACTTAAAATAACCAACAAAAACCGACTAAAACAATAAATTTATGTGGAGACAGTACATTGTATTTAGAAACAAAATAATCTTTGACGATATTCCTTTTACCGTTTCTACAGTTAGTGCTGATTCAATAATTTCATTCAATATTACATCACAATACATTTTTGGTTGTATCATATCCAAGTGACGTCCAATTCATTAAAAAGAAATAAAGTGTGTAAAAACGTTTTTTTTGTACATTTAAAAAAGCTTTAAAAAGCTTTAACGGGACCTGCCCAAAGGACAGTCGTACACATATAGAATTTACAGTCTTCACTCTTGTCCGATGTGGAATTCACTGTCGATGTATATGCTATATGATATTAGGTCAAACAAAGACTGTGTAAGTTATGTCATGAGTCAAAATGCACGTCACATCTTCCCGTCTTTTCCATTTCTGTCTGAGACTCTGTCAGGGACTTAAATTTTCTATGTTTTCGTCTGCTAGATATAGAAAGTCCATTCTGGAATGTTCAGTTTTTGGGAAATCAATTACAGTCCATTTCAATTTACTCCCGATTTATCCCTTACTATTTCTGAATTAGGATCGTTTTCTCAATACTTCCATTCATGATTCTGTATTAGACCAGTTAAAATTTCTGTATTAACTGATTTTTCTGCATTAGTCCTGTATTTATGACCACTTTTCAGACAGAATTGTATTAAATGAACAATTTATAGTGTATTTTGAGTTATTAATTGATATAAGCTGCTTACATGTATATTACCTGTTCATGTGCTGAAAATACATGATGCCAAAATATTAAGTGCTGAAGTTACTTAAATACAAATTTGGAAAATATTCAGTGCTAATATTACTTGATGCCGAAATTACTAGAATTCCCTCTCACATGGGTACTCTTACATGACAGACTATCAATCAGGATCTGTTGTAATGTTTTCACAGAGATTGCCCTGGTACATTGTACATGTATATTAGAAAACTAAAGAATAAAATGAGTGATTACTAAAACAAATGCAGTTTTGAAAAAAATATAGGTAAAAGTTAATTTGTTGCTATATCACTTTTATATTTTAACGTATATAAAATTTTAGATGGTATATTATGTGCATTGTATTTTAAAAGTACATTTTATTTAAATTCACCTATAATTCAAGCTGTCGAACATGTCTTGACCAGAAGTTTGTTTGATTTGAAAATATATTCACCAGTACATGTGTACATGTATATAATTTTGATATTTAAAGAATTGATCACTTACTTTTTTCAGGCTGTGAGAAAATGACTGCCTGTGAGAGAAAAATTGCATTTGAAAAATTACGTCCGCTTTGTGTTCAGTTGACCAAAGAACATACACGGAAAAATGTCTGCGCAGTTCAAAATGAATTGGTACACCTGGATAGACTTATCATACAAGAACTGCAAGAATATCTTCTTTTTCCACTTAGAGTAATTCTGAAACAAACTAAGAATTAGTAAGTGTGTGTCACCTTTGGAATTCCATGTGTAATTGAAACTTTAGAAGGATAATTAACATCTAAAAACAATAATACTCTTGTCTGTGTAGTACCGTATATATTTTTGCTGTGTTTTATTTTTAAACGACAGTGATAATCATGATACATGTAGTACAATTTATATTTTGATGTTGATGCTGTTTGATTGATTTCTTTCTTTTTTTAGCTCAGAGGACCTTTACACAGATATATTTGTCTGTATGGAGAAGATCATATCACATACAAGACTGGGAAACTGGGAAATATTTATAGATTTATTTTCCACTTCCAGTATCATCATTAGTTCTCCTTCAGAACCCGGTAAAGGTGAGTTGTACGACAAACATGTAAGCTTATTGCAATCGTATAAACTTTCATTTCACCTCCTCCAGGGCTCCAGTGAGGTGGTAAGGATGCGGGATATCAAGGCGGGTCATCATCTTTGTCTAGATCAGTGTTATGGATCGTCCAGTGACACATCGTTAAGATTTACAAGAACTCATCATGACAAAAAATAAACCCTCTGTTTGGCCTTACTTGTCAGGAACTGAATTGGCAATCAAGATCGGCATCAGGTTCATTTTATGTTACATCCCAGTATATCTACCTTTCTATTGTCTAGGTATCTGCCATCAATTGAAATATCTCCCAAGCAAAGATTGAAAAAACATTCATTATACTCTAATTCTACCAAATAAAAGTTTGCAGAACCATTTTATTCTATAGTTTTTAGTTAGCTCACCTGAGCCAATAGTATCATTAACATTACACGATGGTACAAGATCGTTTGTAGATGTGTAGAAAATGAAGACTATGAATATGTATACTGAAAACATGACGTAATTTTCCAAATGACCACTGTCGTCATTTGATATAAAAGCTGAAATGAGATTAGCTCTTGTTACCTCAGCTCTTGATGTATAGGGCTAGGTACAGCCAAACTTGTATATGAAGGCCACTCAAGGAAACAGGAAAATGTATATATATGTATATAGACAGGTGGCTTTCACGAAGAGTTATATTCTAAAAAAGTTAATAAATGTTATGTTTGAATGGCTTTTAAAGGCAGGTGCCGTTTATACAGAGGTGGCCTTAATTGCAAGTGTGACTATATCATTTTGATTGTATTTCCGGGAAGAATATTTGTGTTTTATTACATGTAAGTATAATCTAATACCAAGTTAAAAATGTCATTTTGTTGTAGTTGTATCACGGTCCGAAGAACTGAAGTTGGCAGTTGTTCAGAATATGAAGACCCTTGTTAACAGTTGTGACTTCAGTATAATACAGAAGTTGTTCGCCATCCAGAGTCTTCCAGTTCTGGGGCATGCTGTATCAGTGTTACTTAACTTAGCGGAGACAGAAAAGGCAAGGAATCTAAAAATAGCAGCAATGAAATGTCTGGTTGATATCAGTCAGGTGGATGGCAAATGTAAGTCAATATGTAGCTCTGACATTAGAAGTGAATTTACAGATCTTGTAGACTAGACATCTTGTAGCTCTGACATAAAAAGTGAATTTACAGATCTTGTAGACTAGACATCTTGTAGCTCTGACATAAAAAGTGAATTTACAGATCTTGTAGACTAGACATCTTGTAGCTCAGACATAAAAAGTGAATTTACCGATCTTGTAGACTAGACATCTTGTAGCTCTGACATAAAAAGTGAATTTACAGATCTTGCAGATAAGACATGTGTAGGTCTGACATAAAAAGTGAATTCACATATTTTTTAGATAAGACATCTTGTAGCTCTAGGATTAAAAGTGAATTCACAGGTCTTGTAGATAAGACAACTGTAGCCCTAGATCTGGCATTAGAAGTGAATTCACAGGCCTTGTAGATTCGGCATATATCTGAGTGTAATGGTATACATGACACTGACTTCATTGGACTAGAATGGTTAAGTACACGGTGTGAGTCCTAATATAAAATTAACATTTAAATATTCTTCTATGTACTGTTGTCTACATTTATGTACTGTTGTAAATCAATGACTATCTTACCTTGCAGACTGTTCCAAAGTCAAGGCGATGTTAGGAGACACATTTGCGTCTTTTTTACCCGGAATTTCCATCACGTTATGTCGAGTTATCACTGGTGATAGTAAACAAGGTCAAAGTGTTTTAACAGTAAGTGGAAAAGAGGAATAGACTTAAATGATTTTAATCATGCACAGATTTCTAAATTATATGTGTGTATGTGTTTTGAGAATATAGACTTTATATACCAAGAGGTGTGTAACGTCTTTTAATTTTGTGATTTTTGTGACAAGAAATTTATCTGTTTCTGCTTAAATTCACCCATAATTTGATTTTGATGTTGGTGTTCCAGTGTCTAGAAATGATACAATATATGCGAAATACTAGATCACTAGATACTAATGTAATGATTGGTTAGCGCTCACCATTTGTTTGTTTGTATTTCAGACAGCGATTTGTACCTGGACAAAGATAGTCAAATTAGTGATGGACGATAAACTGACAGAAGAAAGTCAAAACAGACAGAAACATCCATTACCAAGTACTTACCTCTTTTCTGTAGTATTAATCATAATTTACAGTGCACTTTTGTAACTCTTGGTCAATACATTATTTTTACATGTGCTCCTTGGGTATAAATATAGGTTATTGATTGTTTATGTTGAATTATTTACACCCTAGTTCTTGGCGCAGCGAAGAACGGAAACTTGCGAAGTCTTTCTCCCCACCAAGAACGAGGGCGTAAATATTTCAACATAGAGTGAAACTTGTATATAACAATATCCTTAGGGACACAAGAAAATCAGTCTTTAATGTTCATAACATGATGTCACACCAACCTCAAAATTGGTCCAGGGAGTATATGATAGGATATTGTACCTTTTCATTTAATGTTAAATAAATGGAAAACGAAAGTAGGGTATATGATAATAAAAGTTACTGTGAGAAAAACACTTTAAGGAGGTACAATGAGGGTTAGGAATAATTGATTTTCAGTAATTATTCAGTGTTGAAACCAAATATTTTTTTACGAAGTATGCTAAGGTTGGAAACTTTTTTTATGTCACATTTCTTTGATATCAGTTTTACTGAGACTCGTCTTTCGTTATATGTGTTACGTGTTACGTGTACTATGGAATCCGTCTTTTGGCACCACAGTAAAAAAAAAAGACCACCTGTCTTACTAGAACCCATTCTGAAATTCACTTAACTAATTTAAAATACTTTAGAAAAGTTCTCTTTTGAGAGATCACCTGTCTTGTAAGACCACATGTGGTCATTGGCAGATGGAGTGATCTTTTAAGACAGGTTCCTATGTACCATTAGATATTAATCATAACTGGATACACATAAAAAATCCTGCATGCATATGTGGCCAATAGGTTGGCTAATGCTCTTTGTCTGACATCAACATTTTGGTTTACTGTAGCTTAATTTTATACTCTCAGAGTTCTCCAGGCTTTCTTTGTGTTTATTATAGTCAAAGAAGCAGATCATACTGATGACAGTAACCATTTGTTTATCTAAAGTAGTATAAGTTGATAATTCAATACCCATAATCAATACCAATTTTAAAATTGAGTTTTCTGTGGCTTACCTTTGCTTGTTTTGTGGTAATGCCAGCATTCTGTATTAAGAAAAAACAATAGTGAATGCAGTCTGGTCATACCATCTGTGACATTTGCTGTCTAATGATAGGATAACATTGGGAATTTGATATTAGACAAGGCCTTCCAAGTTTTGGAACAACTGATATTACAAGAGGCTGTTATTTTGAAGAATTCAGGTGAAGCATCAGCTACTGGCACCTGAAGGGCCTCCCTAACACCTGGCAATGTGTATAAAAAGGATGAACAATATATATACTCTTATTAAATCTGAGAAAAGGAAGTCTTGTAGTTGTATTGTTGATCTGATTGTACAAGATGTACAGTAGAGACTGTATTAAGTGACTTTCAAAGGTTCTTGCAGATTTAGGTCACTTAAGACAGAGAGTCGCTTAATACAGACTAGTTGTTATATAGGAAATACTGTTGGTCAACCTTAAATACAATCACATAAGACAGAGAGTCGCTTAATACAGACTAGTTGTTATATAGGAAAAACTGTTGGTCAACCTTAAATACAACCACATAAGACAGAGAGTCGCTTAATACAGAACTAGTTGTTATATAGGAAATACTGTTGGTCAACCTTAAATACAATCACATAAGACAGAGAGTCGCTTAATACAGACTAGTTGTTATATAGGAAATACTGTTGGTCAACCTTAAATACAATCACATAAGACAGAGAGTCGCTTAATACAGACTAGTTGTTATATAGGAAATACTGTTGGTCAACCTTAAATACAACCACATAAGACAGAGAGTCGCTTAATACAGACTAGTTTTTATATAGGAAAAATACTGTTGGTCAACCTTAAAATACAATCACCTTAAGACAGAGAGTCGCTTAATACAGACTAGTTGTTATATAGGAAATACTGTTGGTCAACCTTAAATACAACCACATAAAGATAGAGAGTCGCTTCGCTTAATACAGAAATAGTTGTTATATAAGGAAATCGCTTACTGTTTTTATATAGGTCAACCTTAAAACCTACAATCACATAAGACAGAGAGTCGCTTAATACAGACTAGTTGTTATATAGGAAATACTGTTAAGGTCAATACCTTAAATATACAAATCCACATAAGACAGAGAGTCGCTTAATACAGACTAGTTGTTATATAGGAAATACTGTTGGTCAACCTTAAATACAACCACATAAGACAGAGAGTCGCTTAATACAGACTAGTTGTTATATAGGAAATACTGTTGGTCAACCTTAAATACAACCACATAAGACAGAGAGTCTTTATATACTGGGGTCACTTGAGCAGTGTATACTATGTAAATAAATAATTATGACGTGTAGGAAAAGGGGTTCTTATATAATGTCAAATATAATGTCAAAAGGTTTACAAAGCAGAAGATGAACTTTAACCTATAACCTTTAACCTTGTCTATAAGGAAGACGAAGATTAGAAATCAGACTTAAGATAATCAAAGTAAATACATGAAGTATGGAACTCAAAACCATCAGGTTAGATAAACCATACTTTGACTTGACAAATACATGAAGTATGGAACTCAAAACCATCAGGTTAGATAAACCATACTTTGACTTGACAAAACTTGAAGTATGGAACTCAAAACCATCAGGTTAGATAAACCAAACTTTGACTTGACAAAACTTGAAGTTTGGAACTCAAAACCATCAGGTTAGATAAACCATACTTTGACTTGACAAAACTTGAAGTTTGGAACTCAAAACCATCAGGTTAGATAAACCATACTTTGACTTGACAAAACTTGAAGTATGGAACTCAAAACCATCAGGTTAGATAAACCATACTTTGACTTGACAAAACTTGAAGTATGGAACTCAAAACCATCAGGTTAGATAAACCATACTTTGACTTGACAAAACTTGATGATGTAATTTGATGTAAACTGCTTCCTGAGAAACTCCAAATCTGCCTTAAGAATTATGACATAGAAAATCAGAAAGTTATTGCTGACTTGAAATTATATTTACGATGTTGTTATTGTTCTGATATCAAAAAGTAATTCTTAGTTGCAGTGGAAGGCAAAATCAAAAGTTTGGCTATAAAAAGAGATCAAGACTGGGTTAAAACTACTGGCAGTAAAATAAACGTTTTGGTGAAGCAGATTTCAAAGATTCGTAGTCATTCCAACTGGCGGGTTCGACTTGCCTTGGTAGAGGCAGCAGGAACATTGCTACAGAGCTGTCTAAGGTATCCATATTGACCCTAAATCAAAGGGAGATAATTCTAGCATCCTTCCATAATGTCCAGGCAAAGGCTGTTAAGTATTTGTGCAGACAATCTGTCTATTATATCTTTCCTGTTCATGAATTAAATTTCAGAAGAAGAAGAGATTTCTGTGAAAAAAGGAATACAGGAGTAGGGGTTTAAAGTGCAAATGCTTTACGATTTACTGAAGGATGCTTGAATTCATTTCAAGAAAAAAATATTTTTATGATGACTTGAATGTCTGTTTGTTTATGCCAACAAAACTAAGCCAATATTGAAATGATGTGACCAAACAGAAATTACAGTGACCACCACTTCTTTTTCAAAGTGAACTGTATGCGCATCTATTCTTTGCAGCATTGGCCTAGTTGGATTTCATATCGGCTGAATTAATTAATAATATCCTCATTGAACAGTATTTCCCATATTGGCCGAGTTATTGCGCCTCGGTCTGTCGTATTGATCTTCATCTTTGCCTCAGGCCAATACGACAGACCTCTTCAATAACTAGGATAATATGAAAATCACTGGTTAATAATCCTGAAGTATTAAGTTGGTTTTTCATTTTCATGTTTTTCCTTTTCAGATCTTTGAAGGACAGTGTTCCAGATTTTCTTGAAATTCTTGTTGGAATGATCAGTGATGATTATCCAAATATAGCTTCCAAAGCTCGCAAAGTCCTGGAAACATTTAGCCACAATCATATGGGTGCAGAATGTCGTCCTTTAGTGGAAATGTTGGAAGAAAATTTGCACAACTTGGCCATTTCTCTTCCAAGACAAATACGATTAGTGGGTAGGTAATTTTTATTGCTATTCAATTTTCAAGAATCACTGGACAGATTTTATCCAAATTTAGCAGGAAGCTTTCTCCTTGGAAGAGGCTTCAAGTTTGTGAACAAAACGGGGCTAATAAATAAAGGGGCTCCAAGAGGGGCCAAAAATATAAAAACTTGGTACATCTTTAAAAAACCAATGATCAGATTTCTTTCATATTTGGATTTACATTATTGTTAAATATCAACAAAGTTTGGGAATGAAAGTGAAATCAATTTACAAACCTAAGTCTGTTGATGACTAGAGGATGTCAAACTGCTACAAATAAGATAGGTCAGTTATGCAAGTCTTTAACAGGTTAGAGTAATACATGATGATATAAACAAACATCCTAGCACCAATCATCTTCAGGGCTAGTTGACCCAGATTTCAAAACCTCAGTTATTCCTCCAGCTTATTAGGATTTGACATGAAGTGATGTTTTTTTTTTTCTAATTTCAGATGAGGATCAAAAGTTTTCCACTATCAGTTTGATGTCTGGTTATATATCTTTATTGGGTATGTAGTCTTCATTATAAACATCTCCCTATAAAGATCAAACATTGGTTCTCAGTACAGCTATAGATAAAAAAGGCATGTGGCACATCAAGTATTGGTTCTCAGTACAGCTATAGATCAAATGAGACATGAGGCAGCACATCAATCATTGGTTCTCAATACATATATAGATAAAACGAGACATGTGGCACATCAATCATTGGTTCTCAGTACAGATATAGATAAAATGAAACCTGTGGCACATCAATCATTGGTTCTCGATTCAAATATAGATAAAATTAGATGTGGCACATCAAGTATTGACTCTCGGTACAGATATAGATAAAATGAGGCCTGTGGCTTATTAACTAGATATCAGTTTATTGTGAAGTTCATAGGAAGTTTGAGAGAATTTGTAGTAATGTTTTGTGATCCTATTTACAGGTGCTAATGTCAACAGTCTTTTGATGTCTGTGTCACACTTAAAGCGACTGTCATTGTCCCTGGTCCAGGTTTTAGAGCTAGACTGTAGTGACATCAAGATTGTGGAGGAGAGGACACGCATGGTTGGACATGGTAAGTAATCAAATTTAAACTGTGATTGTGATATACTTTGTGTTCAGTTTTTTTGTTTGGCAGAGGTTTGGTAAATATTAAAACTGGATGATATTTTATCATGTTTGTGAAACTCTCAATAGTGTACAAAAGTACAAAGTAATACTGGAGATGTCACCCTGTCCTCTGACATAGGCACAATACTGGAGATGTCACCTGTCCTTTGACAGAGGAGGCACAATACTGGAGATGTCACCCTGTCCTCTGACATAGGAGGCACAATACTGGAGATGTCACCCTGTCCTCTGACATAGGAGGCACAATACTGGAGATGTCACCCTGTCCTCTGACATAGGAGGCACAATACTGGAGATGTCACCTGTCCTTTGACAGAGGAGGCACAATACTGGAGATGTCACCCTGTCCTCTGACATAGGAGGCACAATACTGGAGATGTCACCTGTCCTTTGACATAGGAGGCACAATACTGGAGACATTACTCTGTCCTCTGAAATAAGGAGACACAAATACTAATGATACAAAAAAATCGACAGAATTTAAAAAAAAGAGATTCAGATACTGGAAATATAGGTTGGCCCTCTGACAGAGGGGACACTGGTGACAGTGAATACTGGCAAGTTCATTGTCACCAGTGTCTCCTCTGTCAAAGGTTGAAAATATTTAACTCAGATTTACATGAATCACTGAATTGATTGTCATTAGTAGTACTGTATACGTGAAAAGGGTGAATTTAAAATGTAAGGGAAATTTTTAAGCTGAATTATTGAAGCATGGACATACAGTTAAATCTGCTTTAGCGACCACCTATGAATAAAGACCACCTGGTCACAAAGACCGTGTATTTGCTGTCCCCAACTGTACCATTTGTGTACAAATCATACTCTGTATAAAGACCACCTCCCTATAAAGACCGATTTTCTTGTGTCCCTAAGGAGGTCATTATATATAAGTTTGACTGTATATGCCATTCATAAGAATATGGTGATTAAGGACGTTTAAGATGATATGGATATGTTTTCTCTCGTAAAAGAGGGAAAATAACCAGGGGCGATAAATTCCAGGTGTATGGTAATTGTTTGTAGGCTTCACTGTGGTAAGAATTGTCAGTTTTACTTGTCAAAATGAACTGAGGATGCATTTCAAATTTTGACAAGCTTTCTTATTTTTACAGGTGCTAGTTTTGTAAGTCCAGCTCATGTACCAGATATACTGCAGCCAAAGAAACACTTTAAGCATTTTCATGATCAGAAAATTTACCAGGAGCTTAGAAATGTTTGCCGATTGCTGGGTTACTATGGTAATTTTTTTTTTTTTTTATGTTGATGTTTGTTTTGACTTGATCTTTGTTTACTTTGTCTTCAGTTTTGTTTTAAACAAACTTAGTCGAGTTATTTTGGAGACACTACTGCACAAACAGATATAATCTTATAGAATCCCTGCTGATAATCTTGGTTCAAACTTCACCAAGCTTTCAAACCAACATTATCCACGTAAAATTTATGCAGTTATGGCCCTTTGTGACAAATTGCTCATTCATCGTATGATGGCACATCAGTCATTGGTTCTCACTACAGATATAGATAAAATGAGATGTGGCACATCAATCATTGGTTCTCACTACAGATATAGATAAAATGAGATATGTGGCACATCAATCATTGGTTCTCACTACAGATATAGATAAAATGAGATATGTGGCACATCAATCATTGGTTCTCAGTACAGATATAGATAAAATGAGATATGTGGCACATCAATCATTGGTTCTGACTACAGATATAGATAAAATGAGATATGTGGCACATCAATCATTGGTTCTGACTACAGATATAGATAAAATGAGATATGTGGCACATCAATCATTGGTTTTCACTACAGATATAGATAAAATGAGATATGTGGCACATCAATCATTGGTTCTCACTACAGATATAGATAAAATGAGATATGTGGCACATCAATCATTGGTTCTCGGTATAGATATAGATAAAATGAGATATGTGGCACATCAATCATTGGTTCTCGGTATAGATATAGATAAAATGAGATATGTGGCACATCAATCATTGGTTCTCACTACAGATATAGATAAAATGAGATATGTGGCACATCAATCATTCGTTCTCGGTATAGATATAGATAATTCTGAACATGGGGCATGGTGTTAAGAGTTGAGCTATAATGACACGGACAAGATAAATTATTCTGATGTCTATCATGTGTGTGTCTGTTTGCAAAATTTTGGTTTCTGTTAAATATCTATCTGTCCTCATATCTTAACCAAGTTTGGTACGAAGCGTGATATCAGTGATTGGTTCTCGGGATATAGAAAAAATGAGATTATGACAAACATCCAGCTATACAGGTCATTTATAAATCCAGAGTAAATTAATTGTGTGCATGAAACTTGAGTGATCAAAAATGACCTTTTGACCTTTTTGTTAAGAGTCTGAATCATAAATTGAATAAATTTTTTGGTTTGGATTTCTCATTTCCATATACATATTTATATATCCAGAGAGTATATTGTATATAAATTGATATATACCTATTATATTATACAATATATAAACAATATATTTGGATTTCTCATATATATATATATATGTATATATATATATACAGTAGAACTTCGATGAGTTGAACTTCAATGATTCAAATTTCTCGATGTTTCGGACTATTCACAAAGTCCCGAATAGTTTTGTTATATAACGCTACTTATAAACATTTTATTATTCAAATTTTCATGAGTCAAATTTCTCGGTGTTTCGAATACATTTTGGGGCCCATTTCTATAAAAACAACAAAAATTCCTACATATAATTTGAAGTCAAAATTTACATGTGTACGAAATCGCTGCATGATAATTCTTTCCCTTCTCATAAACACTCATTGTTTTAATTTCATGAACTTTAAGCTGAATTTAGCACTAATTATTAATCATATGACCGTTTGTGTCTTACATGGTCTTGAAGCAGTCATTTACACCTTATAGAACCTGTGAAACTAAAAACGTATGGTTCTCAGTCACCATCCATGAGTCGAAGTCTCGATGTTTCGAACTTTTCTAGGTGGTCCCTTGAAATTCGACTCATCGAAGTTCTACTGTGTATATATATATATGATTAATATGTTTGCCTCAAGAAAAATCCTGTTGACTTTTATCTGAATAGATTCACGAAAGAAACAAAAAAGCGGAAAAAATGTCGTGAAAATATATGTAGTAAGCTTCTGTGTACTCAATTTACAGGGAATTTAAATCTGCTGATTGACAATTTTTTGGACATCTTTAATGAAACTATTCTTCACAAGATGCAGGCGACTTTGATTATCAATGAAGTTATGATGGGAGCGGCTGGAATAGGAGGTAAATATAAAGCATGTAATTGTTAATTAATACTCAAATCAGTAATTGGAATTCTATATACAATTCACCCCTGATATATCTTGAATAACAAATTTCCCTTCCATATAATTCCGTCGTTATAATGCCAAAACCTGCATACCGCCATCCACCACTGATTCTCTTGTACAAACATTTATACATGTTTAAATCCCTCAATCGTATTGCCAGACCAGGTGAATAAACAGGTGTGAGTAAAACTGTTAGCAGACAGCCACTTGTTTATTTACTTCATATCATGACCAAGAGGAGAGATAACTTGAACATCGAGTGTCATAAACTGGTCAACTTGTATGAACAAAGTGTTGTTGTCGGACAGGGACCAGCTTACGAGTGTCAAGCTTGCATGGGAGTTGGAAAACCTCAACACATCGTGTGTTTACACAGCAGTTATCACACATAAAGAAATAATTATGAGTAGATGGGATTTATAAACCTGAAGCTTTTGTATTACCGACCTGTCAAAGATTTATTTTAAACAAAAGCGATGAAAATCAACATTAGAAATGTTTCCTGGTTAATGTTAGAAACAGATCTAGATTTTTTAGTCATTAAACAAGTGCATATTTTGGATGGTCTAATTTTGGTCATTTTAATAGGGTGGCCAAATTGTCCAAACTTAAACAATGACCAACATATCCGGATTTACTGTAGTGAGTTGTAAACAGGATATGATATACAGCAGGGATTAAAGACATGAAAACCACCACACCTCGAAAATAGTAAACCTCCATAATTTGCCAAAGCTGTTGTACCGCCAAAATCAAGAAAAAACAAAAGGTGGCGGCATATCAGGGGTGAACTGTATTGTAAATTGGGTATATTTCACTATGATTTTAGTCTCCACTTTCCAAACATATTTGGGAATACAACTCGTACTCATGTACTTGAGTTCGAGTTCATATGGTACGATTTATCACTCATTGGGTCTCTGGGTCTTTGTCTTGAGTGCCATTAGCCTTGGGTACGAGTTATACTGATAACTGATAAACCTGGCACCTATCACTCTTTCAGCACATCCTGTAGACATTTCTGAATGTGATCTGAAAGTAATTAGATGCCGTGTTTTGTTTTGATTTCTACTGTAAGCATAAAAAATATCAATGATTATTGACATCTGTACTCTGTTTTCGAAAATGAATCTTATTCTTGGTTGACTATTTTTTGGTATGTAATTGTTTCATGATTGTTAAATACTTTCCCCAAAATTACACAGGACTTAGATAATGCGGCTTTAAAACTACATAGGTCTCATATTAAACTACATTCTCTCAAATGGACCTTTATTGTTCTTGCAAATGTTTTAATTTTAGGACACCCCTATGATTACATTTCTCTATACTTAAGAAAACTTAGCAAGTAATTAAAAAGTTATATGAAAAACATGGTTTCGGTTTTATTTAAAGATTTTATCTTTTTGCAGTAAAATCTTACCAAGAAAAAAATCCGGTGACGTGGAAACAGCACACTAGTGAAGAGCTAGAAAACATTGTCATGTAAGTAGGGAAGGTGATGTGTGAGGAGAAATTACTGCTACTGAAAACTTGTACAATTGCCATATATGTTTAAAAATATTTTGGTGTTGTTAGGTGGTAGGAAAACATAAGGTACCCTGGACATTTTTTTGCATGTCCACTTAATTTTATGTACATGTACATTGTATATATATTTTTCTCAGATACTATACATCTGTCTGTTTTACTGCTCATCTATAGCATTCATTGGTTAAACTAATGAGAACAGATCTTTTGTATTTTGCTAATTGTTTTCTTATATATCTATACCAGTAACCTTGGGGGGTGGGGGGGTTGGCCTTGGTAACTTAGTGGTAAGAGCATCAAACTTTGAACCATGAAGTTTCTCACCTCTGGTCAGCACAGATTCAAGTCTTACTAGAACCTAAGCTGATTTTTGTAAGAAACTTTGCCAATTTATTTGTAGAAGGTTCGTGGTCTCTTCCCTGGTACAGTGTAACCGGATTCTCTCCTCCACCAGTAGCCACCTCCATATAACTGAAAAATTGTTGAGTGTGGGGTAAAGCACTGTTTCAAATTACGTAACCTTGATCTTGACCTTACACTTAATTTTGAACTTTTACTTGATACATAGGAGAAGAGATATTTTTAGAAAGAGTTTGTAGCTTCCAGATCATTGTAACATCATTTTGCAGAGTGTCAACAAAGATGGATTACCCACATGACTAAATCTGTCTTTACAGGATGTTGATAGAAGAGTACTTATCCCCCTCCAACATCGACCTGGTCACCAGCATAACAAATAGTGAAGAGGTCAAATCAACGCCAGAAAACAGACTGATGGCCTTGACCTTGGTTACACAAGATTCCACACCTTCATTTAGTAATTTTAATCGGAATATTATCCAAGTCTGCTTGTATCTAGAAGGTATTGGAGTGTTTGCCAAGGTAAATATCTGGTTTGGCTGAAATACTTCAACTGTATAAATGTTTAACGCAACAGATGATGTAAATATATAATGACAAAGTAGAGATTTCATTGTATAGATATTTTACATATTAAATTACTCTTTATACAGAGAGGAATGGATTCACATGGAGTATATACAAATATTCACTAACGATTAGTAAATGATGAATATTCAGATAGACAATTGCCATTTAAATATTCCCTCACATCTCTAGTATAAGAATACACACAGTGTAACATCATTTTGTCACATGTCGGGTAACAGTATACACACAGTGTAACATCATTTTGTCACATGTCTAGTACCAGTATACACACAGTGTAACATCATTTTGTCACATGTCTATTACTAGTCTACACACAGTGTAACATCATTTTGTCACATGTCTATTACAAGTCTACACACAGTGTAACATCATTTTGTCACATGTCTAGTGCCAGTCTACACACAGCGTAACATCATTTTGTCACATGTCTAGTATCATTATACACACAGTGTAACATCATTTTGTCACATGTCTGGTATAAGTATACACACAGTGTAACATCATTTTGTCACATGTCTAGTATCAGTATACACACAGTGTAACATCATTTTGTCACATGTCTAGTACCGGTATATTACATAGTGTAACATCATTTTGTCACATGTCTAGTATCAGTATACACACAGTGTAACATCATTTTGTCACATGTCTGGTACCAGTCTACACACAGTGTAACATCATTTTGTCACATGTCTAGTATCAGTTTACACACAGTGTAACATCATTTTTCACGTGTTTAGTACCGGTATATAACATAGTGTAACATCATTTTGTCACATGTCTAGTACCAGTTTATTATGCAGTAAAGCATCATTTAGCCAATTGGCACAGAAAGGAAAAATTAAACCATCTTGTGGAAAAGAAAACAAAATGCACTTATTGAAAAGTACAAGCTAAGCATTTTTAAATCAACATGCACAGTATAAAATTACACCATAATCAGCATTTTAATATGCACATGTCTTTCTTAAACTGATAAAATGGACAATAGTAAGTGTAAGAGAAGATGTTCATGGAAACAGAAGTGATTGAAAATTCAATATGTTGATTGTTACAGGTGTTAGGAAGTCGCTTTACACCGCTTCTGATATCAGCATTATATCCTTTGTTGGAGAAACTTGGGGATGACACCGCTTACATCAGCAGCACCGCGTACCTGTCTCTCTGTGATATTTGTCATGCGTGTAAATACAGGTGTGTAGAAAATAGATTCATTATATCATTGAATTCAAAGAACACTGGTTCTTGATGTCAATATCATATTTAAGAATTATTTTGTTGCAGTTTTCCTCATTTTAAATCATTAATGCCTTGATTTGCTAATATAATCTCTCATACAAATTTCACTCGGTGGATATCATTTTTTACATTTCAATAGATCCATTGAGGAACTTATTTGCCAGAATGCAGACTATCTTGTGAATTCCATTTCTCTGAGGCTTCGGCATTTTAATCTGAACCGGAAGAGTCCACTTGTTTTAAAGGTGATACTACAGTACAGCAGCTCCGATATTTTGCCACTTATTGATGATACAGTGCAAGAGGTAGGTATGGGAACAGCATGTTGTGTATGTTTGTGTAGTGTGGGTGGGTGTGCATGTGTTTGAGTGTGTGGCGTGTGTTTGTGAATGTGTCTGTGTGTGTTTATGTGGCTTCACGTGCATGTCTGTGTGTGTGTGTGAGTGTGTGTTTCCTTGTTGTGTGTGTGTTTGTGTATTTGATAAGGTGTTTTGTAGTACGGATTGCCATAACATTTATTATTTCTCTACAGATGGTACCTCTAGGTTTGTTAGACCAAAGTTTGAAGTCTTTATCTGCTGTAGATATTTTAATTTTTGTCCTTGAACCTTAACATGGTCTTACCTCATACATGTACTTCACACATACATGTACTATATATATATATATATATATATATATATATATCTTAGAAGCTGTGGCATGCTAATGGTGACGTAAAGTGTTGGATGTTTACAATTGGGGAAGTTGTTCATGTGTTGATTAGAGGTCTTGAACTCTTTTTCACATGGATATCTTCTACTCCTTCCCCACTATGACGAAATCTGACAGACAGACAGACACCCTTGTTCATTTCAATAACGAAGACTTTTCTTATTTCTTACTCCAAATATCCCACAATGTTTTATGTCATACAGGAGATTCCCTTTAGACTGTATTTGGTTCATTTATGATGCACATGCTCGGTATACATGCACAATAGCCCTTTAAAAATTTTAAGATGGTGTCAGAATGTGGAGACTAAGAGGGATGATAATTTTCAACGCATTATGGACATCATCCATGAATCAAGTGATGAAGAATTCTTTATACTCAAGCTTTGATGGGAGAAACTTCCGACGAATCATCAGATGACGAAACTTTAAACGGATTAAGTGAAATAAATGATTCGGAATCTGAAAATGATGGTGTCCCCCCTGCTGAATTTCCCAGGTGTGAACTTCCTAATGGACCTAAATTACCAACTGATTTTGATGTGTCCACAGCTGCACCAATTGATTACTTCAATTTATTTCTTACACGTGACATTAACGATATATCTGCAGAGCAAACAAATCAGTATGCAGAGTTAAAAGAACAGGAATCAAACAAAACTGACAAACACTGGACACCGACATGTGCTTAAGAGATGCGTGCATTTTTAGGTTTAAATATTTTGATGGGGATAACACTGAGACATTCATATTTATGACATGGAAAAGTTTCTTGTATCAACATAGTACAGAAATTTCCATTGATGAAGGGTTACCGTGGGAGGTCAGAATTATGGCAATATATGCCCGCAAAACCAAATTTTGGTGACTCTGTCACATGCTACAAGCAGTCACTTCATATCACTGTGTGGAATGACGAGAACATTGGGATCGTAATGTTCAATAATTGTGATGAAGATTATGTCAGATCTGAAAGACAAATTGGAAATTTGGCTGTTCACAATTACAACCAGTTCATGAATGGTGCCGATCTGCATGATACAAAAAATGCATGCGGAAGAGTCAGTAAGAAATACTGGAAGTATTTGTAATGGTGTGATGTTGACCGCTGTGGAATGAATTCCTTCATTTTATATGACCAGGTATCTAAAAGGAATATGTCAAAGAAGAGATACACACAGTCCAACTTCATTCTTGAGCTTGGAAAAAGGTCTTGTGAATAACTTTTGTATACATAAAATGATCATAAAATAAACTCTGGTGCAAACCTTGTTGGGGGAATGAAGTTCCTAGATTTTTATGTCCTCTGTCTTTCTCTGCAGAATAAAAAGTTTATTTTTCTATTTAGTACACAGACATATGAAACTTAAGTCAAATCAAAACTCATCACTATTAATGGTTTAGACAGTGTGAGTGCTTAATTTTTGGAATTTTTTTGTTCAATTTTTGTTATTTGATTATCAATCTGTAATTCAGTAATATTTCTTACTTTCCAGGTATTTGCATCTTTAGATGACAACCACTTTGATCAGTCCATTTTATTTATGAGTGTTTTAAATGAGCTTGTTAAAGCTGTGGTCAGATGGTTCCCTCCAAGGAAGGTGGGTATTTATATGTCTTATTACACTATGTATTAGTTTTACATACCTGGTACACCACAAGGTGTATTGTAGTTTTGTGGTACACCACAAGGTGTATCGTAGTTTTGTGGTACGCCACAAGGTGTATCGTAGTTTTGTGGTACGCCACAAGGTGTATCGTAGTTTTGTGGTACACCACAAGGTGTATCGTAGTTTTGTGGTACGCCACAAGGTGTATCGTAGTTTTGTGGTACGCCACAAGGTGTATCGTAGTTTTGTGGTACGCCACAAGGTGTATCGTAGTTTTGTGGTACGCCACAAGGTGTATCGTAGTTTTGTGGTACGCCACAAGGTGTATCGTAGTTTTGTGGTACGCCACAAGGTGTATCGTAGTTTTGTGGTACGCCACAAGGTGTATCGTAGTTTTGTGGTACGCCACAAGGTGTATCGTAGTTTTGTGGTACACCACAAGGTGTATCGTAGTTTTGTGGTTCACCACAAGGTGTATCGTAGTTTTGTGGTACACCACAAGGTGTATCGTAGTTTTGTGGTACACCACAAGGTGTATCGTAGTTTTGTGGTACACCACAAGGTGTATCGTAGTTTTGTGGTTCACCACAAGGTGTATCGTAGTTTTGTGGTACACCACAAGGTGTATCGTAGTTTTGTGATACACCACAAGGTGTATCGTAGTTTTGTGGTACACCACAAGGTGTATCGTAGTTTTGTGGTTCACCACAAGGTGTATCGTAGTTTTGTGGTTCACCACAAGGTGTATCGTAGTTTTGTGGTACACCACAAGGTGTATCGTAGTTTTGTGGTACACCACAAGGTGTATCGTAGTTTTATTGTGTTAAATATAGATATTATCAAAAGTCAGACTTTCCTGCTGTATTTTAACTTATCATGAAATTTCATATATATATATTTATATATTTATATATATATTTATATATATATATATATATATATGAAATAAACATTTAGCTTCTCATAAAGTTTTCTTATCTCCCCTGACACATGTATCCAGATTTGACTGTGATATGAATGAAACATTCCAAAATTAAGAACTAGTGTAGAATATCCTGAGAAGATGTATTGAAAACTTCAGTAAAGCAGATTTATTAATTCATTTACTACAGTGGAAGCCACCTATATTGAAATCCTTCTTTATTTGAAATGCTTTTGACTTTGTATCCAAATTTCGTCATCACAACTATAACCTGGTTAATTTGAAACCATTGTTAATTTGAAAGAAAAATTCATTCCCCTTGGATTCCAATATATCCATGTTTGACTGTATTATGACGACAGCTAAAATTGACATGGCTGATAGAATTAAAACAAATATCCTGACTGAAGAGTTATTTTACAGAAATCAAAAGAGGCAGTGTCTGAAACATCGAAAACCAATAAGACAACACAAAATTGTACAGCAGAAATCATAGAGTATTACAAACTTAAAAAAGAGGCAGCGGGTTTGAACTGTGATGAAACTGACAGTAGTGAGATGAGTGACGTTAAAGATGGTGGATCAGAGAACAAGTCAGATGAAATAACGGATGAAAAGGACCCATATGAATGTGAGGAAAAGAAAAATTTACCAAAGCATGTCCAAGCAGTGAAGGAGGTACAATATAACTTAAAATAGCTGAGAGTGTTTTAATCATCAAATACAGTGAAATGTTTTAAATTGTGAGAATTTTGATCACTGTTTGCTGTTGGTTAAGTTTACATCTATATTATATGTCGGCCTCTTCTTAGTAGCTAAAGAATGTGAATTGCTCATTTTGCTGTGAGGGTTGGTTAGTTCACACCTTAGTATGTTACATTAAAACCTGCTTTAGTGACCACCTGTGTATAAAAACCACCTGGTCACAAACACCATTTTTAGCTGTCCCCAATAGTATCATTTGTGTACAAATCAACCTCTATATAAAGACCACCTCCCTTTAAAGACAGGTTTTCTTGTGTTCCTAAGGAGGTCTTTATATACAAGTTTCACTGTACTTTAAAATCAGTAGTATGTACCTGATACACATTATTACAGGTGATGACAAGATGCAAGCACCTGCTGTCCAGTAACAATCCACGTCTAAGGTTAATGGTTCTGGATACCTTAGGATCTGCGTGTGTGGCCTTACAAACTTACCAAGGTATGTAATGTTGCTATTTCAAAACTGTGTGATCCTCATTAGTCTCTCGTCATGGGTCAGCTTTTGTCAACTTTCAGACATTTTTGACTTCTTCTCAAGAACCGATGGTCAAATTTTACTTGTATCCTTGGTAATTTTTGATCTCGTTTAATTTTTGCTCTCATTTGCTCTGGTTTAATTTTCACTCTTTAATTTTCGTTCTTGTTTAATTTTCGTCATTTTCTCATTTAGATGAGAGGGTGAATTTAAAATGAAAGTGAAATTTTCAGGCTGAATAATTGAAGCAAGATCTTAACACATACCATCCAGCAGATAATTGTGATTTAGGGCGAATTTAAGACAAAGTGAATGTTTTCTGTCATAAGGGGGTGAACATTTCCAGGTACATAGAACTCCCATGTGAGACCGCATAAAGTTTGCAAATGAAAAAGGGTCAAAAGTGTAAAATACTAGTACATCTTTAAAAATCTTTAGGTGACCTTCTGTTATTTTCAGTTCAAGCTTCTGTAATTGTTGCTCTGAGCATATTCTCTGAGCATTTAGCAATCATAGAAGAAATGTCACCATCAGCTTTTGTTGTGTTTGTTTATGGTTTCTCAGATGAGTGATGTTTAGCTGTAAGACATTGTCACGTGATCAGTTTCATCCATTTCTGTTCTGATGTAATTTACTACCCACATAGTTATTTATTTGTTATTAACTTTACCTGATTTTGATTTCTTTTTTACTTACAGATGAGTTGCTGCCATTAGTGCATGAGAACTGGTCACCATTTGCTCATAGATTTGTTGATGAAGAAAAAGTTGTAACCAAGAAGGTAATACTTTGACTATTGTATTATCTGACATGATAAGTGTAGGTAATTCTCTACACATACTGTATAAGCAAATATTTTAGCGAGGATTCAATTTTGTCATTATTAGTGAGGTTGTTCATTCTTCATCTTAGGTAAGATTTATCTCTTTTTAATCATAAAATCGGTAAAATTAATTCTCGCTAAAATGATATACCATATTTTAAGGACAAAACACTAGATTTGTGTCTTGCTAAAATTTCCACTTATACAGTAATTGTATACCGAGAAATAGATATAATATGATAACAGATACAAAGTGTTTTCTGAAAGATTAATGTGACCTGATAACATCCTTTGAATGCAAAGATACATAGTCGGTCAATGATATCCCAAGTAAGACAAAATCAATGACTCAGTGGAACTGCTTTTATAGTTCTTTGATCAGCACTGTAGAAATGACAACCAGTATCATATCTAACAGGATCTGTTCTAGTCCTTGAAAAGTGCTTGAATATTGAGTTAGTCCTTGAAAAGTGCTTGAATAGTGAGTTAGTCCTTGAAAAGTGCTTGAATATTGAGTTAGTCCTTGAAAAGTGCTTGAATATCGAGTTTAGTCCTTGAAAAGTGCTTGAATATTGAGTTAGTCCTTGAAAAGTGCTTGCATATTGAGTTAGTCCTTGAAAAGTGCTTGAATGTTGAGTTAGTCCTTGAAAAGTGCTTAAAAACAAAAATAACCTTGAAAAATGCTTGAATGTAATGAAAAAATTTTGATTTATTTCATCAGAGTACTAGAATTCTACTTCTTGCCTGTCTGTTCATCACTAAAGAAAGAAAATATAGCTTGATGATACAGGTGTTTCACCTAGTATATTCCATTTAAGTAAAGCGTTTTTGTAATGTACTACTGGACCTTTTTGGTGTGTAGTGGAATTCCAAGCTGTATTTTGAGGACCACCATTGAAATGTGAAAAAACTTTGCTTTCTTTTTTACTTTTGTTTGGCTTACAAGGTTTTGATAGCTTAAACTTACCCATTGAAAGTGCTTGAAATGCACTAAGGAATGTCCTGGAAAAGTGCTTGTAAAATCTATTTTATTGACTGTATGAACTACATGTATGTCTAAGTCACTGTTTACTTATATATTTAGTTAATCTGTCTGTCCATATTATGTCTATCATTATGTTATACTCAAGACAGAGGCTGGTTGAGAGGATGTTTACTGTTTCCACATTTTCTACTGCTAAGACATCCTACACCAACAAAACTTGCAACACATTCGTATCTTATGATTCTTAGGACATACTGTACGTCTGGATAAGTCCTGTATTTTGTGCATTAATTTTTTGTGGATTAATTACTCTGTTTTCAGTAATGTGGAAGATTGGTTGAAGTCAGGTTTGAAATAAGCTGGTGTGAGGTTAATTAGGGGGGATGGAAATAGGTTGATTGTGAGGTTAATTAGGGGGGGGGATTGAAATAAGTTGGTGTGAGGGTAATTAGGGGGATATAAATAAGTTGGTGTGAGGTTAATTAGGTATATATAAATAAGTTGGTGTGAGGTTAATTAGGGGGATATAAATAAGTTGGTGTGAGGTTAATTAGGGGGATATGAAATAAAGTTGGTGTGAGGTTAATTAGGGGGGGTTGAAATAAGTTAGTGTGAGGTTAATTAGGGGGATATAAATAAGTTGGGTGTGAGTTAATGTGGGGGATATAAATAATTGGGGTGAGGTTAATTAGAAATAAGTTGGTGTGAGGTTAATTAGGGGGGGGATTGAAATAGGTTGATTGTGAGGTTAATTAGGGGGGTTGAAATAAGTTGGTGTGAGGTTAATTAGGGGGATATAAATAAGTTGGTGTGAGGTTAATTAGGGGGATATAAATAAGTTAGTGTGAGGTTAATTAGGGGGGATTGAAATAAGTTGGTGTGAGGTTAATTAGGGGGATATAAATAAGTTGGTGTGAGGTTAATTAGGGGGGATTGAAATAAGTTGGTGTGGGTTGAGTTTTATGATCTTTGATTCATATGCCAAAATTTTCAAGAACAGGGGATTGTTTCTGAACCCCTGAAAAACAATGGATGATTTAGACCAGCCCAAATGTGTCTTTAGGGGTGAATGAGTTAACAGCTTGAACATGTAAAAGGTCAACATTTTCATAAGATATTCATTCATTCTGTGTAGGCACTAGAAATTTTATCAGTCATGGCAGATACCACGGGAGATTTTATACGTAGCAGAACAACCAAAGATGTGTTTCCGAAAATTCTGAGTTTTCTACGCAAGCAATCTGAAATCAGGTATCTATGAAGCTTCCAAGTATTTCTGTGTATCATGTGTATCAAAAGCGTATCACAATATATTTTGACATATGAGTGTATCACCATGTATCATGATATAACATATTGTTAGGAATATTCAGTGTTACATTGGAAATAGTTGTGTGAAACACAGAAACAGTGAATGAGAGCTACTGGTTATTCATTATATTTTGAACATTGGTAACTTATTTAAGGCAAAAAAATATTTTATTGATGTAGAATTTAGGTGACATGGGCATGCACTGATATAAATCAAGATTTATTTTCCCCTAGAAAGTATCAGTGTTATTTTTCATATCGATATAACGATTGTCAGAAATAAAACTGCAATATTGATGTATTGTTACGCCACGAGGGTTCAACATTAAGGTCTGTCTGGTTCTCGGATACAAGTCCAATTTGTGTTCAGACAAGTAGATGTTACTTCTCATTGTTGTAGACAAAAATTAATTCAATAAAGATTTTTCTTGTTTAGACACAAAATAATATCTTTGAATGTTACTCTTGATTTTCAGACAAGTCACTTTTGCATTTTGACAATTAGATTTACATACTACATACTTGTCCTGTAGGACAAGTAGAAATTTTCATTAATGTTGACCCCTGACCTCTACTTCTATGTTCATTTTATAAAACAGATAATACTGAAACTCAGCTATGTGTAATCTTCAGTTGATAAATTGATGATTGATCTGAAATATGTGATCACTATTTGTTGGGGCAATTTTTCCTGTGGGCATTTAACTTGCTTCTATTTGTTACCTTACTATTGATACTATTACTGTTCTGAAATTAGATTGTGCATTTTTCTTTCAGCGTTAATTCCAGTAAGGCATACCTTTACACAATCAGCTACAAGCTACAGCATTCAATTCTAATTAGTTTTGGTCACATTTGTCAAAAGGTAAGAAGCATATCCTATACTCTGATTCTATAAAGTGTAACTTGTGTAACACAATCATTGCATTATTCAATTTATCCCCGTGGTCAAATACTGGATCTGCTTTTGACCAAAATAATATATGTAATGGCTGGTATTTTAAAAAGTGGAATTATAAATTTTTTTATTGGAAATGAAAGACAAATGCCATTATATACTGCATTTAGCATTTCAATGTCTAGTTCAAAATTTAGATTTGTTAAAGAAATCTTCTTTAGTCATTCTGAGCCTAGCCTGGGAGGGAAACAGTTTACAACATGTACAAAGGGTTACTTTAGGTAATAACATTTTTATCTTTTTTTTTCTGAATCTTTACATTTCAAACTTTCTACATCAGTGATCACTGTAATATTAAGAGTGTTAAAAGCTATTGATACTGGTCCCTTTGGTTAAACATTGTACAAAATTGTATTTGAAAATTGGAATTTAAAATTCTTGTCTTAAAGTACAATGCCAAATGTATGCTATTTCATGTTCCACATATTTCCTGCAGTATCATTACAGGCCAAGATTCTAATTTGTTCAAGAAAAGTCCATGGGCCATTTAAAGCCCTACTCCTAAAGTAATTTATATACATATGAAAAGTATACCTGGACATTTTGGCCTTACATGAGAGGATATATTTAAAATGAAAGCAAAAGTTTCAAGCTTAATACTAGTAGTGCAATGATATACCGAACTACGATATGTCGCATTATTTTACCTTCAGTACGATAACACGGTACCTTGGTTTTATGCCAAGATACACCTACGATATTTTCTGGATTGATCTGTTTCTGGTTTTAGACTCTGTATACTCTATTTCCGGTTTACCGGTAAACAAAAAACATGGTAAAAAGCAGTTCACCCACGAGGAAAATGGACGTACTTAGGCCCTCATGGCACAATCATCATACAAGTCACCGATATGGGCTCAAAAAGTGGTTCAAAAAGCTACAAATGCCAGGAGGCTCAACATAAGTTTGAAAAACTCACACCACTTGTCGTCTTTGTAACACGGATATACCTTACAAAACTGATGAAATCACGAACGTGTCATTTGACATGAAACGGCATCATCCAAATGGAAAATATTAATTATGAATCGAAGCCTAAAATTAAAATAAATCATAGATTCGCAGGGGCAATGTAGTTTGCAACAATCAATGAACACAAAGTTGTCAGTCAATTTGCCGAGGACCAAGTCTATTTCAAAAGCAATAGCTCAGTTTCTTGTGACTTATTATTTACGACCCTTTAGTTAGGTGGAATCTGATGGATTCAGAATATTGATTAACATTTTAGAGCCAAAAGATGATTTTCCTTCTCGAATATATTTCTCCACAAATGTAGTCACTAATTTATTTAATCGGATATATCTCATTTAGTTGACATTAAAAGTAAACAAAACAGAATAAACAAGATATGTGAAACAAAAAATTTATTTTTAAAAGTAAGTGCACAGAAATGCAATGATGTCATTATTGAATTTTCAACTTAGTTCCTTTCTTCCTGTATACCATAAATGTAGCGTTCTTTTCTTCCTGTATACCATAAATGTAGCGTATCATCAGGTACGAATCGCAATATATACCGTATCATCATTGTATCGTTGCAGCCCTACTTAATACAGTGAAACTTGTATATAACGACTTCCTTAGCATGCTTAGGGACACAAAGAAAACTAGTCTTTATAGGGAGGTGGGCTTTACATAGAGGTTGAATTGTACACAAATGGTACTATTGGGGACAGCAAAAAGTGGTCTTTGTGACCAGGTGGTTGCTCAAGCAGGTTTTACTGTAATTGCCATTCATGAGACCATGGTGATTTAGGGTGAATTGAAGACAGAGTGAATATGCTTCCTGTCGTAAAAGGGTAAAAATGATTAGGGGCGACCATTTGCAGGTATACAGTATGTATATATAATACTTCTATATGTGTTACATTTCTGCTGTTCACCAAATATTTCCTGTGGTACAAATAAAATGTCAGCTCTCCCTAACTCTTGCTGTAGATTAAGAGATAAGTCCTCTGACATTTTGCTGCTGTAGTTGTCCCGTAACCATAGCAATCATATGCTGCTTATATCAGAGAAATGCCACTGTCACCTATCATTGTCGTTATTTAAAGCAATGTTAATAGATCACACTATATATTTCAGTTGTGTATCAGTGGTACAGAGCTGGAGAAAGTGGCGTCTAGTTGTCTGTTGTATCTTAGTGTCCGCCAACCAGTAAACTTACAACAGGTAAGACAACTACTGCAACAGGTGGTACGAGTGTCAGTGGTTACACCATATCTTAAATGTTTATAACTGACCTATATCAAGAGTGTTATGTCCATTAGATGATATTGGGTGTAAGTCATGACATTGGATGTAGATCATGATATTGGATGTAAGTCATGATATTGGGTGTTAGTCATGATATTGGGTGTAGGTCATGATATTGGGTGTAAGTCATGATATTGGGTGTAGATCATGATATTGGATGTTAGTCATGATATTGGGTGTAGGTCATGATATTGGATGTAGGTCATGATATTGGGTGTAGGTCATGATATTGGGTGTAGATCATGATATTGGATGATAGTCATGATATTGGATGTAAGTCATGATATGGGGTGTAGATCATGATATTAGGTGTAAGTAATGATATTGGGTGTAGATCATGATATTGGATGTAAATCATGACATTGGGTGTAGATCATGATATTGGATGTAAGTCATGATATTGGATGTAAGTCATGATATTGGGTGTAGATCATGATATTGGATGTAAGTCATGATATTGGGTGTAGATCATGATATTGGATGTAAGTCATGATATTGGATGTAAGTCATGATATTGGGTGTAGATCATGATATTGGGTGTAAGTCATGATATTGAATGTAAGTCATGATATTGAATGTAAGTCATGATATTGGGTGTAGATCATGATATTGGATGTAAGTCATGTTATTGGATATAAGTCATAAGATTGGATGATGTCTGTTACACATCAAGTGATAGGTGTAGATCATGAGATGATATTGATTGTAGTATATGAAATATTTGGTATATATAAAGGGATTATCTACCCTATTGGGGGGCAATATAAGGCCCCATTCCCTATGCAAAAAAAGCATTTTTCCCAATTTACAATCAAAATCTCCCAATTGAAGTCAAATGACAATGAACTTGACAAAATTCTTGTATTTTCAAACAGTTTTGTGTCATTGGTTGTCACTGAGTTACTTATATTCCAGGCTGCCATGGAAACCTGTAAAATCCTGATAGAGCTGGACACAGACCTGATGTGGCTCAGGCTCTGTGATATCTCTTGTCCTTGTCCGCTGATACAGCCATTTCCATGTTACAGAATAGTGGAGGTATTTGTGATATTTTTAAAGTCATCACTCTACAGATGGGATAGACATTGTTTTCACAATTCAATCTTCTATTTTTCTTATTCTAAAATTATGAGCAGTCAGAAAATTTGAACCATTTTGAACTCTGTATGCTCCTGAACTTTGACCTCAAGGTTAGATCGAAGGTTAACATATATTTGAATTGCTAGGACAGTTTTCCATGCTTTAGATGTTGTTAGTCACACCATTTGAGTTTTCAAAGAAGTGACATTAATTTTTCCTGATAAGTATTCCTAAAGGCACTCTTTTGTTAGGTCACCTGAGTCAAAAGCTCAGGGTGACCTGTTGCGATCTTTTGTCTGTCATCGTGCCAATTTACCTCTTAAACGAAAAAAAAATAAATAAAAAACATACAAAAAGCCCCAGCATAAAACAAAAGAACAAATTCACCAAAATTAATTAGATTCTTATCACAGTTTATACCACACTGCATCTGTGTGTAATACAAAAACATTGTGATACCAACAAATCATGTGTTTTCTTTTTTCAGTTTCATTGTGTTCCGGGAGTGAAGAACGAGTTTACAGACAATGTGAACATGCTATTGGATTTGCCTTTGTTTACATTTATCACAAAATAAATTTTTATACATTTGCTAAAGATATTGTTGTTCTTATAATAGGTGCTTTATTTTCTTTGGAAAATAATCAAATAAAACTACTATAAAGATGTTGGGCAATAGACTTATTTGGAGTTGTCTCATTCCGTTCAGTTTTGTCAGAATAGTTTGTACTCGGATCATGTGACTTCAACAAAAAGTCGGGCAAGGCTATTTCTGGTTTTGTAATACCAAAATCAATGACATTCAGTGATACTTTGTTTCTGTTCATCAGGGAGTAGTGATAGAATTTAGGTAGATGCTCTTTTTTGTAAAGATGGCAAATGTCATCACTTTACTGTAGGTTCTTTTTAAACTGCATACTACTAATGACAAACCATGGCAGAATGGAACAACTCAAAACATCAAGTTTCAGTTACATGTTTTACAGAGGAATTAATTCATAAAAAGTCAATTATGTATATAAAACCTACAGAATATACCAGTACTTAAGTCTGTGAATAGGCCAATAATCAACTCCACTTGCTTAGCCAATCAGATTTCAGCGTACATGTGATTTTTCTGGTGGGAGGGAAAATCTACCCATTTTTAGGGTCCCTTCCGCCCCTCCTATCATGTTTCAGAATTCTCCGTTTATCTGAAATTTCAAGTACCAAAAAAAAAAAATAGTAATAATAATGTGACCAACATGGAAACTCCTCATAATTACTAATTAACAAACGTCTGGTTATCAGTTGGTTGACACTTTTACAGGTAAATAGCCTGTGGTCATGTTAATTATTGAGGGTGGTAATGATTATATAACATCGTCCCGTTCACTGATTGGGAATTAATAGGTGATAAGAGTGTGTGTATGTCATGAGATGCACGCTTGGATCATCGATGATTAGAAGCATGATAGCAGCCATCAAAGATATTTGTAATGTACTTCAACAAAAAAAATTATTTATAATCAAACATGCAAGGCATTTACCTCAAGGTCTAAATTGTCACGAAACACGTAATGGCAGACAGACTCACGGAAATAGTATAAGAAACGGGATTTAAATACCTGATTGGTATTTAAATTATGGAAACTTAATTTATTTTTTAGATTATAAACAAAATTATTATCAACTGGCACGTGTATAAACTTGAAAAATTCATGCAATATATATTAAAAAGGCATACATAAGTAATTAAACAAAATCAGAAAAACATTCAGAAGTTATAACATGCAAAAAGATAAAAAAAAAAAAAAAAACGTCAATTAAAAATCTCCAGTTATGAGACCAATCTCCCAATAAAAATTTAAAATCTCCAGGTATGAGACCAAATCTCCAGCTTAAAAAACAAGAGGGCCTCAATCGCTCACCTGTGAATCATCTACAAATGTGGAAAGAAGACCAATAAGAATATGTAAATGTCGGCTGATCTGGCCAAGAAACATAAATATTGCTGTTTAAAGAAAATTCTAGAAATCAAATTTCGACAAAATTCTTGCACAAAAACATTTCTTCAACTATATACAAGTAAAACACTTTAATGCATCATTGTGAATGCAAGGGGAGATGATTGAGGAAATCATGCAAAAAATAATGGAAATGACAAAGGCTAAAAAGACCTCAAAAACATGTCAAAAATTTAAATTCCAATTTCTATGAAAAATAGAAACTTGAATCATACATTGATGTAAATCACTCAGAAACAACCCATTTTTCAATATATGCGGCGGTTCTGGAGAAGAAGATTGTTAAAGAGGGTACCTTTTGGGACCTATTCTGTCCTGCCCTGGATCCACCCCCTGGCCAATCTGACTGAAAATTACAAACTTGGTAAAGGACCTTAAGCACTTGCTTTCCGCAAAGTTTCATAAAAATTCCTTCAGTAGTTTTGAAACAAAAGTTGATAGTGTGAAAAATGCACGCCCCCTTCTTTTTTTGCAGTCTTACAAAATTCATAAAAAATTCTAGAAATTAAATTTCTGCCAAATTCTTGCACAAAAAAACATTTCTTCACCTAATTACAAGTAAAACATATTAAATGAATGCATCAAAGTGAATGCAAGGGGAGATAATTGAGGAAATCATGCAAAAATTAATGAAAATGACAGAGGCTGAAAAGACCTAAAAAATGCGTCTAAAATTATAATCCAATTTTTATGAAAAATACAAACTTGAATCATACATCCATGTAGATCACATAGAAACAATCCGTTTTTCAATTCATGCAGCGGTTCTGGAGAAGAAGATTTTTAAAGAGGGGTATGTTTTGGGACCTATTCTGCCATACCCCTGGGCCAATCTGGCTGAAAACTACAAATTTGGTAAAGGACTTTGAGCACTTGCTTCCTGTCAAGTTTCGTCAAAATCCCTTCAGTGGTTTCAGAGATGTCGAAAATGTGAAAAGTTTACAGATGGACGCTGGACGGAGAGTGAGCCTTTGGCTCAGGTGAGCTAATAAAAAATCTCCAGTTGTGGCATAGCAGTTGAACTGATTTCTGTCACATGTATGTTTCAGGATAAGACCAAGTTCAGTAAAATTTTCAGACAGGCCCATGGAATATAAAAAAATTACTAGTAACTACCCCTTTGTCTTATTTTCTACATTAGAAGTCAAGACCACATCCTTCAGGTTTAAAATGGTCTCTTTGCTGGTCTGACACTTTCATAGTGTTAAAGTGTTTTTAGTACACAGTATGGATTAAATTCATGCCAATGTCAAAATAACATCAGTGAAAGTTCACAGTGGAATGTATAATATATCGAACAATGAAATCAGGTTTGAGGTTATAGATATGACAGAAGTTTTAGAATCATATACTGATAACAGGAGTACTTGTAACAATGCAAGATGAGTGTGAACTTTGATAATATGTTTACATGTCGGGCTGCTGTGACTGTCGAACACTGATGTCCCTGATCATATACAAATTTCTTCACGTTCGAATGTAGGTCATCAGTGAAGGTCAAAACCTGATCACAATGAGAGGAAGGCAGGCCTTTACCAATAATAAGTAAATACAAGTTAAATAATGGTCAAAACCTGATCACAATGAGAGGAAGGCAGGCCTTTACCAATAATAAGTAAATACAAGTTAAATAAGGTCAAAACCTGATCACAATGAGAGGAAGGCAGGCCTTTACCAATAATAAGTAAATACAAGTTAAATAAGGTCAACCTGATCAAATGAGAGGAAGGCAGGCCTTTACCAATAATAAGTACAAGTTAAATAATGGTCAAAACCTGATCACAATGAGAGAGAGGCAGGCCTTTTACCAATAATAAGTAAATACAAGTTAAATAAGGTCAAAACTGATCACAATGAGATGCCTTACCAATAATAAGTAAATACAAGTTAAATAATGGTCAAAACCTGATCACAATGAGAGGAAGGCAGGCCTTTACCAATAATAAGTAAATACCAAAACCTGATCACAATGAGAGGAAGGCAGGTCTTTACCAATAATAAGTAAATACAAGTTAAATAATGGTCAAAACCTGATCACAATGAGAGGAAGGCAGGCCTTTACCAATAATAAGTAAATACAAGTTAAATAAGGTCAAAACCTGATCACAATGAGAGGAAGGCAGGTCTTTACCAATAATAAGTAAATACAAGTTAAATAAGGTCAAAACCTGATCACAATGAGAGGAAGGCAGGTCTTTACCAATAATAAGTAAATACAAGTTAAATAATGGTCAAAACTTCTGTTACAATTCAGATATCACTGACCTAGGCTTTTGTATAGATAACAATACATCAAAAGGGCAATAAAATAACATTGGATCACATGGTAGTAGCTTCTGTAGTGAGATATACATGTATATTGTACTTTTTAATCAGAAAATTCTGTGGGGTTAAAATTTGGTTGTTTTAAAGATAAAACAAATTATTTGACATTAAATTTCGTTGAAATAAATAAACCTGTTTGTAAAGGAACTTATGACTATTAGGCCTATTAGGTATAATTTATGTAAAATTCTGTCATGGTATAAATTTCGTCAATAAATTAAAGAAATAAAAAATTAATACCACAACAAAATTGACTGATTCTACAGTATATACCTAAAAGAAACAGATTGAACTTTTGAAGAGCTGGATAAAAATTTTATTTTCAATTACTGCATTTTCCATATACATGGAACATACAAAATTAAAATGAAATGATAAAATATAATAAAAATAATTGAAACAGATGTACAAATAGACTTACTTATGCATTTATGACAAACAGATGTACATATAACCTACCATACTTCAACAGATTACCAACAAAATAAACTCAATCTCCAATGTCACAAATCAAGTGAAAATATTGATAAGATAATTGATATAATGTGAAATATACATCAGTACAATCATATATGTATAGATCGGATGTAATATGTGACATTGTTAAGCTAACAACACAATCATATAGATACATTGTATCAGATAAGTAAAACTCAAAATCTAACAGTATAATCATTATATATACAGTGAAATTTCGCTATTTTGAAATTCATGGGACCGGCCCATTTACTTCAAGATATCCAAAATATGAGATAAACAAAATTTTGAATTCATATATTTTCAATTTCTTTGGACAACAAATAAACCGACTACATAATTTGAATGATATTTAAGCAATTATTAGTTACCTTTTTGATTGTCCTGTATTTTGCAGGTAAAAATTTCAATGTTTTTTCGCATACAAAAAGTAAACCATCAATGGCGGAAGGTAATATCGAGATATCCAGAATCTAAATACATGTATATAGTAACAAAATGGGACTGGCTGTTCGACTTTGCCGGAACTGAAATTTTGACTCATCCAATTTTGACATAACGAGATTGCACTGTATATATATAAATATATATATGATATGTGACAACAGTAAAATCATATATATCATACGTGAAATTTTACAACAGTACAATTATATACATGTATATCATGCATGAAATGTGACGCCATATCTACATGACTCCACAATTATTATGATTATCACAGAAATTAAATATGTTATATGCTTGATATTCACATGTCTTTTGTAGATTCGACTTTATATCATCAGATTTAATTGTACTCTATCAGATTTAACTGTACCCTAAATCAAGGAATTTAAGACCATTATAATTCAGGTTTACAGATTATTGTACATTTCGTTATTCCAGTCCTTGTTTATAAGACAATTAGAATTACAATTAACCCTAACCCTATTTTGTTGTTATGAGAGTTTGAGATACAAATGTTCAACACAAATAACTACCTTGTTATTTCAAAGCTGAATCCAATTTTAGAATTCCTAAATGATTTTATATACATAAACCCTGGTACAACAATTGATAAAATGATTAAATATTATTGCAATTAATGATGTAATGGTAAGTATAAATAAAGGCACTATATAACAGTTTGACATGTCTGAGGTAACAAGAAAATTTTTTCTATGATTTGTGATGAAGATTTCAGTGATTTCTTGATGAAATTGATGAAAACTAAATCATCAAGTTTTCTGATGGTTGATTAATGTCAAAATGAGTGTTTGTTGGTCTTCAGCTGGTATTTGACGTATCTGTAAACAACAGAAACATTGTGATCTGATGTAAAAATAGCACTTAAATAAGTACAGAAATGTTCCTCCAACATGTCAACAATTCATTTTAAAAATATCAAGTAAGGAAATATGAGCTGAGACTTTTAGGAATTCTTATCGAAAAACTTGACTTGAGAGATCGTACAAGTACATGATAACAGACTTGGTCATTCTGACTCTTGATTCTTGATATTGCTTCAAGCCCAGTGTAAAAGACGTGACATTAAAATGCAGATATTGTGATGGAGAAATTATACTTCCTGTGCGGAAGAAGTGTCGAGTCGAACCTTGTCAAGATTCAAACATAGAAGCTCCATTACGGAGATACCATTAATGCAAAGGAACAGGATATAAATAATGGCTGTGATGTAAAGACTGCCAGACAGAAAATGGAATCTCTTAAAAATAACCAAAGGTAATGGCGAAAAAAATGACAGCAACCCGCAAGTGTGCACTAAACAGCACTTATAGTGTTTTGTTATTGTAAGTGATATATACAAATGTTAACCTATCGATATTGTCTATTCTCTGACAGCAGCTTGCCACTGACTGACAGCAACCTGACACTGACTGACAACAACCTGATCAGGAATATGACAGGAACCCGACTACTGACTGACAGCAACCTGGCCAGTGACTGTGTAGACACGTGTATCTTGTATGTACTGTGTAGACATGCCTGTATCCTGTATGTGACTGTGTAAACACATGTACCATGTATGTGACTGTGTAGACATGTGTACCCTGTATGTGACTGTGTAGACATGTGTACCCTGTATGTGACTGTGTAGACATGTGTACCCTGTATGTGACTGTAGACATTCCTGTATCCTGTATGTGACTTCAAGTGTAGATATGTGTACCCTGTATGTGACTGTGTAGACATGTGTACCCTGTATGTGACTGTGTAGACATGTGTACCCTGTATGTGACTGTGTAGACATGTGTACCCTGTATGTGACTGTGTAGACATGTGTACCCTGTATGTGACTGTAGACATTCCTGTATGTGACTTCAAGTGTAGATATGTGTACCCTGTATGTGACTGTGTAGACATGTGTACCCTGTATGTGACTGTGTAGATATGTGTACCCTGTATGTGACTGTGTAGACATGTGTACCCTGCATGTGACTGTAGACATTCCTGTATCCTGTATGTGACTTCAAGTGTAGATATGTGTACCCTGTATGTGACTGAGTAGACATGTGTACCCTGTATGTGACTGTGTAGACATGTGTACCCTGTATGTGTAGACTGTGTACCCTGTATATGTGTACCCTGTATGTGACTGTAGACATTCCTGTACCCTGTATGTGACTTCAAGTGTAGATATGTGTACCCTGTATGTGACTGTGTAGACATGTGTACCCTGTATGTGACTGTGTAGACATGTGTACCCTGTATGTGACTTCAAGTGTAGACATGTGTACCCTGTATGTGACTTCAAGTGTAGATATGTGTACCCTGTATGTGACTGTGTAGATGTGTACCCTGTATGTGACATGTGTAGACCCTGTACCCTGTATGTGACTGTGTAGATATGTGTACCCTGTATGTGACTGTGTAGACATGTGTACCCTGTATGTGACTTCAAGTGTAGATATGTGTACCCTGTATGTGACTGTGTAGACATGTGTACCCTGTATGTGACTGTGTAGATATGTGTACCCTGTATGTGACTGTGTAGACATGTGTACCCTGTATGTGACTTCAAGTGTAGACATGTGTACCCTGTATGTGACTTCAAGTGTAGATATGTGTATCCTGTATGTGACTGTGTAGACATGTGTACCCTGTATGTGACTGTGTAGACATGTGTACCCTGTATGTGACTGTGTAGACATGTGTACCCTGTATGTGACTGTGTAGACATGTGTACCCTGTATGTGACTGTGTAGACATGTGTACCCTGTATGTGACTGTGTAGACATGTGTACCCTGTATGTGACTGTAGACATTCCTGTATCCTGTATGTGACTTCAAGTGTAGATATGTATGTGACTGTGTACCCTGTATGTGACTGAGTAGACATGTGTACCCTGTATGTGACTGTGTAGACATGTGTACCCTGTATGTGACTGAGTAGACATGTGTACCCTGTATGTGACTGAGTAGACATGTGTACCCTGTATGTGACTGTGTAGACATGTGTACCCTGCATGTGACTGTGTAAACACATGTACCCTGTATGTGACTGTGTAGACATGTGTACCCTGCATGTGACTGTGTAGACATGTGTACCCTGTAAGTGACTGTAGACATTCCTGTACCTTGTATGTGACTTCAAGTGTAGATATGTGTACCCTGTATGTGACTGTGTAGACATGTGTACCCTGTATGTGACTGTGTAGACATGTGTACCCTGCATGTGACTGTAGACATTCCTGTATCCTGTATGTGACTTCAAGTGTAGATATGTGTACCCTGTAGACATTCTATAATTAGTAAATGGTGAAGTTTTGATTTGTAAAGTACATGACACATGGAATATCACAGTTTCTTTATATCATAACCAAAAAATAAATGTTGTTACTTGACCTTACCCACCCCCAAATCCTCACAATATGACCTTCAAAATGTAAGTTTCTAGTGCCCCAGACTAATCTCTTATATCACTATGTTTAATAACAACTTTATGTTTGACCTTGCAGATGTCTACAATCTTCTTTGCAAGTGTTCAATGCAATACTTCAGTTTACTGGAAATAAATGCCCAATATTCATGTTTAAATGTTCAATCTTCAAATAACTAAAACAAAATAAGCAACCAGTAAAATTAAAGGTATATAAACAGAAAAAGTCATAAAACATTAAATGTAAAAGTATCCCTATTCAATGGTTAGATTTCAAACTGGACTAGCTGTCTGGAGCACCTCACCGCTGGCCAACACTAGAACATATTTACAAATCTCTATGGGAGTTGTAGAACTTGTTTGTAAAATGAATGAAATTTAGCATAATAGAAGTAAGAAATATGGTGAAAGGAACTAAATATATGACTGATCTAGGTCACAATCATATTTGTAAGTAAACAAGCAGATCAAGAACGGAGATGGAATAATTTCTGTTTACCATTTTGGATTTGCTCTACAGACCTAGTGTTTTATGCCACACTCAACAATTTTTCAGTTTTGTTAGTTTGTGGTTGGATTGTATTGGTGGAGGGGAGAACCTGATTACAATGTACCTCGGAAAAGACAACTGGCCTTTTGCAGGTAAACTGGTCAACTTTCTCATAATAATCAGCTTAGGTTCCAGTGGGACTCAAACCTGCACTGACGAGAAGTGAGAGACTTCCTGGTTTATTGCGCAATGCTCTAACCACTCCGGCCGCGGAGGCCTCTTCATTTTATGAAGTACTGCTGCAGGCAAGACTTGGAAAAGAAAAACATCAAACATCAGCAAACTATGAGAATAAGAAAACAATTTTTTTTTCTGTAAAATTAGATTTTCCCTTTTGATTTATCAAAGCCACTTGATCTGTAATCAATAGAAACAATAAAGATGATAATTGGATATTATACTAATATTGGATTGGATTATAAACAGTTTGACTGGCTTGACTGCTTATATCTATAATACTGCAGAATCTGAAAATTTAGTTATAGTTTTAATTTTTTTTGTTTTTTTTTTGTTTTCAGTTATCAACAAAATTAAAACCATGATGAAATTTTACATAAATGACACCTTATAATACTTATAGTTTTCTTTTCAATCAAGTTTTTTATTTCAATGAACCATAATTTCAACAAATTTGTTTTATTTTTAAACAAACCCAATTTTAACCCCACCAAATTGTCTGGTTCTACAGTACATGTATGATGGGAAATATACAATATCATCAGAGATATATTTCTCACACTTCTTATACATATCATCAAAAATACATAATGTCAGTAAAGTATCTCTCTTATGCCTATTTGTAGAATGATAACAAAAATCACCCAAAACTAAAATAATAATTGTTGGGTTTGCTACCCATGAAAATAAAATCTCCAGTTTTGCTTCTTTGCTCCCTGGTAAAAATCAAGAATGGATCCAATGTGCATCTTTTACTTGCTTGAGATGCATTGGACACATTTTTAAAGATTATATTAAAATTCATCTAAAGTGATATTTATATTTACAATTCAGTTTCACTCAAGTAGTGGCCCTTACACCACCTGAAGTATCTGCATTATTACTGGAGTGAATTACTCCATTTAGTACTAAGGTCGTTTTAAATGTAAAAAACTTAGTTGTAACTAAGGTTATTTAAATGTTAACTCAGTGTACTAAGGTCATTTAATGTTAACTACAGTGTACTAACATAATTTAAATTTAATATCTAGTGTCGTTTTAATGTTAACACCTAAGGTTATTTAGATATTAACATCTAAGGTTGTTTTAATGTTAACTAAGGTTATCTAAATGTTACAACAACTAAGTTTATTATAATGTTAACTGGTTATTCTAATGAAAACAAATAAGGTCTTTTTAATGTTAACTATGGTTGTTTCAATGTTAACTAAGGCCTATTTAACTTAACTATGGTTGTATTAATGTTAACTAAGACCTTTTTAATGTTAAGTATGGTTATTTTAATGTTCTCTAAGGCCTATTTAATGTTAACTATGGTTGTTTTAATGTTAACTAAGACCTTTTTAATGTTAAGTATGGTTGTTTTAATGTTAACTAAGGCCTTTATATGTTAACTATGGTTGTTTTAATGTTAACTAAGACCTTTTTAATGTTAAGTATGGTTATATTAAAGTTCTCTAAGGCCTATTTAATGTTAACTATGGTTGTTTAAATGTTAACTTAGGACTTTTTAATGTTAACTATGGTTGTTTTAATGTTAACTAAGGCCTTTTAAATGTTAACTATGGTTGTTTTAATGTTAACTAAGGCCTTTTAAATGTTAACTATGGTTGTTTTAATGTTAACTAAGGCCTTTTAAATGTTACCTATGGTTGTTTTAAAGTTCTCTAAGGCCTTTTTAATGTTAACTATGGTTGTATAAATGTTAACTTAGGACTTTTTAATGTTAACTATGGTTGTTTTAATGTTAACTAAGGCCTTTTAAATGTTAACTATGGTTATTTTAAAGTTAACTTAGGTCTTTGTAATGTTAACTATTGTTGTTTTAAAGTTAACCAAGGCCTTTTAAATGTTAACTATGGTTGTTTTAATGTTAACAAAGGCCTTTTAAATGTTAACAATGGCTGTTTCAATGTTAACAACTAAGATTATTTAGATGTTAACAACTATGGTTGTTTTAATGTTAACCATAATCATATTAATGTTAACTAAGGTTGTTTCAATGTTGAATATGTATGTTTACAACTACGGTTGTTTAATGTTTACAACTACAGTTGTTTGAATGTTTACAACTACAGTTGTTTGAATGTTTACAACTACAGTTGTTTAAATGTTAACTACTAAGGTCATTGGAATCCAGACTTGTTACACTCGCAGATGAGGTAAGAGAAGAGAACATTTTTTGTGGTTTTCGAACATTCCAATGGAGACATTCTGCTAAGCTTTCAAACCAGTCATCCATCTGGTCTTTGGAACATATGGAAGGAACAGGATACTGTGCTGTGGTTATTTTTATACTGAAACACAAAATATGTAAAAAATTAAAAATGTACTCGATCTCACAATTCTGTATATCATTGGTTATAATCTCCAATGATAGAAAATTAGAAAAGCACGCCAGTGTGACAATAACATTGAATAGTTTTTACATCTGTGAAGACATCAAAATGTTAAAGCTAGTTTACCTACTAGAATTTATATTAAAAGAATTCCATCTTTTTATTTTAAGATACATTTTTTCATGTTATTGACATGGTGGAGCCGATGTATGTGTGTAATAATAACCATTTTAGGATTATAGGAAAAAAGCAACATAATGAAAATAACTATATGATAACTGACATGTAACAGAATCACAATATATATATTTATATATGTTATTAGCAATAAATTTAAAGAAAATTTTATATAGCAAGTAAACCATTCCAGAAAAAATGTGGCGATATTGTAAGAATGGCGATGAATTGAGTGGCAATAATTCGAGAACTGACTGTATCATGGCAATGCCTGTATAATATCTTAACCCTGCATGACTTTAAATAAATAATATCACAAGCTTACCTCTCTCCTTGACACATTTCTTGTCTATTTCTGCCATCAAAAGAGACCCAACATGTATGGCGCGCCTCAGGTGATACCATTATCTGCCAAAAAGAAAACAAACAGGATTTAAAATTTAGCAAATATCATACATAATGCTCTACACACTGAAAGGAATATATTTAGAATTACTGCATTACACACACTCACAAGGAGATATTGTTTTATCAAAAAAAAAAAAAAGATCTCAACCCAAATTTAATTTAAATTAAATTCAACTCTTGCAACAGAATGATTTTCAAACTCCTCAGAATGTCCCTTTTCTTGCAAGTATGTTCTAAATGTTTGCACAGCCATTGCAGTAACTCTTCTGGCATTTTTAGCGTGCGTCCTTTTCCTCTAAAATTCTTGAGAATTTGTCATCGGTAATTGTTGCAAACTGGCTTGTCCCCTTAATGTTTGCCATGACTGTAAACAATGACTAACCTTTCACCCCTGAAAATCAAGATGGTATATTCTTTTCTATTGTTAAGACCAGTCTATTATGATCTGTGGGGTTGAAAGCTTACACAAATTGGAAAAGAACGGAAGCACCTGAGGGCAATGTAACAAATCCATGGCCTTCTGGACTGTCCAAGTAGTGCTTCTACAATTGCTATTCTAATTTATCAATACAAATTGCCATAGTTACGACCAATCAGTGGTCGAGTAGTTCACGAGTCATACAATTATGCATTTTACACACAAGGAGATATCTAGAAATACTGCACTACACACACTTACTGTTGTTTAGTAATTACAGAAATGACTGAGTTATCTACCTTGATTTCCACTCCTGCGGGAACAACAATTGGTCGGAAAGACAAGGAATGTGGACAAATTGGTGTGATAACAATGGCCGGTACGTTAGGATGAACCATAGAGGCACCGGCAGCAACTGCGTAAGCCGTACTTCCTGTTGGCGTAGAAATAATTAATCCTGTAAATAGAATCATTGTTGTGATAATCATAGTTACCTAATAATAAATCATAAAATTGATTTTAACAATCCTACAATAGGGATCTTTCGAGTTAGCCCGGAGTACTGTTATAATCCTGCATTTAGTTGCACAGGTCATGTGAATTGTGAAAAGTGTTGTTCTACGTTCTTGTTGGTTTCAGTTATATACAGATCATCCTAATAGCACAGCTGGCAAGAGCATACTGCTATTATTTGGAAGGTCCTGATTGAGCTATTTATCTGTCACATAGTAGAAAAGCAACACCAATCATAAGACATTTATTGACTTGGAAATATGTTTATAACATATTTGTCATTACTTTAAAATGTATATCCACCTAATGCTTCTATGTACCGTATTTTACGGCCTATAGGTCGATATTTGTTTTCTCCAAATTTGTGACCTCGACCTCAACACCGCATCGACTTATCTTAGTGAAATATTTAACTTGTATCTGCAATTCCTCATTTTAACATCGTAATTCAACATTTTTCACTGGATAATCTAGGAGTCTACTCCAAACACCCATTTGTATTTACACTTAAAAGAACTTTTAAATGTGACCTTGTGTGTGCGTAATGCACTGTGTTCATAATCAAGTGACAAAATAATGATCTTTCAAGTTACAATATCATTGGGATTCAAGACTGTGTCAGAAACTGTAATAAAAATACATCGTTTACTTTATATTTA
This sequence comes from Atrina japonica, assembly GCA_030159075.1. Classification (NCBI taxonomy): domain Eukaryota; kingdom Metazoa; phylum Mollusca; class Bivalvia; order Pterioida; family Pinnidae; genus Atrina; species Atrina japonica. The sequence goes on from BROG01000307.1 coordinate 452,202, forward strand.
TACTGTACAATTTATACTTTTGAATGATTCCCTTATCTCAGCATCCCGCTGTGAAGCTGAAGTCTTCATTCAGACTTTCAGGACACTACAAGCTGTGTTCACTGGAATGTGACCTTCAACTGATAAGGATCACGCGCGGCAGTCTTTGAAGTTAGGAAAGTTTTGGAAAAAGTGTTACATAAATTAATTGACACTCAACCTTGAGTATTTAATTGTTCGACAATTGCAGCTACATAATAATTTAGGCCAATGTAAGGATAAGACAAGGATTGAGGTCACTTGTGTTAACGGCATACTGTAAAGAATTTAATGATGATTTGACAGGTAACATAATAGCGATGTATATATACATAATCAGTACACACGAGTAATATAAGTGATGTTAAGTATGATAAAATGCAACTAGTAAGCTTTTTAATCACTCCTATTTAATAATGTACAGTAAAACAGGCCTATTACTCTGATTATTTTGGTTGGCTACCATCGTATTAGCACCAGTTATTAAACACAAACGATGTATTTTTGAGTTCGCCTATTCATGTTTTCATCTCTGTCGACATTGACCTATATTCCACTTCGACCTATCTAATACATAAACCTGGATTTTTACCAAAAATCGGCCATTCGACCTATCCCCCACATCGATCTATAGGCCATAAAATACGGTACTTTATATTTCTTGAAGTCGATGGTAGTGATTTATTTCAATGTTGGTAATTGTATCATGTACAAAAGATATTCTGAAATACTCACCATCTCCTTGGACAGATGTCACAAGTTTTCCTTCTACATATAAGTCAATGTTAGATAGGAAAGGTGAATGCCCTCTATCTATAGCAACTTCATTGAATACCTGTAATAAGATCATATACCTATAATTAAATACCTGTAATTAGATCATATTTTTATTTAAGTACCTGTAATTAGATCATATCTGTATTTAAGTACCTGTAATTAGATCATATACCTTTAATAAGATACCTGTAATTGGGTCATTTACCTTTAATTAAATACATGTACCTGTAATTAGATCATATCTTTATTTAAGTACCTGTAATTCTGTCATATACCTTTATTGTACAAGTAAATTTAACTATCTGTGAGTTTTCTGACATATGAATATTGTACATGTAATCTTAACTATTTGTTAGTTTTACTGTCATTGATTATTGTACATGTAAATTCAACTATCTGTAGTTTTGTGTCACACCTGATTATTGTACATGTGTATTTAACTCATCCTGTGAGTTTTCTGTCATATGATTATTGTACATGTAAATTTAACTATCTGTGAGTTTTCTGTCATATGATTATTGTACATGTAATCTTAACTATTTGTTAGTTTTCTGTCATATGATTATTGTACATGTAAATTCAACTATCTGAGTTTTGTGTCACATGATTATTGTACATGTATATTTAACTATCTGTGAGTTTTCTGTCATATGATTATTGTACATGTAAATTTAACTATCTGTGAGTTTTCTGTCATATGATTACTGTACATGTATATTTAACTATCTGTGAGTTTTCTGTCATATGATTATTGTACATGTAATTTTAACTATCTGTGAGTTTTCTGACATATGATTATTGTACATGTAGATTTAACTATCTGTGAGTTTTCTGTCATATGATTATTGTACATGTTATTTTAACTATATGAGAGTTGCTGGCAGGGTTTCCACTAGGAGCTGAGGGTCAGGGGTCATTGACCCTGCAGTGAAAATTTCCGGGGGTCAAAACTCAAAATTGTACAGACATAATGAGACTATCTCCAAATTACAAGTTTCACTGCACTTTTTGTAAATGTAAATGCAAAGCCTACACAACCTATAAATGCTCAGCCAGTCAGGGTTACAATGATTAACCCTCCAGGATTTGATTAGTCATTAATCAGTAATATGATTATTTAAATGTAAATTAAACTGTTGCCTCTTTTGAGCAACTAAATGTTATTGGAAAAATTAATACATTAAATAATCAGTAACAAGAAAAAAAGATCTGATATTTGCAAATGAACATCACGGCAAAGTCTGACATATGATTATTGTAAAAGATCAAAGAATAACTATATGTTAGTTGTTGGCCGTATGATTATTGTACGTGTGATTTTCACTTATCTGAGTTATCACTTACCAGTATGTGTGGTTTGACGTTATTTGTAGATTTTTCTTTGTCGTTAATCTGAGATATAATGCTTTCCTGTTTATTTATAACACACTTCAGCCGGTCTTCCAACAAGATGACATTCAGGGGTACAATGATAAAAATTGAAAAATTATAAATATGATCAAAACTTAAAATTTTACTTCAGTGTATGATAATTGAAAGTCCAAATTACAAGTTTCACTGCACTAACAAAATTACATGTCTGTTAAGCTACACAACCAGCCAAATTCAACTAATTAGGGTTACTGTTGATTTTTTTGCCCCAGATTGATTAGGTATTTAAGCTCTCTTGTGCTTTTTTGCCTTACAATAACTATTACAGCTCACTCAAACTGATTTTGCCAAACAATTCTCTGTAGGGAAAATTTTTACATTAAATTTCAGTAACAAGCAAAAAAAATCTGTTATATTCTCTGTAGGAACATACATTAAGTGTTTATTTTTTGGCCAAAGATCTACTTACACTGTTATGTTAGTTGTAGGCCCTACTGATTGTTGTACATGTCTTTAGGCCCTATCTTACACTGTTATTTTTCAGTATGGCCCTGTGGTTTGACTGTTATTCTCTGTAGGCCCTACATTGTCTGTTAGTTCTCTGTAGGCCCCACTTTTACTGTTAGTTCTTTGTAACACCTATTTTACACTGTTATTTCTCTGTAGCAACAACTTTTACTGTTATTTCTCTGTAGGCCCTACTGAATACTGTTATGATCATCATGTACCCTACATTTTCTTTAGTATCTCTGTAATTGAAACAAGAACTGTTATATCTCTTGTAGGCCCTACATTAACTGTTAGTTCTCTTAGGCTTTTTAACTCCTTATTTTTCTGTAGGCCCTACTTACACTGTTATTTTTCTGTAGGCCCTACTTTTACTGTTATATCTCTGTAGGCCCTACTTAAGCTGTCTTTTTTCTGTTTTGCCCTACTTTTACTGTTATAGCTCACTCAAACTACATTTACTGTTAGTTCTCTGTAGGCCCCACTTTTACTGTTAGTTCTCTGTAGGCCCTATTTACACTGTTATTTCTCTGTAGGCCCTACTTTTACTGTTATTTCTCTGTAGGCCCTACTTTTACTGTTATATCTCTGTAGGCCCTACATTTACTGTTATATCTCTGTAGGCCCTACATTTACTGTTATTTCTCTGTAGGCCCTACATTAACTGTTATTTCTCTGTAGGCCCTACATTAACTGTTATATCTCTGTAGGCCCTACTTACACTGTTATTTTTCTGTAGGCCCTACTTTTACTGTTATATCTCTGTAGGCCCTACATTAAATGTTATTTTTCTGTAGGCCCCACTTTTACTGTTAGTTCTCTGTAGGCCCTACTTACACTGTTATTTCTCTGTAGGCCCTACTTACACTGTTGTTTTTCTGTAGGCCCCACTTTTACTGTTATATCTCTGTAGGCTCTACATCTACTGTTATTTTTCTGTAGGCCCCACTTTTACTGTTATATCTCTGTAGGCCCTACTTTTGCTGTTATATCTCTGTAGGCCCTACATTTACTGTTATTTCTCTGTAGGCCCTACTTACACTGTTATTTTTCTGTAGGCCCCACTTTTACTGTTATTTCTACTACAGTTGTGTATGTTTAACACACAATGGAATGTCTCATGATAACCAAGATGTCTTACCTTCCAATACATGTGTTACATGTTCTTTGAAATTGGAAAAATTAAATGGCGTTAAAAATCCAAGTGATCCCAAGTTGAAAGCCATCACAGGTGGCATACTTGACTGAAAAATACAAGTCAATTTTAAATCACAGCATACAACACATTATTACAACATACAACATGATATTACAGAATACAACATGACATTACAGCATATAACAAACAAACAGATACAACAGGCTCAGCTTGGTGAGTTTATTATAATTATAAGTTTGCATTTGTTCTTTTAAAAAAATAAAATAAAATTCAATGTCATCCGAAGGGAAGTATCGTTATGCAAAAAAACAGTAAACACACTCAAAATTCACACATTTTTTTTGGAATATTGAGTGTTTACTGTACTTTCACATAAAATAATATATTGCATAAAATCTGCATGTAAAAATTTGTGCAGATGACAGCTCATATTGCTTTAAAATTATTTTCCCTTACACAGTAGGTCATTGATAGTATATTACATAGGACAAAGGTATTTTCCCATAGGACAAAGGTCAATGATAGTATATTAAGTAGGACAAAGGTCATTGAAAGTATATTACATAGGACAAAGGTCATTGATAGTATATTACATAGGACAAAGGTCATTGATAGTATACTACATAGGACAAAGGTCATTGATAGTATATTACATAGGACAAAGGTCATTGATAGTATATTACATAGGACAAAGGTCATTGATGTATAGTATGATTAGTATATACATAGGACAAAGGTCATTGATAGTATACTACATAGGACAAAGGTCATTGATAGTATACTACATAGGACAGAGGTCATTGATAGTATATTACATAGGACAAAGGTCATTGATAGTATACTACATATGACAAAGGTCATTGATAGTATATTAAATAGGACAAAGGTCATTGAAAGTATATTACATAGGACAAAGGTCATTGATAGTATACTACATAGGACAAAGGTCATTGATAGTTACTACATAGGACAAAGGTCATTGATAGTATACTACATAGGACATAGATAGTATACAAATAGGACAAAGGTCATTGATAGTATATTACATAGGACAAAGGTCATTGATAGTATACTACATAGGACAAAGGTCATTGATAGTATACTACATAGGACAAAGGTCATTGATAGTATACTACATAGGACAAAGGTCATTGATAGTATATTACATAGGACAAAGGTCATTGATAGTATACTACATAGGACAAAGGTCATTGATAGTATATTACATAGGACAAAGGTCATTGATAGTATACTACATAGGACAAAGGTCATTGATAGTATGTAGGACAATGTAAATTCAACTCTCTCTCTTCTCATTTTCTGGAGCAAAAAGGTGCTTTATTCCAACTTGGAGTGGAAAATAATTTTAAAAAAATCTCACCTGAAATAAGGAAGCAGCATACAATAAAGTACCATCTCCTCCAAGACATATTGCGAAGTCAACCTTGTTTGTCAGATCATCTACACCTAAATATAGATAAGATATTATACACTGCGAAGTCAACCTTGTCAGATCATCTACACCTAAATATAGATAAGATATACACTGTGAAGTCAACCTTGTTTGTCAGATCATCTATACCTAAATATAGATAAGATATACACTGTGAAGTCAACTTTGACAGATCATCTACACCTAAATATAGATAAGATATACACTGTGAAGTCAACTTTGTTGGTCAGATCATCTACACAGATATTATGTCCTGTGAATTCAACTTTGTTTGCAAAATTGTCTACACGTTAAGTAGATAAGATATTATATATTGAAAGGTAAACTTTGTTGGTCAAATCATCACCTAGTTCCTATAAAAACTGTAGACTCGAAAGACAATATTGGTATGAGGTTGACATTATACAAGATACATGATATAATAACCAGGTTATCTAGTTTCCATGACGACTGTAGACTGGAGAGAAAATGTTTGGGGCTGATATTGTGTATGATATTTAATACATATCAACCAGGTTATACATTTTCCATGGCGACTGTAGACTGGAGAGACAATATTGATCTGTGGCTGATATCACTGATATCATACATGATACATATCAACCAGGTTATCCATTTTCCATGGCGACTGTAGACTGGAGAGACAATATTGATCCAAGCGGATATTGTACATGATAAATGGCATAAAAACCAGCTTCTCCAGTTTCCATGATGACTATAGATCAGAGAGACAATATTGGTTTGGGCCTGATATTGGATTTGGCACAGATTTTGTAACGTTTTTATTATTTGTTTAGACCTATTTTACATTATCATTGCTGACAGGTGTCAGCACTACAGAAAGTAAACAAGACTTCTACCAGATTTTCTTCCTTTTATGTATATAAACTTGATTGTTAATTGTTAAAGAAATAAATCTGGAATAAAATAGAATAAGTTTAATAAAAAAAATCAAATAAATAAGTTTATACCAAGAGACCTACCTTCCTGAAAACTTTGTATTCTTTGTTTCAATTTTTGGAACTTTTCATCTGCTATTGCGTCTTGTAAAACTTTAATTTCTGCATAAACAATCATCTTTTTTACCTTCAAAAAGTGAGAAAAACTACATTTTACCAGACAGACAGTGACAGGAACTGCATTTTACCAAACAGACAGTGACAAGAACTGCATTTTTCCAGACTGACAGATATTTAAAATCGTTCTACATGTATATGGGAGGGTTGCCACTTAAGAAAGGTATGATGTGAATGAAACAAGCATTCCAAGTATATTGATGAATCAATACATGTCCCCTACTTCATGTACTTGTGAAGCATTCTAAGAGTACTGATGAATCAATACATGTCTCTACCTTTGAAATCATTATCAAGTAAACGATAAGCTATTACAAAATTTAAACCAACCTTAACAGAGGGATGGACGGTACAATGAACCTCCATACTACTCACAATGTAGGACAAGAGGTTGTACAATTTGTTAAAAGCCATCCTTGCTTAATATGCCAATGCATCCAGTTTGCTTTCTAAATGAGTTACAGTGAAAAAATGAAACTATGTGTCTTGTCCACTTAACCAGTACGTGCTGTCATTCCTCTAGTAGACCTTGAGCTGACAGTAGACATCAGAAGTATTTTGAAAGAGGTTTGCCTTCTGGCGAGCGGGGCGTTTAGATTTTATGAGGGGTTGAAGTATGACACCTGCGCTTCACTGAGGTATTAAAAAAAATTAGGGGTATGGTTGAATTTTTTTTTTTCTGTTTTGAATTAAGAAGACAAAATACCCACATATTTCATATCATATGGTAGGAAAATCATTTCTCTACATTTTGAATATAAAATTAAACTGATAACAGACCCTATGACGTCACAACCGGTCAAAATGTCACGTGACCCTCCTGGAAATGATATAAAAATTCTGATCCACAATGAACTTTGCGGCCTAAAACAGGTATACATTTTTTGCAACTGTTTGGGGGAAGGTATCTGCGCAAACAAAACAAAATCAATTTTTTTTCTAGTGACTTACACAAACATACAAATATGACGTCATCAGCCCTAATTTGCATATGGTAGGAAAAACAAGGTCACAACACATTTTGTATAGTATGGCAATATGGGTATCAAACGAAAGCTCCTGTACTGGTTTTTGGCTGATAACAGTGTCACTTCATGTAGGGTGAGCCAGAGCAACTGCTTTTAGGGTGCCACTGAAAGTTACACAACTTATATTGGAATTGTCTCGTTGACACAATTGTGGCTGAGGCGGACCTCGACACCTCTGCTCCAAGTACAAGCAAACAAAGGCGCGTTTCCGGAGAGACAGTGGTACTTTTCCCTGCGAATGCATGCCTGTTCTGCAACAAGGAGATCATCAAAATACGGGGCAGAAAACAGGCAGAGTGCGAAAAATGTACTCGTCCGCTCGTCCTGGACGAGTCGAAATTGCTTGGGGACGAGTGGTTCATTATAAGTACTCGTCACCGGTGACGAGTGATTTCCTGTTAAAAAAAAAAATTACCGGTAACTATTCCCGTCGTAGCATCTTAAATTCTAGTTTAAAATCACTACAATTCTTTCTCCACACATATTTTTTCACTTTGTTCAAATATAATCACACAATGTATTGCCGAAAATCGGAAAACCGGGATGAATCCAAATGACAGTAGACATAAAGCGCACAGTTTGATTTAGATTATCCACTGTAAATGTCCAGAATCTTTCAGGAAACGGCCCATAAGTACGGAAATTTAAATATATTTTATACTTTGTAAATTCAATGCGAGTCGAGGTATAAATTCAAGTACACAACTAGGTAGATAGATAGATAGTTTTGGATGTAACATATTATAGTTATAATAAATTTCATTCGCGTAAGAACTTAACCTCAACTCAATGAATTACGTTCCGTGTGTTTTTCAAGTGTGTGATACCGCTGTTGTTTTTTGAAATAGATTAAGCATTTAAAACTGCCACAGCTGAAGGGGTTCTTGGCAGGTAACAAGAGAGCTTGGTGTTATGGATGCTGTGAAAACAATTCCATACTTGCAAGAGTTTGACAATACTGTCAAAAGTATTTTCAAGTATTATTATTATTCTCCAAAGAAACGTAGAGAATTGAAAGCAATATCTGAAATAATTGATGAAAACACATGCATATTTTAGTGATGAATCAATATCTAACAAACACAGGTGTTGATTTGAAAGCTACTTTCAGTACAAGGTGTCCCAGACAACGAACCACTAGTCCTCAGTTAGCTTATGCAAAATCTTCTCGCTCTAAAACCAGCAGATGTTCAAGATATACTTGTACTATTCATGTACTTGTGTTTTAGTGGCCAATATAGCAGTGATGCATTTTGCAACTGAAACTGTTTCAATTATGCATTAAAATTTACTGGTATATTATATTGTTTGTTGATTTTAATTTGTACCCAAAGAAAAAAACAAATTTACTTCTGATACGAAATAGCACTTGTCCCATGGGACAAGTGATTTTTCAAATATTTTTCTCACCCTGACAGGGTTTGACCAAATGCGTCACGAAGTGTTCCGAAGAGTCCATAAAATCTGCACTGATGTGGGAGCGTTTGACAATGCTGAAGGAGAGGTATTTTGACTTATAATTCTAAGAAAAGCATCCCGCCTTCTATAATGCAGAATATAAAACTTACAAGAATCAAAAGGCAGACAAGTACAAAAGTTGAAAGTGTGCCACTGCTATGCAACCACAAATGTCCCCTATTCTTCTGCCAATGATGTACGGCATCATCATCACTATGTATGGGCAGTCATACACAAAAACTTGTGAAGCAGATAACATTCTGTGTTGCATCTGTGTTGGGAGACCCTAGTAGTCACCAGCCAAAACCAGTGATATTCGACCATGCTGAAACCGCAATCTCCGTTAATACATGAGCGTCAGACAGTCCCATCACTGTCAGGTTGGCTGTCGAAGACTGACAAGGTCAGAGAAGCATCCCCAACCGTAGTACATTCATGTACAAGGTGTAGCAGTAGAAGAAAGCCTACTCCCCTAATTTGGCAGCATCTGTTCAATCTTCGGAGCTATCGGAAAGATGATGAAGTGCAGTGGGTTGGCAGAGATTGTCATTGAGTACGGAGACCATGCAACTCCTAACAGACTTGACAGAGAACCCATCAGAGAGCACGGCCAGTAAAGTACTCGCTTCAAGGAATCCATCAGAAGTGGAGAGGTTGGCAAGACAGCTCATTTTTGGCTTCTGTATATGAATCACAAACTTTGCCCTCTCCTCTTTGCCTACGACCACACCAACTATGCGCGGTACCTCCCCATCTATCTGTTGACCATCTTGAACTTGGACGACACCCATCCAGGTGCAACTGCGCTGTTGGAGAAGAATGGCTTCAGCGTATCGAGATCTTCTGTTCCACGATCGAGGAACCCTGTTGACATCACAATCGAGCAAACCATCAACAGGCATGCCAAGTGCCATGGTGGGATCCCCCCATTCTCTGTTGCAACCAGCTCTGATGTCCTCTATTGCCTTTCATCGGGCGTACCTGCGAAACCTGAAGTGGCAGATGGTCTACTGTCTTCCATGACTCTTGGGCAGCAAGCAATGGAGGAGTTCATCGAAGACAGATTGATCAACAAATCAGTACCCTTTCACAACCCCATCAAAAGGAACAAGATCAAGACATTTGCGACAGAGCAGAGGTCACAAAGAAAGTGACTGGTTCGCAAAACAAAGTCACTCAACTGAAAGCCGAACGCAACATTTTTGGCCAGTTGGTTTTGTTGTCTGTTCAGCATGACATCGATCTGGAAATAACCCTGTCGTTTCCACTCGGACCTTGTTCCATGGGCTTTGGGCCACAGCCGATGGCATGCCTGTCAAGACCGACAAATTCATGCATCATCTGGAAAACTCTGTTGTGCCACTGTTCGTCCGACAGAAAACGTGTTCACGTTGTAGACGGCAATGCCAAGCAATGCTTCCAGAAGTTCCAACCACATTTGAGGCTCGCAGAAAGAACCTTCAACATGCTTCCAAAGATGGCCGTGTTGATTTCGTAACCAGACACATACAAGGCGAGTCAATCAAGTCTTTCGAGCGAATGCGAAGGGGGTCTTCACCCACCTTCTTGCTGTCGGGACCAAAAACAAAAAACTCCCAGGGACTGGAAGGGTTTCAATATGACATTCTACTTCTCCTGGATCCTGACAAGTATGTGAAGAAGTTGCAAACTCTTCTTCGCACTCGGAGAAGATTGTGAAGTGATGATGGAACCATTGTCTCGGAAGTAGGATCTCACAGGAAGAAGCTGACACAAGAGTACCATGATTGTGAGATCTCCAGATTACAGACGTTTTTGTGCTGCTGAATCTCAGCATCAGAGATGTATTCGACAAGAGGGGTAGGAGATCTGCATGGTGCTGCCCAGCATTACACAGCTTCACAGGATGTGACACAACTAGTCCCGCCTACCAACCCAGAACACATTGTGATGCTGTGTTGGAAGCATTCTATGTATGGCAAGTCAGACTACACACATGTGATGCTGCGGTTCGACACCTCAATAAAAGACAAACGCAGGGCAATATCATGTTCTTGCAACAATGTCGACATGAGCCTATTGCCACCCTGCCGAGCATCTCTGGAAATGCATATTCGGCGAGTCAACTACCAAACGTATGTGTGGATACATTCCCATGTGAAGCTCTAGTGGATTCGAGTTCGACTGGACAAAAGGTGACATTGTTCCGAAAGAACTCGTGGACGTTCTGTGTAACAGGAAGGAGACAGAGGAGGACACAAGTGAGAGTGCAGACGCCGAGTTCTCCAACCTGCTCGACGTATGTTTTCGACGAGGACACGGACGAGTGAATTCTCTCTGGACTGAAGTATTGGAAGGTGAGGATGGATATATGTTTGCAGACAGTAATCACGTAATTCTCATGTTTGATTGACCGTTTCAGTATTTGAATCCCCTGTTTCGGTATTTGAATCAATCTTCATGTTGTTCCCAATCATCACTTCTGTTGTAGCAATTGCCGTTCTCAGTTTCCTGAGTTGCATTTGACATTATTTTATTCAAAGAAGCAAGTTACGTTAGGTAAACATCGAACTCAGGAGAGTTTTGTGTCCGTTTTTATATGATTTGGACAGTGTCAATGGCGTCGTGACACCTTATGACGTACACTAGATAGTGGAATTTCCTACAGTTTGATACCAAATATGAATAACATGTCAAGATATGACTTTTTGCTAACCATAACCCCCTAGTTTTGGGGACATCAGCTGAGGCATCGATGATATACTTCTCACCTGTACAAAAATTGAAAAACCCCCGTCGCCAGAAAGCAAACCTGCAGCAAAATTGTTCCTTTGACACTAGCTCTCTACATAACTTCCTCTCTTTATTTTTTATATCACTTTTCAAGATGTCACGTGGTATTGTGACGTCACAAATTGTCGCACTGTCGAACGATTAGATTTAAAATGTGCAGAGATCATTTTTCCTACAGAATGATACCACATATGAATTTGTCTGATTATCCCCATCACAAGAGATGTTTTCCTAACCATACTAATTTTTAACCTTTGAGTAAAGTGTCAGTGCGAACTTTGTACCCGTATAAAATCTAAACCTCCATCGCCAGAAGGGCAAACCTCTTGCAAAATGTACTAATATGATACGGAAAAACATAGCCGACAAAGTGCCCTCCGGGGTACACTAGCTCTCTAACCCTAACTTCCTCTACTTTATTTGTTTTTAATCAAAGAGTGTCCATTGTGACTATGTGACTCACAAATATGCGCACTGCGATCGATAGTTTGCAGAGATCAATTTCCTACAGAATGATACCAAATATGTGTTTTTGTCTAATTATCCCATCACAAGAGATGAACCATAATTTTTTTAACCTCTGAAACAGTCTCGATTTGTACTATAAAATCTAAAACGCCCCCGCTCGCCAGAAGGCAAACCTCTTTCAAAATACTTCTGAGATACATGGTCTACAAAATCAACGTGACCTCTATCTAGTCACGGCCTATATGTCATGATGAATGTTGGACTCCAAGACAAACAAAACTTATCAAACATCTTCAAACTGAAATATCAAATTTACAATAACAAAAATGATGAAAAAATATATTTCCTCATTTGTACTTTTATATACACAAATATAATATTTTTCAAAGAAAGTCTTTCAGAATTTGTTTGACTTATTAAGAAATTTCTGAAAGTCTTGCTTTGTAAATAGGATTTCTATAATAGTGATGATTAAGTATAGACTGGTAGTAATTACCTCTATAAGCCAACAGACGAGCTGTTTAAAAGCAGTTAGGGCATGTTCATCATACATCTTTTTAACCACCAGAACAGTTAATGGAGGCTTTTTCCAGTTTAATTTCTGACTTCCGGGATCTGGAATTGTCCTAAAATAAAGAAAGATGGATTAGAACCAACCTCATATATTTGGAAAAAAAAATTATAGACTCTACTGCAAGTTCTAGATGGAAAAACATCAGTCCAAGTTGGGATGGATCAACAAGTTCAAACCCAGGCATTATGTTTATCCATCCATAGACAATAATAATTTTCCACCTGGAACTGAAATGTGTTGCTTGATTCTTTTTCTCACATCTGGTAAGCTTGGAATCCTGTTTGTTTAGGGGTACATAGTTTGGCCTATTTTAGTAGCCACAGCACTCACCATGTGTTCATCCACCATAAATAAACATGATAAATATAAACCCGTAATATACATATATATACACATACATGTATTTATTTCCAAACATTTCCTGAAAATCTCAGGATTGACCTGCTATGTTTACAACACAGAGGATGCATGTAAAAATAATGAACGCCAGTGTGAAAATCTCCTTGACCTGCAAAGATTACAACACAACACAGGGTACTTGCTATTCCGGATAGAATATTCTAATACTGGAAAACAAATACAAGACAGTCTATCCCATGATTTGTGAGATAGATTTTAGTCAGTCTATCAAAAATTATAAAAAGGACCCATACTGCTGGACATTTCAGAATAAACTTGACTAAATTTTAAGTATATCAGACCAAATTGTAACCACTGTTGGGCTCAATTTCAATCACTGTATGTTGGACTAAATTTTAACCACTGTAAACTGGACCAAATTTAAACCACTGTATACTAGACGAAATTTAAACCACTGTAAACTGGACCAAATTTAAACCACTGTAAACTGGACCAAAATTTAAACCACTGTATAATGGACCAAATTTAAACCACTGTATAATGGACCAAATTTAAACCACTGTATACTGGACCAAATTTAAACCACTGTAAACTGGACCAAATTTAAACCACTGTAAACTGGACAAAATTTAAAGCACTGTATACTGGGCAAAATTTAAACCACTATATAATGGACAAAATTTAAATCATTGTATACTGGACAAAATTTTAACTACTGTATTTTAGACTAAACATTAACCACTGTATACTGGACTAAATTTTAACCACTGTATGTTGGACTAAACATTAACCACTATATGTTGGACTAAACATTAACCAACGATGTTGGAATAAATATTAACCACTGTATACTGGACTAAATTTTAACCACTGTATGTTGGACTAAACATTAACCACTGTATGTTGGACTAAACATTAACCACTATATGTTGGACTAAACATTAACCACTGTATGTTGGACTAAACATTAACCAATGATGTTGGAATAAATATTAACCACTGTATACTGGACTAAATTTTGACCACCGTATTTTAGACTATTAAAAATTAACCACTGCACACTGGACTAAATTTTAACCACTGCATATTGGACAAAACATTAACCACTATATGTTGGACTAAACATTAATCACTGTATGTTGGACTAAACATTAACCACTGTGTACTGGACTAAATTTTTACCACTGTATGTTGGACTAAACATTAACCACTGTATGTTGGGACTTAACATTACCCATTGTGTACTGGACTAAATTTTAACCACTGTATGTTGTAACCAATGTGTTGGACTAAACATTACCCATTGTGTACTGGACTAAATTTTAACCACTGTATGTTGGACTAAACATTAACCAATGTATGTTGGGACTAAACATTACCCATTGTGTACTGGACTAAATTTTAACCACTGTATGTTGGACTAAACATTAACCAATGTATGTTGGACTAAACATTAACCACTGTATGTTGGACTAAACATTAACCACTGTATGTTGGACTAAATATTAACCAATGTATGTTGGACTAAACATTAACCACTGTATGTTGGATATTGATGTTGGGACTTTTTTGTTTACTGGACTAAATTTTAACCACTGTATGTTGGACTAAACAATAACCAATGTATGTTGGACTAAACATTAACCACTGTAGACTAAACATTACTGTATGTTGGACTAAATATTAACCAATGTATGTTTTTATTTGTATTTGGGACTAAACATTACCCATTGTGTAGGACTAAATTTTAACCCCGTATGTTGGACTAAACATTAACCCTGTATGTTGGTAAACATTAACCACTGTATGTTGACTAAACATTAACCACTGTATGTTGGCAAACATTAACCAATACTGGACTAAACATTAACCACCTAAACATTACCACTGTATTGGACTAAACATAACCACTAGTGTTGGACTAAACATAACCACTGTATGTTGGACTAAACATTAACCACTGTATGTTGGACTAAACAGAACCACTGTATGTGATTTGATTTGATTTTTTGCGCCATACTCAACACCTTTGCAGTCATATGACCAGTTTTTATTGGTGGAGGAGAAAACCCCGGTTACCCGGTAAAGACCACCGACCTTCCGCAAGAAAACTGGCGAACCCCACTTAATTCAAAATGACCCTAGCGGGATTCGAACCAGAGGTGAGAGGCCTTGTGATTTAAAGTGCAATGCTCTAACCACTCGGCCACGGAGGCCCCCCACTGTATGTTGGACTAACACTGCAACTGGACTAAACATTAACCACTGTATGTTGGACTAAACATTAACCACTGTGTACTGGACTAAATTTTAACCACTGTATGTTGGACTAAACATTAACCACTGTATGTTGGACTAAACATTAACCACTGTATACTGGACTAAGAATTAACCACTGTATACTGGTCCAAATCTTAACATGCATGTTACCATTGATCACACTGTACAAATTGGATTTTACTTAGCATGCCAAAGGAATTACATGTACAAGTACAACTGGGGTCTGGGTGACACTGTGGCTAAACAAATTACTATATTTATCAATCATAATAACCCCGATCTTGGGTGGGGGAGTGTGTGAGATGGTCTGTAGTGGTAACCAGCTTAGACACATGTATTTACTTGGGTTCCTGGAATAAACCTTTGTATGACCTTCTTTCCCTAAATACACCAATCCACCAGACTCTCTACCCCATATACACCCATCCATCAGACCCACTACCCCATATACACCCACCCATCATTTCATCTACCCCAGCCATCAGACCCTCTACCCCATATATACACCCATCCATCAGACCCTTTACCCCCTATACACTCACTCATCAGATCCTCTACCCCATATAAACCCACCCATCAGACTCTCTACCTCCTATACACCCACCCATCAGACCCTTTACCCCATATACATACCCACCCATCAGACCCTCTATCCCATATACACCCAAACCATCAGACACTCTACCCCTATACACACCCAAACCATCAGACACTCTACCCCTATACACACCCATCCATCAGATCCTCTAACCCATATACACCCATCAGACCCTCTACCCCTATACACCCACCCATCAGACCCTCTACCCCTATACACATACACACATCAGACCCCCTACCCCTATACACATACACCCATCAGACCCTGTACCCCATCTACACCCAATCATCAGATCCTCTACCCCTATACACACCCACCCATCACACCCTGTACCCCATCTACACCCAATCATCAGACCCTCTACCTCATATACACTCACCCATCAGACCCTCTACCCCTATAACACCAACCCATCAGACCCTCTACCCCATATACACCCACCCATAAAAAATAAACAGCATGTTGTGATATCTCTTCAAACAAACATTACTGTAAACATGTGTTTCAAATACATGTATAAAAATAACAAATCTCACATCACAGTAGATTACTTTACATTCTCTCAATTAAACAGATCCAAACTGATCTTTTTTAACCAGTCACCGACAGCTTTCTGGTGATAGCCTTTCCTTGACTTTGTTGAGGTGAGCTAAGACAGCTTTGTGACTGTAGATGTTAAACCCATATGACTTTGTTTAACTTGCAGTTTAACATGTTAAGTTTTACTGCACGGATGACTTGTAAGGATATATCACCTGATACAAAATGTAATAAATGCTTTTAGGTAATTATGTTTTGTCAGATGTAGTCAAAATGTCTAAACATGCTCCACATGAGTAAACAAGCAGTTAAAAATACAATTATAAAATGATAAACAAACGAATAAAATGACTGGTACTGGTATAGTCTGGTAACATATAACTAGATATTTAAACAGACTCTGTTGTAAGTGTCGTTGTGCACATGATCACAGATATTCTATTGTTGTACACATGCTCAGTTAAGATGTATTGTTGTACACATGCTCAGTTAAGATGTATTACTGTACACATGCTCAGTTAAGATGTATTGTTGTACACATGCTCAGTTAAGATATATTGTTATACACATGCTCAGTTAAGATGTATTGTTGTACACATGCTCAGTTAAGATGTATTGTTGTACACATGCTCAGTTAAGATGTATTGCTGTACACATGCCCAAAATTAAATTTTATTACTGTACATGTACACATGCTCAGCTAAATTGTAATGCTGTACAGATGCTCAGTTAAGTTGCAATGTTTTATACATGCTCACAGTTAAGTGAAATTGTTGAACACATAGTCACAGTTAAGTTAAATTGTTGTACACATGGTCACAGTTAAATTGTATTGTTGAACACATGCTCACAGTTAAGCTGTTGTATTGTTGTATACATGCTCACAGTTAAGCTGTTGTATTGTTGTATACATGCTCACAGTTAAGCTGTTGTATTGTTGAATACATGCTCACAGTTAAGCTGTTGTATTGTTGTACACATGTCCACAGTTAAGCTGTTGTATTGTTATACATATGCTCACAGTTAAGATGTTGTGTTGTTGTACACATGCTCACATTTAAGCTGTTGTATTGTTGTACACATGCTCACAGTTAAGCTGTTGTATTGTTGTATACATGCTCACAGTTAAGCTGTTGTATTGTTGTACACATGCCCACAGTTAAGCTGTTGTATTGTTGTACACATGCTCACAGTTAAGATGTTGTGTTGCTTTACATATGCTACAAAATATCTGATACTTAAAATGTCTGTTTGATGTAACAGGTTGACTGCGTTTAAGTATACCAGTGATTACACAATATACAAAATTTTACATACATGTTTACAATATAGTGAAACTTGTGAATCATCAATAATAAAACCTAAACTATAATTTATCATTATAAAAAATTTAAATAATCCAAATTCTATTTACCAGAATTTCAACTTTGATGTGGAATTATGTGCTCTACATACTGCTGTCAATGTGTATATATAACAGTGATAAACAGAGTTATGTAAAAATATGAGCAATCAGGACAAAAACTATATTTCAATGTGTTTGTGTGAGTGTGTGTGTTCTAGATTTGGTGATATTATCATAGAGTAAGTGTGTATGTGTGTGTACATGTGTGTGCACTAATGATGTCAAAGTATTTACTTATTTTGGTAGGTGAGCAGATTAATCACAGATAATCATGTAGTATTTCATGTTTTAAGAACAATATTTGTACATAATGCATCATTGTTGTGTATAACATGTATACATGAAGTATTTTTGCAAAATGTTCATGAATTTGCTTTATAGTCTATAGGTCTACCAAGATAAATTGGCACATGTTTACAAACACAACAAGTCTACATCAAATCATATCAGGGGGGACAAGTTCCTTGTCTTCACAAAAGTGTCAGAGATTCAGTAATGCATGGAGCCTGTGCAAGGCAATGTTTTACCTGTATAACCTATTTTTGGAAAGTAGACTGTTTGTTATAGTTTTTGATTGAACAAGGATGTGCCACTTTACTTTGGTAGGCCTGTAGTGACTTACTTCATTTTTTTTCTTAAATATTTCCTGTCTATTCATTCTCGTCTACATCAATGACTTTGTAAACAGTTCTATTTAACTTATCTACCCTGGGCAAATAATGGACACTTCTTTACATCAATGACTTAAACTAGTCCAAATATGTCTATAGGGGTAGATGTGATGATTTAAGTTTTGCTGTGTAAGCACCCCCTCATGCCAACATCTGTAGCAACAAGGAGTGTTAATATAAGTTGTAAAAACTTGTTTTTTAATTGGTGTAAAACAAAGTTAATTTCATATTATCATATTGCTATGTCATTTGTTCTATATATTGTAACTCATCTATCCTTCCTTTATGAGGTAATTATTCTACTTTTTATCCCCCCTTTATAAGGTAATTATTCTATGTTTTAAATCAAGCAACAAACATTTTATTGCTATAATTGAAATATATAATTCTTAAATCAACTAATCAGTTAGGTACCAGAGCTTGTGATATATAGTCAACTTCCCCACTGTAAGGTAATCAAAGTATCTAATCTTTAATTACAGGTATAAAAAATATATCATGTAAGATCATTCACATACTTAAACATACAGGTGCAAACCAAAAAACGTTGATGTCATTTTCCACCCAGTAAAAGAAATTTTACTTATAAAAGTACATTGGATATAGCTGCACAACACCTGCTTGATTAAATGGTAAAATTTACACAAATTCAAGTTTCCAGATCTAAACTTTTCCAGAACTGATAGTCTGGTAATCACTGTACAGAGTGGGATGGAGGACTAATCAATGTGCAGAGTGGGAGGGATGACTAATCACTGTGCAGTGGGACAGAGGACTAATCACTGTACAGAGTGGGACAGAGAACTAATCACTGTGCAGAGTGGGACAGAGGACTCATCACTATACAGAGTGAGACTGAGGACCAATGACAGACCTGATGGTCACACTACAGAGTGAGACTGAGGACCAAAGACAGACCTGATGGTCACACTACAGAGTGAGACTGAGGACCAAAGACAGACCTGATGGTCACACTACAGAGTGAGACTGAGGACCAACTGCAGACCTGATGGTCACACTACAGAGTGAGACTGAGGACCAATGACAGACCTGATAGTCACACTACAGAGTGAGACTGAAGACCAACTACAGACCTGATGGTCACACTACAGAGTGAGACTGAGGACCAACTGCTGACCTGATAGTCACACTACAGAGTGAGACTGAGGACCAACTACAGACCTGATGGTCACTCTACAGAGACTGAGGACCAATTCAGACCTGATAGTCACACTACAGAGTGAGACTGAGGACCAACTACAGACCTGATGGTCAATCTACAGAGACTGAGGACCAATTCAGACCTGATAGTCACACTACAGAGTGAGACTGAGGACCAACTACAGACCTGATGGTCACACTACAGAGACTGAGGACCAATTCAGACCTGATAGTCACACTACAGAGTGAGACTGAGGACCAACTGCAGACCTGATGGTCACACTACAGAGTGAGACTGAGGACCAACTGCAGACCTGATGGTCACACTACAGAGTGAGACTAAAGACCAACTACAGACCTGATGGTCACACTACAGAGTGAGACTGAGGACCAATGACAAACCTGATAGTCACACTACAGAGTGAGACTGAGGACCAACTGCAGACCTGATGGTCACACTACAGAGTGAGACTGAGGACCAACTACAGACCTGATAGTCTGGTAAATCACTGTAGAGAGGATCAGTGACCAGTGTTATCACAGAGGAGAACTATAGACATGTACATGTCCAGTGCTGTCAGAGGAGATCTATAGACATGTACAGTACTGTCACAGAGGAGAACTACAGACATGTACATGTCCAGTGCTGTCAGGAGATCTATAGACATGTCCACTACTGTCACAGAGAACTATAGACATGTCCACTAGTGTCACAGAGAACTATAGATATGTCCACTACTGTCACAGAGAACAACAGACATGTACATGTCCAGTGCTGTCAGAGGAGAACTATAGACATGTACATGTCCAGTGCTGTTATAGACATATACATGTATAGTAGTGTCACACAGTGGAACTATAGACACAAACATGTTCAGTACTGTCACAGAAAACAAGAGATATGAACATGTCCAGTGCTGTCAGTGGAAAAATATAGACATGTACAGTACTGTCACATGAAAGAGGATTATAGACAAGTACATGTCCAGTGCTGCCAGAGGAGATCAATAGACATGTACAGTACTGTCACAATATATACAAACAAAGACATGTTGACATTTCCAGCGATCTGTCACAGAACACTAGACAAGTACAGTACTATTAACAGAAACCTAACTATAGACATGTACATGCTGTTGTGCACCTCTCATAGGAGAAACTATCAGACATGACCACTACTGTCACAGAGAACAACAGACATATACATGCCCAGTGCTATCAGAGGAGAACTATAGACATGTCCACTACACTTCACAGAGAACTATAGACATGTACATGTCCAGTACAGTACACTGATCTACTTTTTCTCTGAAGCTACTATCAATTTACACAAGCATATAATGATGACACTGTCTAGATCAAGGAATATATACAAACCAATAACTTTTGACATTTGAAGCGATCAAGGTCATATCACTCCATCTGGTGGCTGTACTTTTAATAGTAAACCTACACTAGATAATGCATTCTATAGCTGTTGTCTGTCACCTCTCATAGGGCAGCTGTCAGTACATTTCTCAAAGGATAGCTGTCAGTACACTTCTCATAAGAAAGCTGTCAATACAGTCAGTACACTTCTCATAAGAAAGCTATCAGTACACTTCTCATAAGAAAGCTGTCAATACAGTCAGTACATTTCTCATAAGAAAGCTATCGGTGCACTTCTCATAAGAAAGCTATCAGTACACTTCTCACAAGAAAGCTATCAGTACACTTCTCATAAGAAAGCTGTCAGTATGCTGTCAGTATACACTTCTCACTGTCTCCTTGTCACAATATCATTGCTTCCTTCACACTGTCTCCTTATTTACACATTTTTCTTGCTTCTTTCACAGTCTCCTTGCTTCCTTCACTGTCTTCTTCCTTCCTCTGCGCTTTCTCCTTGTTTCCTTTACACTGTCTCCTTACTTCCGTCACCCTGTCTCCTTTTTTCCTTCACACTGTTGTGATACATTTGGATGTCTGATTTGATCTAATATTAATGCACTCCATATTGCTTTAAGGAGACATAGATCTGTACTAATATTCTTTACAACAAACGGAAAAGGTAAATGATTTTTTCTTCAATAATTATTCACAAAACGTAAAACGTAATTTTTTGTCTTAATTGCTGCATAATTCACATTTTGTCATCAAATGCAATCTTTCACCTTTTTTATGTAAACACACACAAGTAATTATTAAACTTTTTACATTTAAAATGAAGTTATCACTTAACAATTTTCTACAGTTGATATCTAGTATATGTGGTACACCATTTTTGCTGTAGAATGGGTGAATGATAAACATTCAGGGATGTAGTTAATCAATCAACAAAATATGTCCCAGAGTAAAATACACAAATCCATGTTCAATATCAAATAGTAGCCTAAGTATTGATTTAGAATGAGTAGATGTAGATATCTACATAATCTTAACAACACAATGTTTACATCACAGGTCAACTTCGTTCTGACAGCACAGTATCAGAAGGACTTCTTTTCCATTTCAGAATTACATTGATTTATCCTGTGATTGTTTAGTGGTTTTGCGGACTTAATTCCAACATATGGTGTGAACTTCATATTTCCAAATCATTCCAAAACAAATTAATTTTTCTCCAAGTCTGAGAACTACCATATGACAGCCAGCACAATAAAGTGAACACATGTTTACCTAACTTATTAGTGACCAATATTAAACATTTACAAGTACTTATCATATCCCAATACAACATAAAATGTCAATCATAAGGTTAACAATGTACTTTTAAATGGACTGGTCATTTTAAAAATTATACTGGCTGATCAGCAGTCATACATCAATTGAACACGCATGAGCTGATTGATAGGGAAACTGACAAGTTCAGCTGAGATGCAGGTACAGGGTGATACTGACATCAAATTTTAATTATGAACATACCTAAAACATCAACTGATTAGTGTTTCCTTTTATATATTACATTTAGATCTACACTATTTCTACATAAAACGTAAAGTTACATGTAAGTGTTACATTTTTCCTACAGGTTTGAGTGTTATTACAGTGTTTTATGTATCTACACTACTTATCTACATAAATACGTGTAGGCCGACCTCAGTGTTTTATGCTACACTATTTCATGTAAGTGTTACATTTTAGGGTAACAACAGGTTTGGCTGTTGTGTAGGGCCGACCTCAGGTTTTATGAGTGTTGTAAGTTACATTTTAGGGCCGAGGCCCTCAGTGTTTTATGTATAACATCTATATCTACATCTACATCTACATACTGAGTGTTTTCTATGTTTTATGTAAAACTACATCTAACACTATTTCATGAACTACATGTAAGTGTTACATTTTAGGGAAACATACAGTGTTTGAGTGTTTTATGTTGGGAAACATACAGGTTTGACTGTTGTGTAGGCCGACCTCAGTGTTTTATGTATAACATCTACATCTACACTATTTCTATGTAAAACTTAGAGCTAAGTTACATTTTAGGGAAACATACAGGTTTGACTGTTGTGTAGGCCGACCTCAGTGTTTTATGTATAACATCTACATCTACACTATTTCTATGTAAAACTTAGAGCTAAGTTACATTTTATAGGCCGACCTCATGTTACATTTTATAGGCCGACATCTACATCTACACTAAGTTATTACAGGTTTCTGTTGTGTAGGCCGACCTCAGTGTTTTATGTATAACATCTATGCTAAGTTACATTTTAGGGAAACATACAGGTTTTAGAGCATTTTAGGGAAACATACAGGTTTGAAGTTAGAGCTAAGTTACATTTTAGGGAAACATACAGTGTTTTTGTATAACATCTACATCTACACTATTTCTATGTTCTGTAGGGAAACATACCGACATCAGTGTTTTATGTATAACATCTATATCTACACTGATGTTCTATGTATAACATCTACATCTACACAATTTCTATGTCAAACTTAGAGCTAAGTTACATTTTAGGGTAACATACAGGTTTGGCTGTTCTGCAGGCCTACCTGAGTGTTTTATAAAAACATGTCATATTTAGATCTACACGATTTTGTTCTGTACTTAATGTACATGTAACAGGTAACAATGATAGTGTTTGTCATATCTTTTGTTCATACCTTTTCATCTAAATATATTTGACATTTTTTAAATATTTCACTTCACATTCCTACAGACATACACAGGTACATTGTAACATTAAACAATTATGTTATTTTATAAGTAAAAGAAAATTAACTCATGATTAACACTTTGAAGCTATCTGTTCTAAATGTTGATTTAAGCCACATTCAACAATTTTTCGGTTATACATGTACAGTCAACTCTTGTTATAACGGCCAGGCTGAGATCCAGTAAAATTGCCGTTATATCAAATATGCCGTTATATCAAATTTCCAGGCTTGGTGCCAAAGTAAGATTGCATGAACATTCTTAGTTGTTATATCTCTATTAAATGTTAAACCTCAATTTAATAGGATTGTATAAATGATACAAAATAACTGCAACAAATAAAACTGTTTTTATTTTTATTTTCATTCTATCAATTTTATTAATTATGGTGAACATTTTTCATTTTGAATGCTTTGCTGTTGAAACAAGTCAATTTTACAGGTAAAATGCATGTTTGTTGTCGAAAATCACTGCCAGTGATGGAAACCAAATATGCTGTTATATCAAACAAATTAACATGGAAGTAAATACGTTCCCATGAAATTTCTGCCGTTAACCAAAAATGCTGTTATATCTAGTGCCGTTATAACAAGAGTTGACTCTATATGATACTCTGTAGCCGTCAGGTTTTTTTATGGAGGAGCAGAGTATCTTGTTACAATGTTTCCGAATTCCGTAGATAAGTTTCCCAGTTTACTTGCATGAAGCCATAAGGTGATTATACCCCGGGTAGATCTTAACCAAGTTTTCACTTCCACCATCACACAGTGGCAAAATACACTGATGATTTAACAAACAAAACATCAACCTTAACTCATCACCCCTGTAGCCACATATGGACTTGCCAAATTCAAAGAATGGTATAATCCTCTGTTAGAATTCAGTGTGAATATATGTCTTGGAATATAAATTTTACAATAACTACATGCTCATTTATAACTTGTCCACCCCTGAATTATAACAGTAGACCATACTTTTCATTGATTTGTGTGAGTCTAAATATAACCATAGGGGTGGATGTGTTAACAGGTATGAGGACAGAAGTAGACTTACCATGTGCTAGTATCAAACTCAGGTGTTGAAGCTGCAGTACTGCTTTTGGAAAAATCTCTGATACAATTTGCATTCTGTATATCTTGATCTTCCAAGTTCTTACTTATATCAGAGGGAAACTTGTTGTGGGTGGGGCCATTAGTTTGGTTAAACTTATTTTTGTAGCTGCCAAATTCCTCACAAGTAAAATGTAAATATTCATTTTTGTTTGTTTGGATTTCAGAGGTGATCATTGTTGCAGGGTTACTACACATTATTACCAATCAATCTACTTGTTAAAGCTCTATAATTGCTCTGGTGTTCTTTTCAAATTACATTTTGACATCGCTCAAAAGTGAAGAATTGAATTTGATATCCTGGGATAAATCTAAACATAGCATTTGTTTATTATGAATTCATTTCAGAATCTATTGAGAGTTCCAGACATTTAAAAAATTCCTGCTGAATGAAAGAGCTCCTTAGCTTTACAAAAGATGTGATGTCCATGAAGATAGTATTCCACAAAATTTAACAGAAACTGCAAACTGTAGAATAAGTGTTCTCCATTGGTACTTATGATTCCTCGATTCCATAAAACTTTCATTTCCACAAGATATCATTTGTTCTATAAAACTTTCATTTCCACAAGATATCATTTGTTCTATCACAAGATATTATGTGTTATCACAGGATATCATTAGTTTTATCACAGGATATCATTTGATTTATCACAGGATATTCTTAGTTTTATCACAAGATATCATTTGTTTTATCACAGGATATCATTAGTTTTATCACAGGATATCATTTATTTTATCACAAGATATCACAACTGTACCACAAGATATCAATGTTTTACCACAGGATATCCTTAGTTTTATCATAAGATATCATTAGTTTAATCACAGGATATCCTTAGTTTAATCACAGGATATCACAACTGTACCACAAGATATCATTTGGTTTATCATAGGATATCCTTAGTTTTATCACAGGATATCACAATTGTACCAAAAGATATCAATGTTTTATCACAAGATATCATTAGTTTTATCACATGATGTCATTTGTTTTATCACAGGATATCACAACTGTACCACAAGATATCATTTGGTTTATCACAGGATATCATTTGTTTTATCACTAGATATCATTTGTTTTATCACAAGATATCATTCGTTTTATCACAAGATATCAATGTTTTATCACAAGATATCATTTGTTTTATCACAAGATATCAATGTTTTATCACTAGATATCATTTGTTTTAAAACAAGATATCACAATTGTACCACAAGATATCAATGTTTTATCACAAGATATCACAATTGTACCACAAGATATCAATGTTTTATCACAAGATATCATTTGTTTTATCATAGGATGTCATTTGTTTTATCACAAGATATCATTCATTTTATCACATGATATCAATGTTTTATCACAGGATATCATTTGTTTTATCACAGGATATCATTTGTTTTATCACAGGATATCATTCGTTTTATCACAGGATATCATTTGTTTTATCAGAAGATATCATTCATTTTATCACAAGATATCAATGTTTTATCACAGGATATCATTTGTTTTATCATAAGATACCACTGCTGTACCCAGAAGATATAATTTCTTTTATGTTTTAAGACATGATAAGATATTATTTGCATTATCAAAAGATATCTTATTTGTTGCTTTTTTTCTGTTCAATACATCAGTGTCGCACATATTTCATTTACAAAGTTAACATATAACTTTTCATCATTTTATCAAACTTTCTCAATGACAAACTACTCTTATTCCGATGAACTCCAGTTCTTAAAATAAGTTTATCCACCAGAAAAAAAAAAGATCAAATGTAATTCTAATTCCTAAATGAAAATAATCCTCAAGTTGCATGTACTTGTATATGTCGTCTTCTCTAGTTGATAAGGAATTATAACAAAAAATTGTCATAAGAACTTCTTATTTCATTTCAATCACAGATGTTGAATATTTAAAAACAAAGGGCAGACTACTTTTGTATCATGCATCACATTATAAAATCACATCAGAGGTTGTAAAACTTCAGAGCTCAGATACCGTAATGCAAATCCATGAAATTTTATTCCTAGCAGACACTCTTTACTGAAAATCTGTTGCTATCGTAACATAAAACAATCTACCAATTAAAAGTTAAATCAACACAACTATTTATCAATATTGTAGGTACATAAATACACCTCCGCTGTAAGGTAAATGCTACAAACCAACCAAGCATAGCATGGATTTATGTTCTACCCTACTAACTTCCTTTTTTTCACTTATGGTTTATTGAAAGGGGATAGTATGAATACAGAGTTATATAGATCATAAGAAAAAAAAGGTGAGCAAGCTCTCTAGCAAACCGAGGAACCATAACATTTCAGAATCATTGGATGTGAATTCACATACTCCTAGGTTTTATACAGTAAACAGAATGTCATACTGTGTCTGATCAATAGCATGTCCAACCCAGTACAGACTGAAAACTGCAAATGTAGGGTTGAAAAGTGTGCCCACCCAAGTACACACTGAGTCTGAAAACTAGAAATGTAGTGAGAAAAGTGTATCTACTCCAGTACACACTGAAATCTCTATAGGGTGAAAAGTCTGCCCATCCCAGTACAGACTGAAAACTGCAAATGTAGGGTTGAAAAGTCTGCCCTCCCAAGTATACACTGAAATCTCTATAGGGTGAAAAGTCTGCCAATCCAAGTACACACTGAGTCTGAAAACTAGAAATGTAGTGAGAAAAGTGTGCCCACCCATGTACACACTGAAAACTAGAAATGTACACACATATACAATTTACACACATATACATGTAATGTACACACATAATGTACACACACATACAATTTACACACACATACAATTTACACACATATACATGTAATGTACACACACATACAATTTATACACATATACATGTAATGTACACACACACATAATGTACACACACATACAATTTACACACACATACAATTTACACACATATACATGTACACACACATAACATACACAAACACATAATTTACACACAAATACATGTAATGTACACATACATAATGTACACACATACAATTTACACATGTTACACACACATAATGTACACACATATATAATTTACACATATACATGTAATGTACACACATAATGTACACACACACAATTTACACATGTTACACACATAATGTACACACACATAATGTACACATACATAATGTACACACACACACAATTTACACATGTTACACACATATACATGTAATGTACACATATAAAATGTACAAAGTATACACACATATGCCAGATTTCTGTTATTTAGAGAAAAGAAATCATATAAATAAAACAATTACAAAAATTATTAAAGATGATGGAACAGAGGTAAAATGTCAAGAGGAGATTTTGAAATCAATTGAAATTATTTACCAAACTTTATGTCAAAGTAGGGATAACTTTATAGAAGATGTAGATTTAGATAAGCTTTTGAATGGGGTCCATTTAGTGAATTGATAACAATTTGAAAATAATTTTAAATGAATGAGTGTATGAAAGATATGCATGTTCATACAATATATTTCACAATTTGATGTCTATTGCATGTTCATACAATGTATGCGTCTTTGTTTTTATTTTTGGACCTTGCAGGAGGGAGCCTGGGCCTGTGAGGGTATGTGTCACAGGAATGTCAATAAAAGTTGTAAAAAAAAAACAAAAACAAAAAATAATGTACACACACATACATGTACAAAAATTGTCAACATACACACACAATGTTCACACACATAATGTACACACATATAATATACAAATGCATGTATAATGTACACACATACATACAATGTTCCATACATACAAATATAAATTATAATGTTCACACACACCCTCTCCCCACCCACCCACACACTCATACCATGTAGTAAGTCATTTTATGATAACATGGAAACTGACATTTTATTACATATAAAAGAAATAATACATACTTCACAACTTGTCAGGTCACAATGTCAAATCCTTATTTCCGCTTTAATAGGATCCTATGACAATTTATTATTTGGCAACAAGTGAATTATGCTGCATCATGTAAACAAATTTACCTTATACGACCCAATAAGCACCCCCTGAATTTTGATTAGGTACCTGAAGATTTTATCATTCCTGTATTATCCCATGAGACTAAATACTTTTGATAGTTCATTCACCTGTTTATTATCAGTACATTGTATGTTAGCTGAACTACATATATATGTGTATGAAAATGTAGGAGTTCAAGGGGATTTGGCTCAACTGTGCTTGGTGACAGCAGGAGTATATCAGGTTTTTAGATATATATACAGTTTTTGAAATTCACTGGTCTTAGCAGAAAAAAGTCTGGTCAAATCTATCTGATAACTGGTCCAAATGACCAGTAATTTTCCATTTTTTTTTCATTGTGTATATACAGAGCAGTAAAAAAATTTCCTTGACCAGTGGAATTCCTTTATTCACTGGTCCGGTTGACCAGCAATTTTTTTTTATTTCAAAATGTCTGATATATATATATATATATATATATATATATATATTAAACAATTATAGATACCTAATGTCCCTTGATTTATCAGACCTTGGAAGACATATAAACAATGACCAATAGTCCCGGGTTAATAAATCATGGTGCTGACAAATATAAAAAGACAAATATTGTTTTATTACATGATTACCTTATCCGGCTAATTTATATTAAGGAAATATGAAACTTTGCCAATTATGTCAGTTACCTTGAATGATTACACGAGTAAAATGTAGCAGGATGTGAAAAAAAAACAATAATCATGACATCATTCCTACTTTGATTTCATTATTATCTGCAGGTACATGTATAGTTGTTGGGAAGTTATAGCAACTTACAAAGGGATTTGAGGCTGGTAAAACAGATATTTGAGCAAAAATGGAAAGTATAAAATAAGCCAATCAGTAAAACTTCATTAAAGATAGGTTATAAATAAATTTTATAATCAATTTTCTGTATATTATCTTAGTATCGGTAAAATAATATTTCATTATTATTATACCTTCTGTTAAAATCTCCTAATCTAAATGGTTGAGAGAGATGTGAAAATTTTCCATGTCATCTGCTCATTTAACAAAGATAAAGAAGCCAGAGTGACATTCCAAAAAATGTCACGCGCCAATGTTATGCGTGTACGGTTAGTCCAAGTGAGCCTGGGTGACATTCCAAAAAATATCACATGTGCCAATGTTATATGCACACAGTTTGTCCCAGTGAGAGCTTTTCATCGTAGCCAAAACGTTTGTAGGCTATTTGTTTTGTGCTTTTTAGCTTTCTGGTTAATAGTTGAGATGTAAAATATCTATGGCAATATGCTAAAGAAAGAAATATGACACTCGGTATAATGAAATAAATATATAACATCCGTGAGAGGGTGATTTTGCATACTTTTACCCCTCGGAAAGCATAGTTAACTTCTGCTTCGCCTTGGTCAACAATGCTTCCTCGGGGTGAAAATATCCAATATCACCCTCTCATGAATGTAATATTAGCGCTTCCTCAGGGTTAAAATATGCAATATCACCCTCTCATGAATGTAATAGTATATACATAGGAAGCATTGTTATTTCCTTGGGGTGAAAATACACAATATCACCCTCTCATGAATGTAATATTTATTTTATTATACCGAGTGTCATATCTGTTGCTTTAACATATTATCATAGCTATTTTACATTTCAACTATTAAATAACAAGCTAAAAAATACAAAACAAATAGTCTACAAACGTTTTGGTTATGATGAAAAACTCACTGGCATGAACTGTACGCGCGTAATGTTGGCGCATGTGACATTTTTTGGAATGTCACCCTGGCTCACTGGTATGAACCGTATGCGCATAATGTTGGCTCATGTGATATTTTTTGTAATGTCACCCTTGTGTCTTTATCTATGTTAACCGAGCGGGTGACATTGAAAATTTTCACATCTCTCTCAATCAATCAGACTACAAGATTTTAACAGAAGGTATAATAATTATATATTATGTAATAGAATTAAAATGTCTTGCTTAATATGCTTGTTCAAACAAGATAATTACTTACAATCTATTGCAATTTTATCAGCCTTCTTAGTTGTGTCACTAAGTATCTTACAATTTTAAGTTTAAATGAAATCAATCTTTATTTCTTCTAAAATCTAATAATTAACATGACTATTCAACTTATGGATAGTTCTCACCTAAATTTACCTAAAGAACAAGTAATGCATCCCTACTAACACAGGTATTAAGCATTGTTTACCAATGTCAACAAATAAAAACCTAAGACTATGTTATGTATACTTAAAGAATACAAATAAAATAAATTCCTCAAGAATTAGTAAATAAAGGATAATCTAAAGTATCGATGCTGTAGAAATGAAATGTCGGAACAGTCTCTTACGATCTTTTACATGCATGTATGTCTTTTTCTTATTTTTTGATACAGTTTTCAATTCTGCATCCGCATGTGAAAAAAATTGAGTAAAAACTCTCAATAGTTTCCAAGAAAATTAGTAAAAAGTGACTTATGAAAGGTCGTAAGTGACAGATACGACCCAAATTACTGTACTATTAAATTGGGTATCATGGTTGAAAGGTCGTATCTACATCTAATTAAACATGAAACATTGCTATTTATTATCTATTTTGACTTAGGTATTGAATACAAATACAAGTTACTGTTACAATATCTGTGTTAGTCTAACTGGAAATAAGTTTTTCCTTCTCCTGAAAAGTTTGAAAAATTGCAGTCACAACCTTTTAATTTTACAGTGTCAGTATATCTTTCTCAGTTATAGAATTATACAAATTAAATAGATACCATATAACTAGAAAATTTGCCTCTGGTTATTTTTGCCTTTTTGCAACAAAAAACAAATTGGCTCTATCTTAAATTCATTTATTTATCAATGTTAAATAAACATTTGTTTGTTGATTACATTACATCTGATTGGCTAGTCTATAAATATACCCGTAGTAGTAATTCCTGTTATACAGGTATTCGTGATTATTGCACGGGTATTTTGTGATACCGTAATTAATATTTCGAATGAGTGTAAGATATTTGCCATTCCAAGGCTCTGCTTATGTGCATTAACACGTCTTTGGACAATAAGGGACCCACCTACCCACCTGTTATTATATTTAATGTATTGTTTTACTTTCCTGTTAAGGATTTACTGTATTCATTTTGAACACAATTAATGACAAAACTCTTGTATTTTGTAGATTTCAGGACAAAGTTATAAGTTCCTTATTACTACATGTATGTTATCATTTATACATTAATAAAATGCACTCACTCAGAGCACTTCAGATCCTACAAGTGTGTTTGTTTTATTTTATAAATGATATATGTTCGACTGAGAGGATCGAATAAGAACATAAATCCTAAATCAGCAGACCTATGGATGTCAATGTGTCCGTGCTTCAATTATTTTATTTGAAAATTTCATTTTCACTTTTTTAAACATAAAATCTTGTTTTAATCAGCTGATAACTTCTGTGTTTACTGGGACCTGTGTGGCCGAATACAGAATACATGTAGTTAGAGCATCACGCTTTGAACCATGAAGTCTCTCACTTCTAGTCAGCACAGGTTCAAGCCCTGCTGATTTTTGTGAGAAAGTATGCTAGTTTACATGTGGAAGGCCAGTGGTCTCTTCTTGGGTACATTGTAACCAGGTTCTCGCCTCCACCACTAAAAACTGGCCACCATTAATGCCCATCATATAAATAAAAATTGGCAAGTGGGGCATAAAATTAAAAATCAAATCAAATCAAGTCTGTGTTTATTCATAATTATAGGATTGCTGGGCAATTGTACCCTTAAAGTCAATTCATACCCAGACACAGACAAACCCTACACTACAACTTTTGACTACAAATGGTGTGGTCAAATATCCATGGGTACAAAGTTTCCTAGACAACTTGTACGCATATATTTGAGTTTGAGTCCATAGGGTATGGTTTGTCACTCAGTGGCTCCGAGTCTTCATCTTTGGTACAAGTTTTCCTGATAACTTTCAAAGCTGGCACTAATTATTCTTCTGGCACGTCTTGTAGACATTCCTGAAGATGGTCGGGAAGTACTTAGGTAGTAACAAGTACTCTGATGTCATGTTTTGTTTCAGCAAAGATATCAGTGATTATTGGCATCAGTACTCTGTTTTCAACAGTAAATCGTATTCTAAGTTAATTATTGTATGGTATACATGTATCATCCTTACATGATTGTTAAATACTTTCCCCCAAAATACTTCTGATTCGGATAGTGTGGCTTTAACAGACACCTGAGTGATGTCAATGTACAAAGTTCATATCTTTATGAAAATAGTTTGAACATAAATATTCTTATACAGTGTCAGAGCCATTTTGATGTTAATAGCTAAACTAAAAATTATATTCTTCCCTTAACTATAAACCAACAACAATACAGATAGCAATTAGTCTGGAAAGCTATCTAGGCAGTCAGCGTTCAATGATGAAACACTTGCTAGTATAAATATAAATACAATGTACATTACATTTTATTTAGTCATTATGAAAAATTTTCTGATAGAAAATGATCTGTCACCACTACGTTTTTCGATGTATTACTCCTATATACATGTATACTTTTTTCAGAGTATGCAACTCCTTAGCCAGCAATGAATGCCACCCAGGAAAAAACCACAGATAAAAAAACTTTTAGCTACATATACTATTATTATTGTTTTAAAAGTAAAAAACTATGGGAACCTGTACTTGTAGTACCTGTACCTGAATAGCTCTGCCTTCGAACTTGATGCACAAGCTAACATCGAATAAATATGCACAAGAACAAACTTTCTTAAAAAAATATAAATATATATATATATATATATATATACACATACGTATATATAAACACACCTACATATATACATATATATACATATACACATACAAAAATTTAAATCTAAATGAAATGCTTAAGTGCTGGCCTAGAATGACCGCCAAATACCACAGTGTGCATTAAGTTGTTCGACTGGTTTACTCGTAACAAACAGAAAAATAATTCTCGCTATTCTATCAAAACGCAGGAATATTTAATTATCTTTAGACAGTCCATTAGGACAGAGCCTGCTGTTGAATGGGGATGCAAATTGACAGGTTTTAGGCATATCCCCCTTCCTCAGTATAAGCATTTTCACCTAGTTGTCATAAAATCCATAACCTTTTGGTCTATACATATTGATGCACCAGTTTGTGAAGGTAATAGCATGTCTCTTAATACCTGTACATGTACATCATTTTTCTCATTTCCTGTGGATAACAAACAGTCAATACAAGCCTCAGAAACAAAAGACATGTTGCTAATGGATAAGAATTCAAATTATAGATCCTGACAATTAAATACTCACTAATTAAAAACTTTCAAAACTTACCAATGCATAATGAGTATAAATACATATGTATGGACATGTAGACCTCTAGTGGTAATCTCATGAAATGATTTATTTACATACATGTACATATATTTAAATACTCAACAGAAAAAAATCCAGGAAAGGCTTTGCTACATAAACTTGAAACTTGATTCCTTGTGAAAGATTTTCTTTCCTCAATGTTCTACTTTTTTTTCGTATAGCAAAACCCAAGAATTTCATTGGTAAAATTGACATATTATTTAAGTTTTCCTGACAAATACAGGTGTATTGATATATATATTATTTAAGTTTTTCCTACATACTGACAAATTATTGATCTGTTTCCTATACATTGTATATACATGTGTACTGACATCATTTTCTTGCATCCTGTTCAGAAAATATCAATCAAAATTACCTTTCATAACAGGTAGATAATACCTTTTATAACAGGTATATAATACATTTTATAAAAGGTAGATATTACCTTATAATAATGTGTAGACTTTCCCCATGTGTTTCCCTTTTATAAGAGGTAGATATTACCTTTTATAAGAGGTAGATATTACCTTTTATAAGAGGTAGATATTACCTTTTATAAGAGGTTGATATTACCTTTTATAAGAGGTAGATATTACCTTTTATAAGAGGTAGATATTACCTTTTATAAGAGGTTTATTACCTTTTATAAGAGGTAGATATTACCTTTTATAAGAGGTTAGATATTACCTTTTATAAGAGGTAGATATTACCTTTTATAAGAGGTAGATATTACCTTTTATAAGAGGTAGATATTACCTTTTATAAGAGGTAGATATTACCTTTTATAAGAGGTAGATATTACCTTTTATAAGAGGTTGATATTACCTTTTATAAGAGGTAGATATTACCTTTTATAAGAGGTAGATATTACCTTTTAATAATGTGTAGACTTTCCCCATGTGTTTCCCTTTTATAAGAGGTAGATATTACCTTTTATAAGAGGTAGATATTACCTTTTATAAGAGGTAGATATTACCTTTTATAAGAGGTAGATATTACCTTTTATAAGAGGTAGATATTACCTTTTATAAGAGGTAGATATTACCTTTTATAAGAGGTAGATATTACCTTTTATAAGAGGTTGATATTACCTTTTATAACAGGTATTACCTTTTTATAAGTAACATAGAGGTAGATATTACCTTTTAAAGATTGATATTACCTTTTAAAGAGGTAACAGATAAGAGGTTGATATTACCTTTTATAACATATTATCTTTAGTAACAAGTACATTTGTAAATATTATCTTTAATAACAGATATTATCTTTAATAAAAGTAGATATTACCTTTATAACAGATAGAAATTATCTTCAATAATAGGTAGACATTAACTTTATAACATACCATAGATATAAAAATATTGTCTGTAGGAAAAAGCATGAACACAGTATAGTCCATTTGCTCTCCGTTGAATCTGGGGTTTAGTCATTTTTTGCAGAAAATATATATCTTATATATTTTAAATGCTCATCATTGATATTTTAAAGGTTTTACATAACTAAAAATGAATTTTAATTGCATCAAACAATTCAAGGGAAAAAGTTTCCCATTACTAATAGTGTAAGATTTCTTTCAAATTTCAAGAAAACTTACATGGGTGTAAATCCAATACATTGAACAGTCATAATACTGTAAATATAAACAGTTTTCAAACCACATGGTTACCTACAAATAGCCAATGTGCTTGCTACTTATATGCAATACTCCTCATTTATGAAAACATATAAATCCCTTGATTCAATATCTTTTTGCCATAATATCCAAATGATGCATTTAAATTTATACGTTAATGTATGATAATTGATAAGCAAGTATTTTAACATAGAAGGACATGAAATTTACAATTTTTTTCACAGAAACTTGTCACACACTTAATTCATGCATACTGATCAATAAGGGACCATCTCACAATTGCAAGTCAACAAAAGTTTCGAGTTAACACTTTTTGTTTGTTTTTAGGTTGTTTTACATCCAGCATGCCAAGAATACTACTAATAAAATGAAATTATTTCAGCAACATAGTTTTGTGCATTATATTAAACATGATGCAGACTTCTAATTATGATTTTTTAAAATAATAAGTATGAATTTATGATACAATCCAATGCCAGTCTACTGTCATACATTTATGACCCAGAGTTTCTGACTTGCATACGACTAGTCTGGTATCCTGGCTCACTGATGCTAACGCTGTCACTATCGAAGAATTAAGATTGGGCCAGGAACCCAGGCTACCATACGACCTACTTATGCATGAATCAGAAAGAATTATGGTTGCTGTTTTATCAACTCTGCATTTACCCCACACAAACTTTTACAAAAGTTTTTATTGCAGTAAATGGGTAAAACCCAAAATTTGCATTTTCACAATTCAGTTATGTATTGTAAAATTAAAAACATTGCTGTAAAATTCAAATTTGATGATTAAGTGAAATCTAAGAAATTTAACAAAACCCCAGTTTCAATGGAGAGCAAACAGACTATACATTGTATACAATATATGTACCTTGGAAAACAAAAGGAGGAAATGGCCTTAGACTGACAAATATTGGTGACAATGATGATATTTGTCAATCTAGTTTTACTATGATGATAGGTACCAATTATGATGTTTGACGGACACTTTTAACATATCAGAGTTTTTGAAATTCACCGGTCTTACCAGAAAAACCGGTAAATTTTACCAAAGGACAGTGAAATCTATCTGATAACTGGTCCAAATGACCAGTAATTTTCCATTTCATTTCAATTGTGTACAAAAATGTATATACATGTATACAGACCAGTAAAAAATTTTCTTTGACCAGTGAAATTCCTTTATTCACTGGTCTGGTTTACCAGTAATTTTTTTCTTATTTCAAAATGTCTGACCTATACAGTAAAACATGAATATAACAAACTAGGTTTGTAAAAATTTGCATACATAACAAATCAATAAATAATCCTCGTCTGCGCCTCTATATATTCTTAGTCGAAAAACAAATTTTGTATAACGAATTTTTGCCTATAACAAACCAATTTCTATGTCCCTTGATACCCCAAACCGACGTC
This sequence comes from Atrina japonica, assembly GCA_030159075.1. NCBI lineage: Eukaryota > Metazoa > Mollusca > Bivalvia > Pterioida > Pinnidae > Atrina > Atrina japonica. The sequence continues at coordinate 489,592 of BROG01000307.1, forward strand.
TTTTATAGTATTATAACGAAGTGATAAATGTCATTAAAACAAAAGTCAATTCTTAATTTTTTGCCAAGCATAATTAAGTGACAAACTCTCTGATTAAACAAGTTGTGTCAATAAAAAGAAGCCAAACATTTCTGTTTTCTTTCTACTTCCTCGGAGAGTTCTTGTTTAGCATTAATTTAGAGCAATGTTTTTCTTAACGAATTGCATTGTAATCCTTCGACCCACTTCGAATTGCATTGTAATCCTTCGGCCCACTTCGCTATAACTATATAACAAACTGTCTTAATAACGAATTGAAAGAGAAGGTCCCTTGAAATTTGTTATAAGTGAGTTTTACTGTTTCATGATTATTGAGAAATACTGATGGTTTGCTTCTGACTTTGGAATGAATTGATGTTATCATAACTTTGCCTGTTACATTTGTACAAACTTAAAGGGATAAGCTACATAGATCCTTGTTAACATAATTACCCAACACCCTGGATTTTAAAGGGGTATGGGGGCCTACCTGACCTAGTGGTTAGAGCATAGCACTTTTTACCATGTTACTGTTAGTCAGAACAGATATGAGCTTTACTGGAATCTGAGCTTAGTTTGTGAGAAGTTTGCCAGTTCACTTGCAGATGGTGGTCTCTTCCCTTAATACACTGTAATCAAATTCTTTCCCCTACCATTAAAAACTGGCCGCCACCATTTAAATGAAAAATTGATAAGTGTTGCGTAAACTACCATTCAAAGCATTCAAAGGTAAAATGAATTCTCTTAATTTCATAAACAACCTAGTTGTCAACATTTAATATTTCACCTGTATTTGTTGCACAATGAACACGTGTAATAAATCCACACAATATTTAGCAAATCATTTCCTACAATGGAGGCAACAGACATTGTGATATATATGTCGATTTCACATTTTATTCTATTGATGTAGTTTCTCATGTCTCACAAACTGGGGCAAATCATTTCCTACAATGGAGGCAACAGACAATGTGATATATGTCGATTTCATATTTAATTCTATTGATGTAGTTTCTTGTGTCTCACTGGGACAAAACCAAATACTGCACATAGTAGAACTTCTTTCTTTTTAACAGTTTACAAAAAAAACAACAAGAAAATCTATACAGTGTGTCACCATTTTGCCATGGATTATGATTTTGTTACACTGAAAACATGACTAATAGTAGTACATAATTTCTGATACACAACACCGAAGAATAATGTCACAAAATATAAGAAAACAGTTGATATTGATATCGTTTAATAGCTGAAAATTTACCTTTATTCAATCACCCCTAATGACACATTTGGACTGGTCCAAGTCATTGATTTACAGAGGAGTCTATTGTTTTTCAGGGGTTGATGAGTTAAGTAAATATTTGACATAAATACCACAAGGAATATTAGTCCAAAAAAACGAGTTGTTAACCCGACTCCCACACATACCTACATACTTTAAATGATTTACTGGTTTATAACAATAAAATTTGAATCATTCTAACATACATTTAGATATATCAACTGATTGCAGAATGTAGGATTTCTATATAAATAATTTATCCTTTATATCATAACATACTCAAATTTAAATCAACCTGTTCTTACTTCTTTGTGTAAAGTTTTCGTTTTTCTTTGTGTGAATCTTGTTTTATGCCATGTCACTCAACACATCATAATTTGGGGACCAGTTTTTATGCCATGTCACTCAACACATCATAATTTGGGGACCAGTTTTTATGCCATGTCACTCAACACATCATAATTTGGACACCAGTTTTTATGCCATGTCACTCAACACATTATAATTTGGGGAACAGTTTTTACTTGTACTGAGGAGGGAACCTGGTAAGAGACCTTCCACAAGTGAACTGGCAAACTTTCTCACATAATCAGGTTAGATTCCCGTGGCAGGTGAGAGTAAGTTTAACATACATTGTACAAAGTGTGACAATACACCTTTGTGGTAAATAACACGTAACATGCAAATGATCTGGTGGTCAGTACCAAATATCCCATATCATACACCTAAAAGATCTATTGGTCAGTACCTGATATTATCCATACACCGAAACAATCTAGTGGTCAATACTTAATATTATCCATACACCTAAATGATCTAGTGGTCAGTACCTAATATTATCCCATATCATGCACCTAAATGATTTCACCTAGAAGGTGTAAGTCCAATGTCTTGAGACCTATCTTAAGAAACAACTTCTGACTGTTTATCAATGTTAACCCTAACTCATCTTGCTCAAGTCTTAAGGCATATTCATGTATTTTCATATAAGATTTTGTTACTTCTAACTGCTACATTTACAAAGATGAATAATGGCACTTAGTCACTGTCTTGTAGATAGTACCGTATTTTATGGCCTATAAGTCGATATGGGGGATAGGTCGAATGGCCGATTTTTGGCAAAAATCCAGGCTTAAGTATTAGATAGGTCGAAACAGAGGATAGGTCGATGTCGGCAAAGATGGAAACATGAATGGGAGAACACAGAAATTGCATCGTTTATGTTTAATAACTGGTGCTAACACGATGGTAGCTATTAAAATAATCAGAGTGATCGGCCTATTTTACGGCACAGTATTAAATAGGAGTGATTAAAAAGCATATAAGTTGCATCATATATATATTTAACATCACTTATATTACTCGTGTGTACTGATTATGTATACAAGCATCGCCATTATGTTACCTGTCAAATCATCATTAAATTCTTTATGCTGTTTACACAAGCGACCTCAATCCTTGTCTTATCCTTACATTGACCTAAATTATTATGCTACTGTAATAGATACCGGACCTAATCTGCTCCTAAATCACAAGTCCTAAAGTATTTGTACAACAGTCACAAATTGTAAGTGTGGCTAAGACCTAGGACCTTTTGAAAAACGGACCCCTGTTGCTAAGTACATGTAACTCACATTATCCCATATCATACATTAAATGATCTGGCAATCGGTACCAAAGTTAATATATCTGAACTGACCTCTGACCTCTGCAAGATATGAATACGAAATCTTTTTAAGCAAACAGAGTACTCAGTTGAATTAGAGCATCTCTAGATCTGTGAATACGTGTAACTTTATCACATTGAACAACAGGCAACGATGTACAGAGAAAGAGGAATAACTCTTAAAGTGTATTTTATTTACACTTTTCTTCTGAGCTTTTTATACCACAGAACAAACTTTAACTGATCATGAATAGATACACCATTTAAAACACTCAAATACAAAAAAAACGTTTTATGCTAAATGACAAATTTCAAATGAATAAGTTTTAAAATATTCCATTGATCTATAGTCAGATGAGATTGCTGAAATTCTTCTATTAAATTTCAGAGAGTGAAATTTTATTTTCAATATTTTTTCAGAACATTTTACCATCGTGTAGTTTGTTTGTTTTGCTAGTGTTTCACACTACATTTACATTCAACAATTGTTCAGTTATGTCATGCCCCACATTTTAATGGTGGAGGAGGGAACCTGCCATTGCATCCTTGAAGAAACCATCGGCCTTGTGTAAGTAAACTGGCCAACTTTCTCACAATATCAGCTTAGGTTCTAGCGGGGCTCAAAGTTCTAACCCTTGCTTACTAGAGGTGCGCAACTCCATGGTTTAAAGCATTCTTCTCTATCCACTCAGCCATAGAGGTGTCATTCTTGTCTAGAGATTTGCTTTTAGTTTAGGTTAAGTTCTAGCGGGGCTCAAAGTTCTCACCCTTGCTAACTAGAGCTGCGCAACTCCATGGTTTAAAGCATTCTTCTCTATCCACTCAGCCATAGAGGTGTCATTCTTGTCTAGAGATTTGGTTTTAGTTTAGTTTGGATCAAATTTAAAGTTATATATTAACATCAGATGAAATATACAAAGGGGAATAACTCTAACATAATTCAGTACTTGTTAGTAGATCACTGATCATAACTATAGTTATAAGTACCGTATTCGACCCATTAAGCACCAATGACCCTATAAGTGCCCCTCCCCTTTTTTATATATGATCGAGAATCATTTGTAGCTGGTTGACAAGGAGACATTGACCTGAAAAACCAAAAGTAACAGTTTATCTGTAACCCCCTCCCCCCTCACAAGCAACAGAATTACGTTGATAAATGTCTATGGTAATAACTACAAACTTTACCCTTTTGCCTTTTGCATTATTTTAATGTCAAAAATAAACATTTTATTGAGTGCAAATGTACCCAGTAATGAGACATGTATTCACCAATGTGATCCCAACACAAACAAATTAACTAATTACTGGATTGAGGAGAGGTCACCATGACCATAAAAAGTTTAAGGGGCAGTTATCAGCACAGAGGATCATGATTACTTATATATGATTACTTATATATGATTACTTATATATGACTACTTATATATGATTACTTATATATGATTACTTATATATGATTACTTATATATGATTACGTATATAAGGATTTTCTACTGATAGAGTTCTTGCTCAGAGCTCCAAATATCATTTTTGGATATTATGCACATCTAGAGGTCCATTTTCCACAATTCATAGACAAGAATTGCTTAGGAAAATGAAGAAAAAGGTGAATTACTCCAACATGACAATGCTAAAATGCATACATGCAGTGTAATTGTTGATGTATTAGAGGCAATTTGTTACAACAAACATTCTCTCTCATTCCCAATACTCCCTGACTTGGCCCAGAAATTATACTCTCTTGACTTGGCTCCTAGAGTGCATACTTCCCTGACTTGACTTCCAGAGATCACACTCCCCTAACTTGGCTCTAAAAGATAACATCTCCTAACCTGGCTCTCAGAGTCAGAGATCAGAGTCAGAGATCTGACCTGGTTCCAGAGATAATACCCCCTGACATGGCTCCCAGAGATCATACCCCCTGACCTGGCTCCCAGAGATAACACCCCCATAACCTGGATCTGAGAGTCAGAGATCATACTCTTCTGACCTGACTCCAGAGATAACATCCCCTGAACTGGCTCCCAGAGACCACATCCCCTGACCTGGCTCCCAGAGATCATACCCCCTGACCTGGCTTAACACCCCCATAACCTGAGACTCAGAGATCATACTCTTCTGACCTGACTCCAGAGATAACATCCCCTGAACTGGCTCCCAGAGACCACATCCCCTGACCTGGTTCCCAGAGATCATACCCCCTGACCTGGCTCCCAGAGGTCATATCCCCTGACCTGGCTCCCATAAATCACACCAACTGACTTGGCTCTCAGAGACTACACTCCCCTGACCTGGCTCCCAGAGATCAACCCTCTGACCTGGCTCCCATAGATCACACTCACTGACCTGGCTCCCAGAGGCCACGCTCCCTTAACCTCTCAGACCTGACACCCAAAGATCACTCCCCTGATCTGGCTCCCAGGAATTATTTCCTCTTCCCCAATGTAAAGTAATTGCTCTGTGGACATCATTTCCACTCTGATTATGACATGTCTTCTCAGAAGGAATTAGGGCACCGTGCTGTGTAAAACTACTTGTAGCTATGCACCAATACAGGTATTTACAAGTCAAAGGTCTAACCTGGCCTGACCAAAGTTTCCAACACAATTCCCTTCACTGTAAGATGAATGCTCCTCCTCTAAGCATCATCAACAGTTTACAATTTGAAATACTTCTGACCATGCTGAGGTCAAACTATTGCACTACATAGATATAATGAGGTCTATTTAGGATATTTTGATGGCACTGAATATGGTCCAACTCTGTCAAAATAGTCAACTGCTCTTACACGATAGTAACCAAACACCAGACTGTCTGATAAATCCAGAACCATTGGTGCATATACAAAGGCTGTGACAATAGAGTCAAAGGCTATGTTTATCTTTGTGTATGGACCAGCTTCACCTCGGGACGAAAACTCAACATCATAACGTAAAATACACTTTGTTCCGACATCAATATCTGACCATGTGACTAGAATCTGACCAATTGTAATGTTGTAAATAATGACATCACTAGGCTGATTTGGACTAAGCAGGGACTTGGAACAGATATGGACCAAGACAACACCAGGTTGTGGTAATGTTATAGAACTAAAATAATGCAGAGATTTAAACTTGTCTTTAACAAATACAGGAGCCCTTTTTGTTCGTAATGGCCCCTCTTGTTTCATGATGTCATGAAATTGCTTTAAGTTTGGAAAAGCAGGGTATCCATATTGAGACCAAACCTTATATGGGTTGCCAATAAAGTTATTTATGCTATATTCTACCAGGACTAAGTCTGCTTTAGTATCTAAGAGAAGCAGTGAACAGTTGATGGTGTCAACTTTGTTCGATTTAAATGTGTCGTTACTGCTATAGATCAATACACTAAGATGCCAAGTATCAACAATGTCTGACTTCTCCGGAATGTGAACAGTTGCTACAGCCCCAACATTACTGTCATTTCCAACGACCTTTATATCAGTACCATCAAGAACATTCAAATCTATAAATAACTGTTTCTCGCCTAAAAGTGACAGCAAAGCCATGCTAGAGTAAACTGGTTTCCTAACTAGTCGAACATATGGATACTTGGTAATGTTCATTTGGAATCTGGCTGTAAGGGTTCGCTGTGTAAACTGATAAGGGTAATAGCTCAGAAAGGCATTGTCGTTACTAAGCAACGAAAAATTTATTGGCAACGAAGAATTTGCCTTGATCATGTTCTGATGTTGTGCAATTATTTTTATCACTATGGCAGCATAAGTGGCATCTGCACGCCACCATTCATCTTTACTCCAACCAACCAAGGGATCGGCTTCATCATTATAAAATGGCTTCTGAGTAAGTGACGGATATTTCTGGTTTATTGTTCTGAGAAGACTTAACTCATCCTGAATTATCTTATATGACCGACCATTCCCTTTCCTGTGATATGACAAAAAGTCAATCCGGACATCCTTCTTTCCTGTGAAGTAATTGTTGCCTTTGACAACATGATCCAGCAATGCATCAGAGTATTTTGAATGTCCAGAATGATCACATCCATCCCCAGGGCCCCCAAACTTTAGAAGGGGACTCGCCTTTTTAAGGCCTTCAGAGCATGCATCATAGTAGTTTAAAAAGCCCTGAACCGACATTTTTAACTTATCAAAATCTCTGCAGTCTGGCTCATTCCAAGTTTCAAAATTCCAATTCATCACCTCACTAACTCCAGATTTCAAAATATAGTTCTGTGCTGTTTCATATATCAGATCTCTCCATAAATAAATTTGAGTTTCATTTTCAAAATCAGAAAAGAAATTTGAGGGATTTCCCATCAACTCAAATCCTGGCTTCAATCCATTGATTAACAGAAGGTTAACCATACTGTCAAGTTTTGAAAAATTGAACGCTGTGATCCCATTGTCCAATGATTTAACAGCTACAAGGTCAAGCAACCAATGGATACGGACTTGATCTATACCTTGGTGAGGCACTGCACCAATCAGAGCCAAGTTTAAGAGCATGTCTTTACCAATATCAAACTTGTAAGCATCTTGATGTGGTGAAGGTGGACAAAATCCGGTGTTCCTCCAGAAATGTGTGACCTCATTTCTAACGTCACTTGAATTTATGGCAAGCATGTATTGCGAACACTCGACACTTGTTAAACAGCTACTGACCACCATTAGGAAACTTGTGTAGATTGTGATTGCGCTGAGGGGTTTCTGTATCACTGGATCATCTTTGTCTATATCAGGAAGTCTGGATTCTCCACCACAAAGGTAAATGACATTACCAGTAGACAGGAAATCACATGATCTGTAGTACCTGTGTGACGTAAAAACTTGTATCACTCGCTCTGTCTGACCAAATCTATATATGTATATCATAACTGTGGTACTAGTAATGTAGACGTTGAACAATATTACTATGGCAACTAGTGTATATATGAGAGAATAACTGAGATAGACAGACTGAGAGACAGCAAACCATATAGGACAATAATTGTGATATATTGTACATGACATATACAGGGAGCAAACAATATAGGGCAATAATTGTGATATATTGTAGGTGACATATACAGGGAGCAAACAATATAGGGCAATAATTGTTGTGAACAACATATAATTGTGATATATTGTACATGACATATACAGGGAGCAAACAATATAGGGCAATAATTGTGATATATTGTAGGTGACATATACTGGCAGCAAACAAATTAGGGCAATAATTGTGATATATTGTACATGACATATACAGGGAGCAAACAATATAGGGCAATAATTGTGATATATTGTACATGACATATACAGGGAGCAAACAATATAGGGCAATAATTGTGATATATTGTAGGTGACATATACAGGGAGCAAACAATATAGAACAATAATTGTGATATATTGTATGTGACATATACAGGGAGCAAACAATATAGGACAATAATTGTGATATATTGTATGTGACATATACAGGCAGCAAACAATATAGGGCAATAATTGTGATATATTGTAGGTGACATATACAGGGAGCAAACAATATAGGGCAATAATTGTGATATATTGTAGGTGACATATACAGGGAGCAAACAATATAGGACAATAATTGTGATATATTGTAGGTGACATATACAGGAGGAGCAAAATTGTGAATATTGTAGGTGGGCAATAATAGGACAATAATTGTGATATATATTGTATACAGGGTGACAATATATACAGGGATATATTGTAGGTGACATATATAGAACAATAATTGTGATATATTGTACATGACATATACAGGGAGCAAACAATATAGGACAATAATTGTGACATATATTATACGACAATAATGATACAGGGAGCATATAACAATACAATAGAACAATAATTGTGATATATTGTACGTGACATATACAGGGAGCAAACAATATAGGACAATAATTGTGATATATTGTACGTGACATATACAGGGAGCAAACAATATAGGACAATAATTGTGATATATTGTACGTGACATATACAGGGAGCAAACAATATAGAACAATAATTGTGATATATTGTACGTGACATATACAGGCAGCAAACAATATAGGACAATAATTGTGATATATTGTACGTGACATATACAGGGAGCAAACAATATAGAACAATAATTGTGATATATTGTGACATATGACATATATTGTGGGTGACATATACAGGGAGCAAACAATATAGAACAATAATTGTGATATACATGTACATGACATATACAATAGGGAGCAAACAAACCATATAGGACAATAATTGTGATATATTGTAGGTGACATATACAGGGAGCAAACAATATAGGACAATAATTGTGATATATTGTACATGACATATACAGGCAGCAAACAATATAGGGCAATAATTGTGATATATTGTACATGACATATACAGGCAGCAAACAATATAGGACAATAATTGTGATATATTGTACATGACATATACAGGCAGCAAACAATATAGGACAATATACAGGGAGCAATTGTGATATATTGTACATGACATATACAGGGAGCAAACAATATAGGACAATAATTGTGATATATTGTACATGACATATACAGGGAGCAAACAATATAGGACAATAATTGTGATATATTGTACATGACGTGACAAACAATATACAATAATTGGCAGCATATACAGGGAGCAAACAATATAGAACAATAATTGTGATATATTGTAGGTGACATATACAGGCAGCAAACAAATTAGAACAATAATTGTGATATATATTGTATGTGACATATACAGGCAGCAAACATATATAGAACAATAATTGTGATATATTGTAGGTGACATATACAGGCAGCAAACAATATAGAACAATAATTGTGATATATTGTAGGTGACATATACAGGCAGCAAACAATATAGGGCAATAATTGTGATATATTGTAGGTGACATATACAGGCAGCAAACAATATAGGGCAATAATTGTGATATATTGTATGTGACATATACAGGCAGCAAACAATATAGGGCAATAATTGTGATATATTGTAGGTGACATATACAGGGAGCAAACAATATAGGACAATAATTGTGATATATTGTAGGTGACATATATAGGACAATAATTTGAGCAAACAATACATAGGGCAATATAGGGCAATAATTGTGATATATTGTAGGTGACATATACAGGGAGCAAACAATATAGGGCAATAATTGTGATATATTGTAGGTGACATATATAGGGAGCAAACAATATAGGGCAATAATTGTGATATATTGTAGGTGACATATACAGGGAGCAAACAATATAGGACAATAATTGTGATATATTGTAGGTGACATATATAGGGAGCAAACAATATAGGGCAATAATTGTGATATATTGTAGGTGACATATACAGGCAGCAAACAATATAGGACAATAATTGTGATATATTGTACATGACATATACAGGGAGCAAACAATATAGGACAATAATTGTGATATATTGTAGGTGACATATACAGGCAGCAAATACAATAATGGTGATATATTGTATGTGCAGCAGCAAACAATATAGGACAATAATTGTGATATATTGTAGGTGACATATACAGGGAGCAAACAATATAGGACAATAATGGTGATATATTGTAGGTGACATATACAGGGAGCAAACAATATAGGGCAATAATTGTGATATATTGTACATGACATATACAGGCAGCAAACAATATAGGACAATATATGGTGATATATTGTAGGTGACATATACAGGCAGCAAACAATATAGGGACAATAATGGTGATATATTGTAGGTGACATATACAGGCAGCAAACAATAATTGTGATATATTGTAGTGACATATAATGGTAATTGTGATATATTGTATGTGACATATACAGGCAGCAAACAATATAGGGCAATAATGGTGATATATTGTAGGTGACATATACAGGCAGCAAACAATATAGGACAATAATTGTGATATATTGTAGGTGACATATACAGGCAGCAAACAATATAGGACAATAATGGTGATATATTGTAGGTGACATATACAGGCAGCAAACAATATAGGACAATAATTGTGATATATTGTAGGTGACATATACAGGGAGCAAACAATATAGGGCAATAATTGTGATATATTGTAGGTGACATATACATAGGACATATTGTGATATAGGCAGCAAACAATATAGGACAATAATTGTGATATATTAGTACATGACATATACAGGACATATACAGGAGCAAACAATATAGGGCAATAATTGTGATATATTGTACGTGACATATACATTGTGGTACAGCAAGGGAGCAAACAATATAGGGCAATAATTGTGATATATTGTAGGTGACATATACAGGGAGCAAACAATATAGGGCAAATTTGTGATATATTGTACATGATACAGGGGACAAATAATTGTGATATATTGTAGGTGACATATACAGGGACATATAATTGTGATATACAGGCAGCAAAGCAAACAATATAGGGCAATAATTGTGATATATTGTAGGTACAGGGAGCAAACATATACAGGGAGCAACACAATATAGGGACATATAATTGTGATATATTGTACATGACATATACAGGCAGCAAACAATATAGGACAATAATTGTGATATATTGTACATGACATATACAGGGAGCAAACAATATAGGACAATAATTGTGATATATTGTACATGACATATACAGGGAGCAAACAATATAGGACAATAATGGTGATATATTGTAGGTGACATATACAGGGAGCAAACAATATAGGGCAATAATTGTGATATATTGTAGGTGACATATACAGGCAGCAAACAACATAGGTTTATCACATAAACAACTGTAACAACACAAAAACACACAGAAAGACTAGTTTAAGTTAAAGATGTTTTTGAACATTTCGGGGTTCAAAATTAAGGTTTGTCCGGTTGTCCGGGACAAGTACAATTTACATCTGGACAAGTAGATATTACTTCCCACTTTTCCGAAAAGGACAAGTGAAATTGTTGAAGACAAAATTTAATTCAATAAGGATTATTCTTGTTTAAATACAAAATAATATCTTTGAATGTTACATTTGATTTGCGGACAAGTCATTTTTGCAATCGGACAAGTAGATTTAAATACTACTTGTCCTGCAGAACAAGTGGAAATTTTCATTATTGTTGACCCCTCCATTTCAACACAACAAATCCATGGTTTGTACAATGTACAGGTCTACTAAGGTAAATTAACACATGTTTACAAACACAATGAGTCTAAATCAAATCATAACAGGGTGACAAGTTATAGGTCTACCAAGGTGAACTGGCACATGTTTACGAATACATCGAGTCTAAATCAAATCATAAAAGGGGTGACAAGTTATAGGTCTACCAAGGTAAACTGGCACATGTTTACGAACACATCGAGTCTAAATCAAATCATAACAGGGGTGACAAGTTATAGGTCTACCAAGGTAAACTGGCACATGTTTACAAACACATCGAGTCTAAATCAAATCATACCAGGGGTGACAAGTTATACCAGGGGTGACAAGTTATAGGTCTACCAAGGTAAACTGGCACATGTTTACAAACACATCGCGTCTAAATCAAATCATAAAAGGGGTTACAGGTTACTTGTCGTTCACAGAAGTATTAGAGTCCATGCAAGGCAATATGTTTTACCTGTACAACCTATTTTTGGAGAGGAGACTGTATTGTTTTGGTTTCTGACTAAACCAGGATGTGCCACTTGACCTTGGTAGACCTATACTATATGTATAACAAACTACATAAATTGATGAAACAAATGTCAAGAGATACAAACACAAAGATAAAATAATAAACTACACACAACAATGTCAACAAACAATATATAATACAAATATGTAAAGAGATTAATATTTATGTTTCTAATGTATGATCTAAATCACAATCTGGTACATCAAGCCAATAAATATCCCATCTCTAGCAAACACCATTATGATTGCAAGTTTAACACATGTAGTGACTCAGGAATTATGACGGAAGTTCTGGTGTTGAAACATAGGCTTTTCCCCGGAAGAACAGGTCTAGGTTTAAGACCTTCTTCCCGGAAAAATGGGCCTAGCATAGAATTTCCCTAGGAAGAATCTACCGAGCCCAACTTTTCCCCTAGATAAAAGTGTCCCATTATAGAATTTCCCCCAAAATGACAGCTCTCTTTTCCTCCGATATACTGTTAAATGCACTAATTATATAACTTAACTCATTAACCCCATCAGTCACAATTAGACTCACCCAGATCAACAAACAGTATGGTCCACTGCCAAAATTCAGGAATGAACAAGTTCATGTAAAATCATTACAATGTATAACATTTTGATTCTATATCATACACCCCTGAATTCTGAAAGTGGACTTAACCATTCTTCAAAATGCGCAAGTTCAAATGCGACTTCAAGGGTTGATCAGTTAATATACAGTATATAGTACTCTCCAATATCCTTGCTGTACTTGAGAAATCTGGGCTTCCATCAATTTACTACATTGTACTTCAAAACAAAGTTTATTTCGTCAGTCTCTCTAAATCTTAAGTGTATATGATGTTGTGATTAAAACTACGGAAGGATTAATAACATTATTTACTGCTATTATAACATGTATGTGATGTTTTCATATATGATAGTACACTTATACTCAAGGGTTGAACAGCTGCCATTTCCTGTTATCTAATTCTAAATGTAAAGATTATAACTTCAAATATTATAAGTTCATTTAGGTATAGTGAGTGTCTCAGTACATGCTGATGGGGTTTTAAGTCTCAAAGAATGACAATACAATTTTAAATTATTAATCAAATGATTACAGGATAATGAAAGAATCACAATTATTATCTAAGCAAACATTTCATGGACTATACCTTAAATTAGGATATATTGGCCATTGTTTAATTTTGGTCAATTTGGCTACAAATGTACCCTATTAAAATTGCCAAAATTAAACCGTCCAAATTATGTACACAATGTTTCTAATGGCACTTTTTAAAAAATATTTCAAAAAGTTTTTTATAGATAAACAAACAAGGGATTTTTAAAGTGTGAACGTTAAAGCCATATGAGCTGTCGAAGGTGAAAAATTTTACACAGTCATTTTATATAATATTTTATCTTTATCTCAAATATCTATCCCAGTTGCAGAGACATTGTTATATTTAACTTGGTGGTAACAGAATAACTTAAATGCATGTGTGCAACTGGGTCAATTAGCAACAATCATTGCAACAAATGCCAAACCCGTCACATCAGGTTTTTTTGTCCGCCATTACTATGAGCATTGCAAATTAACTCTCAGTAATTTTTATCAAAGATTACCGAGTGTCAAATAAGCATGTGCTATTTGCAGTTAATATATATTCTATTTTTATTAATATCGCGTGATCTTGACCCATTCTTAACTCATCCCATCACATTTTTTGATTTATCATTCTTGACACATATTAACTGCCCAACTCCACCAGACATGGCAGCACAATTGTAGAACATGAGGTACGCATAGTTTTCACAGTTATATTGTTTAGATTTTGACAACATAAGCATTCATTTCAGGGTAACATTGAAGTCTGGAAAAATATCTTACAGTGACCTGATATTTTTATTCATTTATTCATCCGATTTGCTTCAGGTATTTAAAAATGGTGTTGAAAAACACATATTTTACATAATACATGTACTTTCCTATAAAAATCACTTCCTGTATTATAAAAGTAAACATAAAACACAAAATAATCGGCTGACTTTAACATACGCCGATTGTGTCAAAGGCCCCGATTGCTGATAGGCCAAACGCGTAAAGAACCGAGATCTGACGGATCGAATTAAAAAGCACTTTTTATATGGCGAAAGAGTTTATCTGAAAGGTCACTGCATATGGAAATACAGCCAGATTTTTTCAGGTACGAGAAAACTTAAATTCTAATAAAACAAATAACTTCAAAAAGAAGATCTTTTTCAACGTCTCACATGTTTGATAATGTATTAGAACACACATTTTATCATATTCTCGTCTCGTCTATATGTCATGGGTCAAAAATCATCATTGTGACAGCTTATATCGCTTTAATCTTACTAAAGTACCATGTGATGCATCAATTCTAATTATTCTTCCAGCACTCTGTAATATTTTGAAATTTCAAACACCTGGAATGTTCAACACAACAAGACCGAGATCTGATGGTAGGCCAAAATAAAACATGATATAAACATAAATGGCTAAAATTCAAATGACCAAAAAATAACCCTTCATTTTACATGTATGACCAAGGTGGCCAAATATTAGCGATGTCAAAATATCCCAATTTACGGTATCACATATCACGCATATATACATGTATCTGTAACAGCATGCTGCTATTGCTATTGGACTAAACATTTCACAGAATGCTACTGTTTGTAGGTATGCTACCATTGTTGTTCCACTGAGCATTTTATAGAATATTTCCAATTCTAGATATATCACGAGGACGCTGCATTTACTCTTAAGACCTTTGACCTCATAGTCATTTTGTGTAAAATATAAATTCTTCACAATACCCAATATGATACAAAAACTAAATTTTTATTTGAATTTTGTAAAACAAATAACTCATCAGTCATATGGTGGTGCCCAAATTTTAGTGGCGGAGGGGAGACCATTAGCCTTCTGGCTCCACAAATAAACTGGCAAACTTTCTTGCAAAATCAACTTAGGTTCCAATAGACTCAAACCCGCTCTGACCAGAGGTGAGAGACTTATGGTTTAAAGCACTGTAAATTTGTATTTGGAGTTATGTAGACGTTCTTATTTTATGTACAATTCTGCCCGTTATATACACACATGTAGATTTCTGAATTGTTTGTGATGAAATTGATTACATTTTGCTCTTTATTAAAGTGATCTTATGCTTGAAACAAGATGAAATATTTATTGCTACGTGCTACTCTTATTCTTAAACAGTTTTGACAATACACTTAGGGTTAGTATATGGCCTTGGCCCATACCACTGTTTTTCTTTCATAAGTATACATCTGTTTAATATCAATGCTCAACTAATAAAGTTTTATTGACAGAAATGCCTTGTCAGAGCAATTTGTTCCTTCAAAGCTATAACTTTATTATCATGTTTTTATGAGCTGTACTACAATCAATGTTTTGTCAATAGCAGAAACTTACATATATTGTTTCAACATTTCATTAAATATTCATTTAAAGAGGTAACGTGTATGTGGGCGTCGTGTAAACAATAAAACATTAGCTCAAAATGCTGTAGAGTAGTTCTAAAGTTGTTCTGATTTGGATGTAGCTAATAAAATAAATTGATCATGAGTGACTGCATGACTCCATGGCTTATCTCGTTGATCAAAACAAACATCATATCTTGTAAAACATGCTTTTTTTATCATTTTTATCGGTGTTAAAATCTTGTAGGTTTTACCTGTACATAAAACACAATTAACCTATTTACCCCTAACGACACATTTGGACTGGTCTAAGTCATTGATTTATAGAAGAGTCCATTGTTTTTTCAGGGGATGATGAATGGCGAATAAGTGAATGGTTTGACAACTCAGACTACATAAATGCTTTTACTATATTCAATAATTTAATGAATTAAATGTTCCTTTGGGAGTGTTCTCTTAAGATCATTGACAGTTCATATGTAGAGCTTTTACAACACAGTCAAACTTGCATTAAAGGCAACCTCTGTATAATGGGCACCTGCCTTTAAAGGTCATTCATACATAACATTTGTTAACAGTTTAATAATGAATCAATCTCTTTATAAAGGCCACCTGTCTATAAAAGCTACTTTTGCCTGTTCCCTAGGCCCTGAGTATCCTTTATACATGTAGATAAGTTCTCTTTTAATTTTTTTTACACAACTTTTTAAAATCTGATGTTGTTAGTTTGGGTTCTGTAGGAATGATCATTTTCTGAAACTCATCTGAGACACACATTAAATGACCAGACTTCACTCTTCTGCTCATGTGATCAAATGAAAAATTAGGAAATTTAGATAATTAGTTTGGGGTCATATTGTATACACATTCAATTTTGGATTAAGTATCTGAATCATTTTTATGTACACATGTTTTAATGAACACAGGTTGTTCTTTGATGTGATGGAACAAAGTTATGTTACAAGTACGTGTACCGGTATCTGTAGAAACGTGTCAACAATCAAAAACAAGAAAAAAATGAAAAAAAGAAAAAAAACAATGTGACTTACAGACTGATCATGATTTTGTGAAACATACATACAATATGTTGTCAACTGTCCATAAATAACTTCCTGTGTCATAAAATATATAGCATGTATACATGTAACTTCCTGTGACAAATTGTACACATTTACAATGATGCTTCTTTGAAACAAATAAATTTCTATCAAAGGTTATGAAACTAGTCATCAAAGAGAAATTTTATGTCAAAAACTTGAAAAGAAACAAAGGTTTTCAGGAGAGCTCAATTTTCACTTGTTTCTAAGAAAACCTAGAGGAAATTGTAGTTATATACTTCACAGACAATAAGTATTAAAGTGTAAAACAATTAGTTATACCTGCTACAATGTATCATAGAAGTAAAACAGTGAATCCTGAGGGGGGGGGGGGGAATAATGAAATTTCATTTTGATAATCTTTGTTATTTTTTTATCAAAAGAAGTGAAGTTGGATAAGCTAATATACAATGTACATGTATATATATCAAGCAATATCAGTTTATGTTATACAATTATTGACCTTTAACCCTTTCAATACTGCAACATCACAACTGCATAGTGACGTTATACACTGTAGCAGTTTACATTTTCTGCAGTCTGCTCACTTTAGCATATTTTCATCATGATGTCGTTTTGCTGTGCAGTCTGATTTTTAATTTTATGGGTGTGGAATGAATAAATTTGTGAGAGAAATTTTAAGAATATGATCTTATTTTAATAATGTACAAATAGAACTTTTGAATGAAAAATCTGAATAAATCAATACATTCTAAATACATGTATATATTTTATTGTATACACAATTTTCCTTTGCATTTCTTATAAAAAATTGTATGTTTACTCATTATGAAAAAGGAGATGAAAATATTCACTTGTGAATTGATAAAATATCCAAATTGTAAGTTGGACCAATATTTTCAGCTGTGAAAGTGTTAAATTTAATGCTTTGATTTAAATCATTTGTCAACACATGTTCTGCAAAGGAGGTTTCTGCATTGATATTGTATGTAAAATCATCGTCACCGCTAACATTTTATTCGGAATCTATATCTATCTCAGATTCTGTTTCCAAAGAGATAGGGTTTACATGTTGTTCACCTGCAGAATCATCATTCAAACCAGATACTAAAGTCATTTTTAGAGATGGAATCAAAGTTGCATAAACGGAAGCCATTTTTCAACGACTTTCAGTCACCGATTTCAAAATACATGTAATAGCACTTTTATATCCGTCGTAACTTGCTTAGTTTCGCTGGCATCCATTACATGTGCATGAGATAAAAAGACTAAAGTCTCGTTATAATCATGATTTCCGGTCATAAAGTGAAAGTGGGAAAAACCCGAATTGAAAGTGAAGCCATTAAAGGAGAAACATGAGGCAGTTTACAACGTTCTCATAATCAGCGGTTGTATTTCTACCGGACGTTATCGTGATTAGAGAACAATAAATTTAGCGGGCGTTATAGGACACTATCGTATTGAAAGGGTTAGTGAGGTTGACACCTGTATTTATCAATCCCAGTCGGTAGCACGCTTGACTCTTGATCGTGAGGTTGTGAGTTCGAGTGCGGTTGGCAGCAGGTTGGTTTCCTGTCCTTCGGATGAGAAAGTAAAAATCAAGGTCCCCTGTCGCAGTAGATGTGGGCACATTAAAGAACCCTCATTGCTCAATGGTCGTAAGTGCCGAGCATAGGCCAAAATTTGAAGCCCTTCACCAGCACTTGGTGACATCTCCATATGAGTGAAAGATTCCTGAGTGGGACATTAAACAACAATAAACAAACAAACAATCAATCCCAGACTAGTGATATTCACATTAGCCAAGTCAATAACTAAATCTTTTAATGATTACATGTACATGTATCTCAACTGGCTCAACTCAAGGAAATATCACAAAAAAGAACAAGCAGAATATCTACAGTATATGAATGACCATGATAGTTCCTTGGAGGTCAAAGTAGCAGGATTTTAAACAACAACACTCAAGATGTCATACAAGAAATAAGGTCATTATAATCCACATTATTTAAAATTGCCAAGCTCTTGAGTTTCAATGTTACCCATTATTACAGTTATTAGATTTCTATCATTGTCAATCATTTTAACCAATGAAAGTAAAATAATTCTAGCCTCGTTTGATTTGTTAAGACTTATCCAATCAGAAAGCATATCATCAGTCAGCAGTCTGGTGTTCTTCAGTGTGTGTTATAGTACAACACAACGCTGAATATCATTCCGTTTGTATATTACATGTAAGGTACATTCTTTCGAGATGTCTTGTAGTGTTTCAGCCAATCAAGAATGAAGAAATTTGTTATCAATCATTAAACATGTTACACTTAGTGATATCGGCTCATACACAGTAAATAAACATAGAGTGATCAAAGAATACAAAGGTCTTCACATACAAACCAAATTTTACAACCTCCACCCAAAATAAACCTGACCTTGAACTCTCACCAAAATAAAATTTTACATCCCCCAAATGAGCCCGACCTCAACCAATCTTTGTAATCACAGCATTAATTATTGAAAATACACAAAAGTGGACTAAGCCTGCATCTGAAGCATGGCGTGTGTTAAGAGTCATACCAAGTGTAAATATAGTTGATGTATGGGCAGTAGAAGAGGGTACACCTGACCTCAATCATTCTTCTTAATCATACCAAGTGTAGGTATAGTTGATGTATGGACAGTAGAAGAGGATACACCTGACCTCAATTATTCTTCTTAATCATACCAAGTGTACATATAGTTGATGTATGGACAGTAGAAGAGGATACACCTGACCTCAATCATTCTTTTTAATCATACCAAGTGTACATATAGTTGATGTATGGACAGTAGAAGAGGGTACACCTGACCTCAATCATTCTTTTTAATCATACCAAGTGTACATATAGTTGATGTAATGGACAGTAGAAGAGGGTACACCTGACCTCAATCATTCTTCCTTAATTATACCAAGTGTACATATAGTTGATGTCTTATGGACAGTAGAAGAGGATACACCTGACCTCAATCATTCTTCTTAATCATACCAAGTGTACATATAGTTTGATGTATGGACAGTAGAAGAGGGTACACCTGACCTCAATCATTCTTTTTAATCATACCAAGTGTACATATAGTTGATGTGGACAGTAGAAGAGGGTACACCTGACCTCAATCATTCTTCTTAATTATACCAAGTGTAGGTATAGTTGATGTATGGACAGTAGAAGAGGGGTACACCTGACCTCAATCATTCTTTTTAATCATACCAAGTGTACATATAGTTGATGTATGGACAGTAGAAGAGGGTACACCTGACCTCAATCATTCTTCTTAATTATACCAAGTGTACATATAGTTGATGTATGGACAGTAGAAGAGGGTACACCTGACCTCAATCATTCTTCTTAATTATACCAAGTGTAGGTATAGTTGATGTATGGACAGTAGAAGAGGGGTACACCTGACCTCAATCATTCTTTTTAATCATACCAAGTGTACATATAGTTGATGTATGGACAGTAGAAGAGGGTACACCTGACCTCAATCATTCTTCTTAATCATACCAAGTGTAGGTATAGTTGATGTATGGACAGTAGAAGAGGGTACACCTGACCTCAATCATTCTTTTTAATCATACCAAGTGTACATATAGTTGATGTATGGACAGTAGAAGAGGGTACACCTGACCTCAATCATTCTTCTTAATCATACCAAGTGTAGGTATAGTTGATGTATGGGCAGTAGAAGAGGATACACCTGACCTCAATCATTCTTCTTAATCATACCAAGTGTACATATAGTTGATGTATGGACAGTAGAAGAGGGTACACCTGACCTCAATCATTCTTTTTAATCATACCAAGTGTACATATAGTTGATGTGGACAGTAGAAGAGGGTACACCTGACCTCAATCATTCTTTTTAATCATACCAAGTGTACATATAGTTGATGTATGGACAGTAGAAGAGGGTACACCTGACCTCAATCATTCTTTTTAATCATACCAAGTGTACATATAGTTGATGTATGGACAGTAGAAGAGGGTACACCTGACCTCAATCATTCTTCTTAATTATACCAAGTGTACATATAGTTGATGTATGGACAGTAGAAGAGGGTACACCTGACCTCAATCATTCTTCTTAATTATACCAAGTGTAGGTATAGTTGATGTATGGACAGTAGAAGAGGATACACCTGACCTCAATCATTCTTCTTAATTATACCAAGTGTACATATAGTTGATGTATGGACAGTAGAAGAGGATACACCTGACCTCAATCATTCTTCTTAATCATACCAAGTGTACATATAGTTGATGTATGGACAGTAGAAGAGGGTACACCTGACCTCAATCATTCTTTTTAATCATACCAAGTGTACATATAGTTGATGTATGGACAGTAGAAGAGGGTACACCTGACCTCAATCATTCTTTTTAATCATACCAAGTGTACATATAGTTGATGTATGGACAGTAGAAGAGGGTACACCTGACCTCAATCATTCTTCTTAATCATACCAAGTGTAGGTATAGTTGATGTATGGACAGTAGAAGAGGGTGCACCTGACCTCAATCATTCTTTTTAATCATAGCATTAAAAATAAACTTAGCAGACTAATTCTGCATCTGAAGCATACATTGTAGTACTGTTAAAACCACCTACCTGACTAAAAGTGGTCTGATTAGCAAAATGGTCTCATTATTGAGGTCTGTTCATATTATATATTTACTTGCAGATGGAACTTTCATAAATGCAATTTTGTCTCATATTAAAGTGGTTTTAAGGTGAGGATACTTTGTCATGCAAGTTAATGTATGAGCTGTAGAATAGGGAAATCCTGACCTCAACCAGGAAAACCTGACCTCAACCAGGAAATTCTGACCTCAACCAGGAAAATCTAGCCTCAAACAGGTAAATCTGACCTCAACCAAGAAAACCTGACTTCAAACAAGTAAATCTGACCCCAAGGTTCAACTAATCTTCTCATCCAGATGCCGAGATCAATGTCACAGCAATAACCCCCTCCTCCCTCAACTTCATAGAGGTGAACTAAAAATGGTTTCTATTTTCAGATTTTCATCTGAATGCTCATGTACATACTGTCATTAACAGACAGTCATTACCTTGTGTTAGAAATATCAGGCCAGAAACAGTTTTGATCTTGGAATCCCTTGAGACCCTTTACAACTGAATGCCTATTTCAAACTTTGTGGAGCCGGCCTGGCTCACTCGGTAGCGCGCTCGACTCTTGATCGTGAGGTCGTGAGTTCGAATCCCGCCGGCGACAGGTTTGGTTTCCTGTCTTTCGGATGAGACAGTAAAAACTGGAGGTCCCGTGTCACAGTAGGTGTCGGCATGTTAAAGAACCCTCACTGCTCAATGGCCGTAAGTGCCGAGCATAGGCCAAAAATTTGAAGCCCTTCACCGGCATTTGGTGACGTCTCCATATGAGTGAAATATTCTTGAGTGGGACGTTAAACAACAACAAACAAACAAACAATCAAACTTTGTGAGAAAGACACAATTGCTAAGCCAATGGAATTTTGTTGATTTAACCTCAACATATCAAGCATATTGTTTTTTGATTTTCAGAAAGAAGAGTATAGTCTACTTACAAAGAGGTGTCAGAGCTGTCCAGTATTGTACCACATGGTCCAAATTTGCAGTTAGGACTTACACCGTATAATGACTTGGTCCGTCTGTAATAAAACAGAAATATAATACAAATTATAATAGCCACACAAGTCTATCAAACAGTGTTACAATATAAAATGGTTCCACTACATTGTAGAACATACATGTACACCGGTGATGGACATTGTAAACACTAGCCAAGTACATAAAATATATAAAACAGTACAATATGTCATATACAGTACATATATAATACTGTATATGTTATACGGTACATAAAATATATAAAACAGTACAATATGTCATATACAGTACATATATAATACTGTATATGTTATACAGTACATATATAATACTGTATATGTTATACAGTACATATATAATACTGTATATGTTATACGGTACATAAAATATATAAAACAGTACAATATGTCATATACAGTACATATATAATACTGTATATGTTATACAGTACATATATAATACTGTATATGTTATACAGTACATATATAATACTGTATATGTTATACAGTACATAAAATATATAAAACAGTAAAATATGTCATATACAGTACATATATAATACTGTATATGTTATACAGTACATATATAATACTGTATATGTTATACAGTACATATATAA
Source organism: Atrina japonica (assembly GCA_030159075.1). Classification (NCBI taxonomy): domain Eukaryota; kingdom Metazoa; phylum Mollusca; class Bivalvia; order Pterioida; family Pinnidae; genus Atrina; species Atrina japonica. The sequence continues at coordinate 512,997 of BROG01000307.1, forward strand.
TACTGTATATGTTATACAGTACATATATAATACTGTATATGTTATACAGTACATATATAATACTGTATATGTTATACGGTACATAAAATATATAAAACAGTACAACATGTCATATACAGTACATATATAATACTTTATATGTTATACAGTACATATATAATACTGTATATGTTATACAGTACATATATAATACTGTATATGTTATACAGTACATATATAATGCTGTATATGTTATACGGTACATATATAATGCTGTATATGTTATACAGTACATAAAATATATAAAACAGTACAATATGTCATATACAGTACATATATAATACTGTATATGTTATACAGTACATAAAATATATAAAACAGTACAATATGTCATATAGTACATATATAATACAGTATATGTTATACAGTACATAAAATATATAATAGAGAAAAACATGTGATACATGTAGTTGGAACAATTCAGTCATATCGACAGAAATGGGAAATCAATATTAATTATCATTCCCCAGTCATCAGAATATGCTGTTTATATTATATATGTTTGATCATATGATAAAAAGAATCTGTCACGAGTTTCCATTCATATCATATTTATGATACTTGTTATGAACTTTCCAATTTTGCTCGCCAGAGACTCGCAAAATGGAAAATTCTAAATTTGTATCATAAATGTGATATGAATGGAAACTCGTGACAGATCCTACATATGACTGTGTATATGTATGATTACAGTACAATAGGTTATAAAGTACAGCACATATATGATACAGTAAAAATGTTATAATAAAGTAAATGCTAACTAAAGTACAGAATATATAATTATACTATAGTACAACATGTTACAAAGTACAGTATATATAATTATACTATAGTACAACATGTTATAAAGTACAGTATATATAATTATACTATAATACAACATGTTATAACATACAGTATATATAATTATACTATAGTACAACATGTTATAAAGTATAGTATATATAATTATACTATAGTACAACATGTTATAAAGTACAGTATATATAATTATACTATAGTACAACATGTTATAAAGTATAGTATATATAAATTATAATTATACTATAGTACAACATGTTATAAAGTACAGTATATATAATTATACTATAGTACAACATGTTATAAAGTACAGTATATATAATTATACTATAGTACAACATGTTATAAAGTACAGTATATATAATTATACTATAGTACAACATGTTATAAAGTACGGTATATATAATTATACTATAGTACAACATGTTATAAAGTACGGTATATATAATTATACTATAGTACAACATGTTATAAAGTACGGTATATATAATTATACTATAGTACAACATGTTATAAAGTACGGTATATATGATTATACTACAGTACAACATGTTATAAAGTACAGTATATATGATTATACTACAGTACAACATGTTATAAAGTACAGTATATATAATTATACTATAGTACAACATGTTATAAAGTACAGTATATATAATTATACTATAGTACAACATGTTATAAAGTACAGTATATATAATTATACTATAGTACAACATGTTATAAAGTACAGTATATATAATTATACTATAGTACAACATGTTATAAAGTACAGAATATATAATTATACTATAGTACAACATGTTATAAAGTACAGTATATATAATTATACTATAGTACAACATGTTATAAAGTACAGTATATATAATTATATTATAGTACAACATGTTATAAAGTACAGTATATATAATTATATTATAGTACAACATGTTATAAAGTACAGTATATATAATTATACTATAGTACAACATGTTATAAAGTACAGTATATATAATTATACTATAGTACAACATGTTATAAAGTACAGTATATATAATTATACTATAGTACAACATGTTATAAAGTACAGCATATATAATTATACTATAGTACAACATGTTATAAAGTACAGCATATATAATTATACTATAGTACAACATGTTATAAAGAACAATACATGTAATTATACTATAGTACAACATGTTATAAAGAACAATACATATAATTATACTATAGTACAACATGTTATAAAGAACAATACATATAATTATACTATAGTACAACATGTTATAAAGAACAATACATGTAATTATACTATAGTACAACATGTTATAAAGAACAATACATGTAATTATACTATAGTACAACATGTTATAAAGAACAATACATATAATTATACTATAGTACAACATGTTATAAAGAACAATACATATAATTATACTATAGTACAACATGTTATAAAGAACAATACATATAATTATACTATAGTACAACATGTTATAAAGAACAATACATGTAATTATACTATAGTACAACATGTTATAAAGAACAATACATATAATTATACTATAGTACAACATGTTATAAAGAACAATACATATAATTATACTATAGTACAACATGTTATAAAGAACAATACATGTAATTATACTATAGTACAACATGTTATAAAGAACAATACATATAATTATACTATAGTACAACATGTTATAAAGAACAATACATGTAATTATACTACATGTATAGTATTAATTGTTATAAAGGTTAGTGACTGGCTTTCTGGATTATATAAGCTTTTTATGAATTTAGAATTAAAACACTCTAGATCTACAGATAAACATGATACATGTATAGAAATTAACAATTTAATCCGAACACGAGGGCCGATGGCCCTTAACGGTCACCTGAATGAAAATATGCTGATCATAGCTTACTTGTACAAGAAAATTATACCATGTTTTTGGCTCTTTTTGGAGCCACGATGGTTCATAGTATTTTTTAATTGCAAACCTCATGCATCTTCTAATAATTATATGGATACCTGCCACTTCTGGTTACAGCTGAACCATTGGTTCTTGAGAAGAGGATAATAATGTCTCATAATTTACAAAACAACAGATATCTTCCATTCATGAAGGTGTATGTAACCTTGACATTTGACCCCATGACCCCAAGACATTAAAAATTGGTCTTACTGATCTTTAGATAATCCCTTAAAACCTTTTCATATATCTCTGTATACAAAATGTCAATCAGGTTTGAGTTAATAAGCCATTTATATACTATACTACATGTATACTATACTATACTATACTGCACTATACTATATGTATACTATACTGTACTGTACTATACTGTACTATACTATACTGTACTATACCATACTATACTACATGTATACTATACTATACTGTACTATACTATACTATACTATACTGTACTATACTGTACTGTACTATACTGCACTATACTGTACTATACTATACTGTACTATACTATACTGCACTATACTGTACTGTACTATACTATACTGTACTGTACTATACTGTACTATACTGCACTATACTGTACTATACTATACTGTACTATACTATACTGCACTATACTGTACTGTACTATACTATACTGTACTATACTATACTGTACTATACTGCACTATACTGTACTATACTATACTGTACTATACTATACTGTACTATACTATACTGTACTATACTGTACTGTACTATACTGTACTATACTGTACTATACTATACTGTACTATACTATACTGTACTATACTATACTATACTGTACTATACTATACTGTACTATACTATACTGCACTATACTGTACTGTACTATACTATACTGTACTATACTATACTGTACTATACTGCACTATACTGTACTATACTATACTGTACTATACTATACTGTACTATACTATACTGTACTATACTATACTGTACTATACTGCACTATACTATACTGTACTATACTATACTGTACTATACTATACTGTACTATACTGCACTATACTGTACTATACTATACTGTACTATACTATACTGTACTATACTATACTGTACTATACTGTACTGTACTATACTGTACTATACTGCACTATACTATACTGTACTATACTATACTGCACTATACTGTACTATACTGTACTATACTATACTGCACTATACTGTACTATACTATACTGTACTATACTGTACTATACTGCACTATACTGTACTATACTATACTGTACTATACTATACTGCACTATACTGTACTGTACTATACTATACTGTACTGTACTATACTGTACTATACTGCATTATACTGTACTATACTATACTGTACTATACTATACTGCACTATACTGTACTGTACTATACTATACTGTACTATACTATACTGTACTATACTGTACTGTACTATACTGTACTATACTGTACTATACTATACTGTACTATACTATACTGCACTATACTGTACTATACTATACTGTACTATACTATACTGTACTATACTGTACTATACTGCACTATACTGTACTATACTATACTGTACTGTACTATACTGTACTGTACTATACTGTACTATACTATACTGTACTATACCATACTATACTACATGTATACTATACTATACTGTACTATACTATACTGTACTATACTGTACTGTACTATACTGTACTATACTGTACTATACTATACTGCACTATACTGTACTATACTATACTGTACTATACTATACTGTACTGTACTATACTGCACTATACCATACTATACTGTACTATACTATACTACATGTATACTATACTGTACTATACTATACTGTACTATACTGCACTATACTATACTATACTGCACTATAATGTACTATACTATAGTGTACTATACTATACTGTACTATACTATACTATACTGTACTATACTATACTACATGTATACTATACTGTACTATACTATACTGTACTATACTATACTGTTCTATACTGCACTATACTATACTATACTATACTGCACTATACTGTACTATACTATACTGTACTATACTATACTATACTGCACTATACTGTACTATACTATACTGTACTATACTGTACTATACTATACTATACTATACTGTACTATACTATACTGTACTATACTGTACTATACTATACTATACTATACTGCACTATATTGTACTATACTATACTGTACTATACTATACTACATGTATACTATACTGTACTATACTGCACTATACTATACTATACTATACTGCACTATACTATACTATACTGCACTATACTATACTATACTATACTGTACTATACTATACTACATGTATACTATACTGTACTATACTGCACTATACTATACTATACTATACTATACTATACTGCACTATACTATACTATACTGTACTATACTATACTATACTGTACTATACTATACTACATGTATACTATACTGTACTATACTGCACTATACTATACTATACTATACTATACTGTACTATACTATACTACATGTATACTATACTGTACTATACTATACTGTACTATACTATACTGTACTATACTATACTGTACTATACTGTACTATACTATACTGTACTATACTATACTATACCATACTATACTACATGTATACTATACTATACTATACTATACTATACTGTACTATACTGTACTATACTATACTATACTGTACTATACTATACTATACTGTACTATACTATACTATACTATACTGTACTATACTATACTGTACTATACTGTACTATACTATACTATACTATACTGTAACATACATGTACAGGTCTACCAAGCTAAATTGGCACATGGTTATAAACATGAGTCTAAATCAAATCATAACAGGGGTGACAAGCCACTTGTCATCACAAAAGTATTAGAGTTTCAGTAATGCATGGAGTCTGTGCAAGGCAATATGTTTTACCTGTACAACCTATATTTGGAAAGTAGATTGTATCGTTATGGTTTTTGACTCTACCTGGATGTGCCACTTTACCTTGGTACATGTCAATTGAAGCACTCGCTCATGGCTCATTTATGAACAGATTTTGTTTTATTTTGCAAAAATATTGACTTAAAAATCATGCATATAAAATTTTAAAGAAATTTGATCATTGATTAATGAAAAGAAGATTTTAAAAGATGTACACTGTTTTGACACTTTCAGTCCCTTTGGGAGCCCCTATGGGGCCTACCCTTTTTATTTGCAAACTTTATGCAGTTTCACATGAGGATAGTTCCTTAGACGTTTGGTTAAAATTGGTCCATTGGTTCTTGAGAAAAAGTTGAAATATTTAAAAGTTGACAAAAATCTGACCCATGACCATGACATTTTGTTACAATGATCCTTAGACACATGTTATTCCTAATAATTTTCTCATATACATTTTGATAGAAAGAGTCAACAATTCTGAGTTAATAAACCATTTGTATAACATTGTACTGTATGTCATTTAATGCGCTTGCTTGAGGCTCGTTTATGAACAGATTTCAATTTCATTTGCAAACTATGTAGATATTGACTTAAAAATCTTGCATAGCATATTTGAAAGAAATCTGAATATTGCTTTATGAGAAGAAGATTCTTAATAATGTACCAAATTCTGGTCCTTTTTGGCCAAATATTTAGTTCCTATGGGTCCTAGCCACTTTTCATTTGCAACCTTTATGCTGCTTCAAATGAGGGTAGTTCTTGTCATGTTAGTTTGGTTAATTGGCCCACTGGTCCTTGAGAAGTCAAAAATGTCTTAAAGTTAACCAACGTATGACAGACAATGACACACAAAAGGTTATAGCAAAAGGTCACCCCAAGCCTTTGGCTCGGATCACCTAAAAATGTCACAAATCTACAGATAAAATATACAATTCACAAAACAGTCCTAGACCTGAAAATAAACAGAAAAGTCAAATAGCACAGTTGTTGAGCGGGGAATAAAGTGCATTTCCTGTGAAGCCTGTCATAATCGAAAACAGAGTAGAACGATCTGTATGATAATCAAAAGGTTACTCCATCCTGCCAAGTTATCTACCTCAGACAATACATGTACATCATGATTCATAGATTTAAATAAAAATCAAAATGAAAAGAATTAAAGCAATGAAAAGAGTTAAAACACATACCAGAAGTACTGCATAAGATAGAAGAGTCTAACAACTAAACTAAATCAAACAATCTAAATGTTAACAAAAAGTTGTTGTTTTTTTCAATTTCTATTGTTTCTACGTTTTTATGTTTTTTATTAATATTTTCTAACAACTACCAGTATTTGGTTAAAAGTCACGTTAAACCTGACATTGCATGTTTTATAATAACGGAAATATTCAGCTGGGAAGGTGTTTGTAATTTCAGAATCACATTTTATATTTAGGACAAATCCAAGTGTCTATGTACTTGTAAAAGGTAAAAAGAATGATACACTAGAGCATCATGTAGTTATTGTACAGTCACAAATCCAAGTGTCCATGTACTTGTAAAAGGTAAAAAGAATGATACACTAGAGCATCATGTAGTTATTGTACAGTCAAACTTGTCTATAAAAGCCACTCAACAGGATAAAGTAGCTGTTATAGACAGATAGCTTTTAATTCATTATAAAAAATTAACAAAGGTTCTATCTGAAATTGAATGGTCTTTATAGGCAGGTGTCCTTTTAGAACATAGGTGGTGTTTAATGTAAGTTTGACTGTAGTTGAAACTGACACTTCAGGACATCACGCCCTTTATCAATTTCATGTTTTGTAACTTCTAATTTTAAAGGTTAATACCACACTTCTGGTCAGAGCAGGTTCGAATCCCACTGGAACCTAAGATGATTTTTTGTGAGAAAGTTTACCAGTTTACATGCGGAAGGCTGGTACATTGTAACCGTGTTCTCCATTAAAAACTGTTGAGTGTGGCGTAAAACAATAATCAAAATCAAATAAAATCATTGTAATAACACATGTACACATTACACATGTGAACAAATTATATGTACACATCATTTATACATGTACACATTACACAAATTATATGTACACATTACACATTTATACATGTACACAATACACATGTATACATTACACATTTACACATGTACACATTATACAAATACACATGTACACATTACACATTTACACATGTATACATTACACATTTATGGTACACATTACACATGTATACAAATTATATGTACACATCATTTATACATGTACACATTACACAAATTATATATACACATACACATTACACAAATTATATATACACATACACATTACACATGTACACATTACACAAATACACATGTACACATTACACATTTATACATGTACACAAATACACATGTACACATTACACATGTACACATTACACATTTATACATGTACACATTACACATTAATACATGTACACATTACACATTTATACATGTACACATTACACATTTATACATGTACACATTACACATGTACACATTACACATGTACACATTACACATTTATACATGTACACATTACACATTTATACATGTACACATTACACATTTATACATGTACACATTACACATGTACACATTACACATGTACACATTTATACATGTACACATTACACATTTATACATGTACACATTACACATTTATACATGTACACATTACACATGTACACATTACACATGTACACATTTATACATGTACACATTACACATGTACACATTACACATGTACACAGCATAGACTTTCGTTTGTTTAAATGTTGTTGTTTTACACATCAATATTTTAGTCATATGGTACATGTTTTTAATGGAGGAGAAGAGACCACTAGCTTTCTGCAAGTAAACTGGCAAACTTTCTCACACAATCAGTTTAGGTTCCAGCAGGACTTGAAACCGTGCTCACTCCAGGTCAGAGAGTAATTTTCAATGTTCAAAATCCACAATACAATACTTGTAATTTGGATAGTAATAAATAGATTAGATGTCAAGAGCAGTGATCAGTTCCAACAATAATCCAGTACTCAAGTGTACCTTATTTTATACTGGCTGACAAATATGTCAAAATTTACAATGAATAGCAAATATGAATTCTGATCATGTTTAAACAATGTCAACTTTAACCAATTAAAACTGAATGCATTTCATGGCTCATATATCCCTCTCTGTAAACGAGGTAATCTGTCTCTTATTTTTAATGTATGTTTTTGTCTTTTCATCTACAAGCATCTCTGTACAAGTAACATATATACATGTATATGTTGTCTGTCTCCATTAATCTGTGTCTATATTTTTATCTAGTATATGTATCTATATACTGATGTTTCTATCTATAATTTGTAAATATGTCTCTATTTATCTAACAGTCTGTCCATCTATCATCTATCTGCCTACCTATCCATCAATCTAAAACTATCTATCTATCTCTATTTATCTATCTATCTATCTATCAGTCTGTCTGTTTGTCTATCTATCTCTGTTTATGTTCTGACTGCCTGTCTATTTATTTATTAAGATCTACATATATTCATTGGTGTACATTGTATCTTTAGATATATTGGTATTCATGTACAATACTGATTTAAAAACCTTTCTAAAAGTGAATACCAATATATCTTAAGATAGTACACCAAGATGAACTTATCAATGGAAAACTATTTCTAAAATTGTTATGGCATACACCTTAACAGAAATATTTCTACTTCTTTACATCCAGGATCTTCATTCATTCTTAACAATTCACAACAGTTTACTCTAGCGAAAGAATAGGCAGATCCTTATTTTCCCACATCCTGATGTCTGCCATTCATATGTAATCAAAACTATATTATATAAGCCAGAGTATATATATATATATATATATATATATATATATATATATATATATATATATACACACACAAATGTATGTATGTATATATATATATATATATATATATATATATATATATATATATATATATATATATATAGTTATGTTGTGATAACACAGTTACATAAGTATAATAGTATTCTAATCATTATTCCTTATTCAGACCATTTTTTCTAATTCTGATCATTGTTTTTTTTCTGACATTTTTTCCCCAATTCTAAACATTTTTTCCTCAATTCTAAACATTTTCCCCTCAATTCTAAATATTTCTTTTTTCTAATTCTGATACCCTTTTATAAATCTTTTTAATTAGACAATACAGCAACAATTTGCAGTGAACTTGCAGTGACCATGTTTTACACAAAAAGTATAAATAATGAATGACAGACAAGTAAAATATCTCATGTTTAGAAGGTAAATCTGAGATTTAACTTTATCTTGTTGAAATGAGATGCAAGAGTTTAGGCTTTGATCTAATTTTTTATTTTGAATTTTGTTTTACGTCACACAGTTAACACTCAACAATTTTTCAGTTATATGAAGGTGGCCCGTTTTTAATGGTGGAGGAAAGAACCTGTTTACTGTGTACCTAGGAAGAGACCACCGGCCTTACGCAAGTAAACTGGCTAACTTCCTCACAAAAATCAGCTTAGGTTCCAACAGGGCCGGACCAGAAGTGAGAGACTCCATGGTTCAAAGCGCAATGCTTTAACCACTCAGCCACAGAGACCTGAGGGTTTAGACAAACACAAAGTATTATGAAGTAATAAGAAGACAATTTTGTAGATGTTAAAATGACTACATACATGTACATGTCACTATACAAGGATACATTGCAGTCCTGATGTCAGTGACCTGTATAGGAGTTAGATTACATTTCTTTTTTTTCTTATTACAATCATAGATATTTTGATCGCCATGATAGATTGACCTGGGGATTATTCTATCCCAACCCCTTGCGATATATTGAAACAACCCCCCCCCCCCGAATACATTGTACATGTTTACTAGAGGAGTGGGGGTTAATATATTGCACAGGTGTGGTCAAAATATTGCAAGGGGGATCAAAATATTGTATAACATCGGTTCTTAGAAAACTAAGAATGACTTCAATCAATGGTGATATATTACTACATAGTCAAGTTACATGTAGCAACATGTGCCCAGAAGACAGACTTCAAAGTGAAATGGTCTGCTATTTATAATTACCATGTGTCCATTTAGCAGATGCATCTAATAACCAGACACAAACATACATCTTGATGTCTATCTATTTAAATGGCTTGTTGTCTATATTTTGTATCTACTAATTTGTCTATCTATTTATTTTTCTATCAGTTTTGTTTATTTACATGTACATATATTTGCATTTATCGTTGTTGACATGTATCTTGGGACATAAAAATAAAGTAACAATTAAGGTATCAGGGATTTTCCTTGGCCATCTTTATTTCCGGTAACACTAACAGGGCCAATTCCCAATGCAAAAATGGCTTGTATTTTTACAAAATATATGAAATATTCCGAATTTGGAGTTTCAGAATAAAGCATTTTCAAACAAATATCCCAAATTAAATTTTTATGTTCTTTTTAAAATGTTGTATTCTTCTCTTTTTTTTTTGGACCCTGAACCCCAAATTTAGGAGGCAGGAATTGCCTGGGTATACCTGTACATATTAGTATGAACTCACTTTTGATACAACACTATATGCATATAATTATAAGCAAACCTATCTGATTGGTCTGTATCTGTCACATGACTTTAACTTATATAAGTAAAATATTAACATTAAACATGCATTGTTCCATAAGTTTTTGTTTAAATATAAATGCTCAAAATACATCAAAAGCATGGACTGCATTCATTGAACATTACTACATGTAGTACTACAACACTGATCTGGGTTAATGGTGCGAGATTTTACCTGTTTTCTCCCGTGTGATGCCTTGACATAAAACAAAAATAAAAAATTGTAATACATATACATATATAAATAAATTATAGTAATATAATACATATTTACATAAAATATGATAATGTAATACATTGTACATATATATATACATAAAATATAATGTCATAAATACATGTATATACATCTGTACTATGATGTACATAAAATATAATAATGTTATAAATATACTATATATTGTATACATAAAATATAATAATGTTATAAATATACTGTATATTGTATACATAAAATATAATAATGTTATAAATATACTGTATATTGTATACATAAAATATGATAATGTTATAAATATACTGTATATTGTATACATAAAATATGATAATGTTATAAATATACTGTATATTGTATACATAAAATATGATAATGTTATAAATATACTGTATATTGTATACATAAAATATGATAATGTTATAAATATACTGTATATTGTATACATAAAATATGATAATGCAATACATATATAGTATGATAATGATTCACATACATGTATATATACACTGTACATATACACATATACTGGTACATGTACATAATATATAATAATGTTATACATAGACTGTACATAGGCGTCGGAAGCAAATTGAAAGTGGGGGGGGCTAAACCAACTTAAAAAACACACACCAGAAACATCTGGGGACTAAGCCCCAATTTTAACACCTATGTCTATCTTTGCAAAAAAAAAGTGGGGGGGGGGGGGGGGGGGGGGGGGGGGGGGGGGGCTAAGCACCCTCTAGCCTCCCCGGTTCCGACGCCTATGCTGTATACATAAAATATAATAATGTTATACATACATACATACAATTGTATGTGTGTATTATAAGTTATTAGGTTTGTCCATGGAAATATGATATGCGGGTTGATCAAGTCTATGCAAGGCTCCTCTTCGCCTCGCCTTCCATGGACTTGATGAACCTCGCCTCGCCTTCCATGGACTTGATGAACCTCGCCTTGCCTTCCATGGACTTGATGAACCGACATATTTTCGTAGACGGTCAGTAACAAACCTAATAATTGTTTTATTTTGATGAGGACCATATTCAATTGCCACTGTATATAGAATGGTGTTTCGTATCAGCCACGATTGTCGTCTATCTTTTGCTACTGACTGTCCATAGAACCATGCACAGCAGTCATGGGACACTATTTATCAAATGAAATGGTGACATTTCAGTCCGAGGCAACACAAAAATATATATATACACTATTGTACATAGAACATATATATAAAACTACATTTACAATGAAAAAATACAACAACTGGTCAAACACTGCCGAGATAATGATACACACAGGGCTCAACACACAGGTTTGTCCAATTGTCCAGGACAAGTCCATTTTGTGGTGAGACAAATGTTACTTCTTATTTACATACATGTATTATAGTACATCTATGTATTCAAACAGAACATAAGATAATTGATATAAATAAGTAAATGGAAAGTAAAGTCCATTAGATGTTAGCGATTACATATAGTAAAGAGAAAGTAAGCCCTATAGATGTTAATTAGTGATTACATATGGTAAAGAGAAAGTAAGTCCTATAGACGTTAGTGATTACATACAGTAAAGAGAAAGTAAGTCCTATAGACGTTAGTGATTACATACAGTAAAGAGAAAGTAAGTCCTATAGACGTTAGTGATTACATACAGTAAAGAGAAAGTAAGTCCTATAGACGTTAGTGATTACATACAGTAAAGAGAAAGTAAGCCCTATAGATGTTAATTAGTGATTACATACAGTAAAGAGAAAGTAAGTCCTATAGACGTTAGTGATTACATACAGTAAAGAGAAAGTAAGTCCTATAGACGTTAGTGATTACATACAGTAAAGAGAAAGTAAGTCCTATAGACGTTAGTGATTACATACAGTAAAGAGAAAGTAAGTCCTATAGACGTTAGTGATTACATACAGTAAAGAGAAAGTAAGCCCTATAGATGTTAATTAGTGATTACATACAGTAAAGAGAAAGTAAGTCCTATAGACGTTAGTGATTACATACAGTAAAGAGAAAGTAAGTCCTATAGACGTTAGTGATTACATACAGTAAAGAGAAAGTAAGTCCTATAGACGTTAGTGATTACATACAGTAAAGAGAAAGTAAGCCCTATAGACGTTAGTGATTACATACAGTAAAGAGAAAGTAAGTCCTATAGACGTTAGTGATTACATACAGTAAAGAGAAAGTAAGTCCTATAGACGTTAGTGATTACATACAGTAAAGAAAAAGTAAGTCCTATAGACGTTAGTGATTACATGCAGTAAAAGAGAAAGTAAGTCTTATAGATGTTAGTGATTACATGCAGTAAAGAGAAAGTAAGTCCTATAGACGTTAGTGATTACATACAGTAAAGAGAAAGTAAGTCCTATAGACGTTAGTGATTACATACAGTAAAGAGAAAGTAAGTCCTATAGACGTTAGTGATTACATACAGTAAAGAGAAAGTAAGCCCTATAGACGTTAGTGATTACATACAGTAAAGAGAAAGTAAGTCCTATAGACGTTAGTGATTACATACAGTAAAGAGAAAGTAAGTCCTATAGACGTTAGTGATTACATACAGTAAAGAAAAAGTAAGTCCTATAGACGTTAGTGATTACATACAGTAAAGAGAAAGTAAGTCTTATAGATGTTAGTGATTACATGCAGTAAAGAGAAAGTAAGTCCTATAGACGTTAGTGATTACATACAGTAAAGAGAAAGTAAGTCCTATAGACGTTAGTGATTACATACAGTAAAGAGAAAGTAAGTCTTATAGATGTTAGTGATTACATGCAGTAAAGAGAAAGTAAGTCCTATAGACGTTAGTGATTACATACAGTAAAGAGAAAGTAAGTCCTATAGACGTTAGTGATTACATACAGTAAAGAGAAAGTAGGTCTTATAGATGTTAATAATTACACTGAGTAAAGAGAAAGTAAGTCCTATAGACGTTAGTGATTACATACAGTAAAGAGAAAGTAAGTCCTATAGACATTAGTGATTACATGCAGTAAAGAGAAAGTAGGTCTTATAGATGTTAATAATTACACAGAGTAAAGAGAAAGTAAGTCCTATAGACGTTAGTGATTACACAGAGTAAAGAGAAAGTAAGTCTATAGACATAAGTGATTACATACAGTAAAGAGAAAGTAAGTCCTATAGACGTTAGTGATTACATACAGTAAAGAGAAAGTAGGTCTTATAGATGTTAATAATTACACTGAGTAAAGAGAAAGTAAGTCCTATAGACGTTAGTGATTACATACAGTAAAAAGAAAGTAAGTCTTATAGATGTTAGTGATTACATACATGTAGCTATGAAGGGTGTGTGTGTGTACTTTGATCTGTACATATACAATGTAATAATGATAGTAATATATATATATATATATATATATATATATATATATATATATATATATATATATATATATATATATATATATATAAAACATTATTTTATGCACTAGCATATATATATATATATATATACCTTACATGTAGTTAAACTTAACAATAAGTACATGTACAATCGTACTATATTATAACACTTAGAAGTAAGAAAAACAATGACTAAACAGATTGACATAATTCCTTTGTTTCCTGTTATCTCCCCCTGGTAATGGTTTTGAGTAGGATTACATGTAATTTAAACACATATTGATACGATATGACTGTACATGAACCAGGAAGGAAGTTCTTGATTGTTCTATACGTAGTTGACTACTCACACAGGAGAACTGTCATGTTTTATTGTTTATATTGCCTACGCTACTTCAACCAATGACATCACTTACTACCAGTACGTATGTATGTGTTTGATGCACTCTAACTAAAGTTCTCACAAGTAGACAGATAAAGTTATCTTTGAAAGCACATCAATTGAACACTCTACAAAAAAATTATCACAGAGAAAAGTTATATTGTATATCTATCAAAGAACAATCATACTGATCAGGGAGAAGAAAGGCAAACAATAAACAAAGATCTGATTGTCTGAGTTGACCCCATTGCCTGACCGAAAAAGTCCTACATTGTAAACCTTTTTAGGCATTTAAACCACTTTTGTCTTGTCAAACATTTGACAATTTGTCCAATTTACATATAAAATTACAACGAAAAAACAAACAAAATGTGCAAACCCACCAACCTACATCTTAGATGAGTAATTACTGGTCTGAGTACATATAACCATTTTTAATGATTGCATGATGGTCTTAAACTAATCAGAAGTTATACAATGTACATGCATTAATCAGAAAAAGTTATATCACTCAGAGTTATACACTGTATTAATCAGAGTCACAGTTTATATTAATCAGAGTTATACACTGTATTAATCAGATTCACAGTTTATATTAATCAGAGTTATACACTGTATTAATCAGAGTCACAGTTTATATTAATCAGAGTTATACAATGTATTGATCAGAGTCACAGTTTATATTAATCAGAGTTATACAATGTATTAATCAGAGTCACAGTTTATATTAATCAGAGTTATACACTGTATTAATCAGAGTCACAGTTATACAATGTATTAATCAGAGTTATACAATGTATTGATCAGAGTCACAGTTTATATTAATCAGAGTTATACAATGTATTAATCAGAGTCAGAGTTTATATTAATCAGAGTTATACACTGTATTAATCAGAGTCACAGTTTATATTAATCAGAGTTATACAATGTATTGATCAGAGTCATAGTTTATATTAATCAGAGTTATACAATGTATTAATCAGAGTCATAGTTTATATTAATCAGAGTTATACAATGTATTAATCAGAGTCACAGTTTATATTAATCAGAGTTATACAATGTATTGATCAGAGTCATAGTTTATATTAATCAGAGTTATACACTGTATTAATCAGAGTCACAGTTTATATTAATCAGAGTTATACATTGTATTAATCAGAGTCACAGTTTATATTAATCAGAGTTATACAATGTATTAATCAGAGTCACAGTTTATATTAATCAGAGTTATACAATGTATTGATCAGAGGGACAGTTTATATTAATCAGAGTTATACAATGTATTGATCAGAGTCAGAGTTTATATTAATCAGAGTTATACAATGTATTGATCAGAGTCACAGTTTATATTAATCAGAGTTATACAATGTATTAATCAGAGTTATACAATGTATTGATCAGAGTCACAGTTTATATTAATCAGAGTTATACAATGTATTGATCAGAGGGACAGTTTATATTAATCAGAGTTATACAATGTATTGATCAGAGGGACAGTTTATACTAATCAGAGTTATACAATGTATTGATCAGAGTCAGAGTTTATATTAATCAGAGTTATACAATGTATTGATCAGAGTCAGAGTTTATACTAATCAGAGTTATACAATGTATTGATCAGAGTCACAGTTTATATTAATCAGAGTTATACAATGTATTGATCAGAGTCAGAGTTTATATTATTCAGAGTTATACACTGTATTAAAACAGAGTTATACACTGTAGAATATACAATATTAATATAGTAATCGGAGCTATACAATATATAACCAGATTAATCAGAGTAATATAACACAGTAATAAGAGTTATATGATGTATTAATCAGAGGAACAATTTGTAACATTTAGAGAAACAGTACGTGTATATACATGTACATATAGTTGCAATCAAGATAAATTACAAGAAGGAACTGGTAGGAGCTTTTATTATATATGCCTGCTTGCCTGGACAATCACATCACAGAAATTAATTTCAGCTTAAATCAGTACTATCTGTACCTAAGTGGTTTAATTTTAGCTCTATATGTGCATGTTGACATTGTTATAGTACCTACCGGTATCTCTTTATCATTCATATATAGAGATATATGTATTATATAAATTTAATTACATACATGTACAGATCTACTAGATTCCTCAGAGCTTTTTTTTTAATGTTCAGTGAGGCAGTTCTAGAGTTAATTAGAATGTCCATGGACAAGAAAGGAACTGTTACATATATACACTGTACATGTAACAACTTATCCCCGTTATCATCTGTCTCAGGGGGCTACATCTGTAAAAGTACATGTACTTCCTAAATGTGTGATAACCTGTCATTTATATAACAGGTGTAATTTTCTTTGTAGTAAAACAAAACATTAAAAAGCATTCAGATATATTTATTATGCTTGTAATTCATGTATCAAAACAGTGTTTTTCACACTTTTTTTTCAAAGATACCGTCTACTCTTTCAATTGGGAAAAACAGCGACAAAAATGCTTAAAAAGGGAATTTTTAAAAAGTATGTTTATTAGTTAGCTTGCTGCTACATTACACAATTTTAGTCAAATTCAGTGTATGACATGAATTTATTATTATTTTAAGTTTGCATTGTTTATCAGTCACTTGCCAAAAGTTTATAGTCTTTATCATTATTTCTTATATATTTAGTAAAAAAACATATTGTTTATTATGATTATGACATATGATTATTTGGGTGTAATTTTCTAGTCTGTAATTTCAAAAATTTGAAAATTAAAACAAAAAGTAAAATTTATATACTTACACAGAGAAGAAATTTTCATCACAAAAATTAAACTCTGTTTAAATTGATAATTTTTTTAATTTCTAATTCAGAAAATTAAAATAAAAATATGAAATAAAGCTGTATCCAATTCTCTGTTTAACAGTTAAAATCCTATTGAAATCTGATAGGAAATGGCTTCACAATATCTTTTATAAAATACAGTTTTATATGAATGTGTATGTCTATTAACTTTTGGCAATAGGCTGTAACTAAAGAATCTATCGATAATTGTAATTCAGAATGAAGCAGTTCTCTAGGATCACTAGGAGCACGATCAATTGCATCCATCTTATTGGTATTCGGAGTAACATCATGACAATGTTTTTAGTACTGGAAAAAACATCATCTGAGACTTGGCCATAGGCCAAAATTCTGCCCCAAATGGTTTTTAACAATTTTAGCGTTGTCACATTTTTTTTTTTTTGTAAAATCAGGACAGAATTTCAGCCTAACTTGTCCATTGACTTTGCTTCTGGCTCTTGTTCCAACTCCGGCTGAGGTGATCCATGCCTCGCCTTGCTATTGATCGATTTTATTTGATTTTTAAACACATTGGTGATCTTTGTCAATCCCCTTGAATCTTTAGGCTGGACCTTTTTTTTGTGTAATATTTCCGACATTATGCAACATATTTCTGATATCTTTATCCACTAAATGCTTAACCTCATGGTTGCAAACAAGTGCCCAAGCATTTTAGTAAGCGTATATGAGATCCAGATTCAGACATCAAAATACAAAGTCCGGAACCTCGTAATTAGCCAAGTATGCAAGCATTTAAGTAAGCATTTATGAGTTTTAGATTCAGTCAACAAAATATAAACTCTGGATCCATTATGGGCTGATTTTTACGGATGTAACAACTATTATCATTAAACCGTCATCTAATTGGGAATTTTAAGGTGATTTTTTGGAAAGTTTTAGTAATTTTGCAGAGGGGAAATAGCCCATTATCGGCTAAAAAATACAGAAGTGCAAGACAATGCAAAAATAAAAACTCTTGAGTTACTTCATAACACATGGTGCATGACTGAGTGTCAGTTATCTCCCTTTGCTATGAGATGAGCATACATTTGTACATACATACCTACATGTCCATATGCACAGATCAAAATTTGTGGACACTCACTTAGGATGGCTGGTAAAATTCCCATGTACATAGATCTACCGGTATCAACAATGATCAAATACGCATAAATGTATGATCTATTATTAACTCATTTACCCTCGTAGCCATATTTGGACTCATCCATTTCAAAAGAATGATAGAGTTCACTCGTAGAATTCAGGAGTGAATGATTTAGAATCCAAATTATACAATACTAATGAACTTGTTCACTCTTAATCTATGACAGTAGATCATACTACTAATGTACATGTAGCTATTAATTTCGGATGAATCTAAATGTGACCCATATTGATGATCTTTGAAATTGCATCGTTTTGACTTAATCTGGTACATGGTTGTTTGTACATTTACAGTTAAACTTGTACAAAACGACCCCTTTAGGGACACAACAAAACTTTATAGGGAGGTGGCCTTTATATAGAGGTTGATTTATACACAAATGGTACTACTGGGGACAGCAATAAACGGTCTTTGTGACCAGGTGGTCTTTATACACAGGTGGTTGCTAAAGCAGGTTTTACTGTTTTACTTTTGAATGAAAACCAAAACTTTTATATTCATTCACAGAAAAAAACGATTAGGTCTACCGTAATATTATATAACACGTAAATTTCAGAAATATTTATTTTTGTTATTAAAACTTGTTTACATGTATATATACATGTATATACATACAGATAATGTTTTTTCCTCTTTAAACAACACATTTAAACATTGTCCAATTTTAATTCATGACAGTCCTCATTGTTTTAATCTTTTTGTTGGTTAAATATGAGACAATATGTATTAACCTGTAACATTAGTCTTTATATACAGAGTATAAATATTAGAATGTTTAGATACTATAAAGCAAATCAAATGTACATGTAGGAATACTCATGGAATTGTCACTACTGACAATATGACATACACCAGAAGTACGAATAATATGAAATTTAAAATGCACCTCCTCCCTGTTACCAAACAGAAAAAGTAAATATACATGTATGTTTGAAATCTTTCCTTACGGCACCCCTACCCAGCAATTCTGAAAATCAATTACGATAAAAAGATTCTGACACCACACCCAAAAACTCTTAAATTTTTCATTAAATAGATTCTGAAAATGGTTCACATCAAGTACTATACTTCTTACCAATTAAATTCATTAAATATAATAAAAATGTAATAAAATATAAAAAGTAGAATAATTCTAATTAAAAAAGGAAAAAGAATGGTGATGGTGCCATAAGGAACTATAGCAGCATGAAACTCTGTATATGCATAAACAAATAAAACATATAGTTTTTCCTCTGTAGTGAGGAGAGAACCAGAGATTTATATATGTAGTATTGTAGTCTTGTAGGCCCCTGTGAATAAACTGACATGAAATATATACTTCTGTTCATTTTCGACCGATTATTAACTTACCGGTTTCTTGTTAGGTTTGGCGTCCTCCGTGTGATATCATAAGTATCATAACTATTAAATCCATCGGTTTCTGTTAATCTGCTTTTGTCCAGTTTCTTCGCAATCTCATTTATATTGTTTTCGTTCGGTGCTGGTGCATGCAAGGGTTCAGAGTTGCTTTTCGGTCGGCCGAAATTATCAATTTCACTTGCATCTGCCATTACGCAAAAAGTGTTTTCGTGTGTGACACACAGTGTCAACACAAATTACAATGCGAAAATGCTATGTCAGACCACGTTATGTGTCCAGGTTTACCTATGAGTAAATGCAATGCAGGAAGTGTTTACATTCTAAAACACACATTTACAGCGACAATATTTATTCATCAGTGTCATTAGCACGCTTGCTTCGAAAAATCGATACGAAAACTGTCTTTATCAACTCGGTTCTTGAGCATATTCCGAGTGTTTATCGCCGTTCTTGTATGACCGCGTTGTTTCTTATGTATTCCAATTAGCTTTCCAGACATGGGTATTTTGAACGCATCTACATAATGGAGTTCAACATTTTACACTATACAACGAAATTCCTACCAGATTTTAAGGTACTTTTTTTTAGCCTACATACAGCACAGTGTCATGTATGACTTTATAATAACGTGTTTCACATCACTTTCTGTGTAAAATTTCTTCTTTTTTTTTTTAAATCATTCTCTTCAAGTCAGTGGGCTTAAACCATTTTTAATTTATTTACAAATCACCGATTATTCTGTGGTGCTAATAAACCGAGATACAACATAATTATTCTCTATACTATAAGTATTTTAATGTTGTATAATTTACTAAGAACAAAGATGGCAAGGTTGCAAAAATCAACAAAAAATGATTAAATTATGTAAATAAAAATGTTATTGGGCCAATCTGTATGTATTTAAAATATAACTGTTAAAATTTAAGAAAATAGACTTAAAAAGGAAGTCACTGAAAACTATTTCAAGAAGATTGTTGAGAGAGAGAGAGAGAGAGCAGAAAAACTAAATGCAGTTTTAATTGTTTATTACAATTAGATATGGTTCTACGGATTCCCTCCAGTTTTATTACCCAGACGGTACGCTCAAGCCTGAGTGGTCTGTTGATAGACGTTTCGGCCCTTTTCAGTTTGGCCTCCAGATTTTTCGTCCCTTTTCGGCTTTCCGTCGTTTCGGCCTTAGACGATTCGGCCCCAATCGGCCCTCGGGAATTTATGTTATATTTTCATGTTATTTGCCCAAATTGGCACAGTACCCAAATATGCCAGTCCTGTTTACTTTCATATTTCTGCTAAATACTAATTGTAATACGATTTAATTGATGTCATTACCGGTAGCATTGCTCTGTATCAGAACAGTTTTAAAATAAAATATTGCACTTTCCCCGTCTTTTTATTTTCTACAAGCCGGTAAGTACCTAAAGTGGGCAATAATTTTATGTGATTTAACTCCGTTCTTGGTAATTTCACTTAAAATGACGAATTACCGAAACGAAAATTTGCATAATACACACAGCGATTGTTGTGACAAAAACAGACTTACGATAACAAACATATTTTCAAGTATATCGACATGATTTACATGTAGTTTCAATACAAACGGGCAAACTAATGTCATTCACATAGGCTAGTTAAACTTTGATATATAATGTATGTAATGTACATGTCTGTTGGTGCAACTGAAACATAATTTCCTTACTATTTCCTTCCAATTTCAACATAGGCCTATCCCTAAAAGAATTAAGGTACTGAAATTACTGATACGAGTTGATGGGAATGGTAAGTTTTAATGAGGTACAATACACTCAGTATACTGAATACTTTTTAATTCGATAAAATTAGGTTTTACAAAAAAGTAACCAAACATCGGGTCAGACATTTGGCCTAACGTGAGTACTGATGACTTATTTATTATGCAACAAACTACATAGATCAGCGATATGATTATAAAATCTTGTGCTTATAAACATCGTTTCATCGATATTAAATTTCTTTGCGACAGAGCAGTATTATACCCTTACGCTTTACTTCCTATCAGTAGCCTTAAATCTCTAGGTCAATACGTGTACATGTAAAACATTTTCCCCACTTCAGAGACTGCCGCGAGTTTCTCATCAATTAAGATCACGTGAACGAGGAATGACGCAACATTTTTTAAACAGAAACAATAGACTGTTGGCCACTTAAGACCCTATTCTATACCAAGGGGTATTTTGGAGGGTATGTTTGTCAGAAAGCTTAATGAAAATGCTACAAAATGAGCCATATTAGCTCTCTAGACCTCGGGATACAAGAATTTTGGGGTAAACCCATAAAATAGTAACAAAATTGATGAAAATGGGAAAATATCAAATAATCCTTCATTTTTTATGGATTTTTGCAATGAGTTTAATTTTTGTATGACAATATCTGGAATAATACATACTGGCCTATTACACAATCATTGTACATGTATACCAAAAAGTTGATTTCACGTTAGGCCACTAAATACATGTACCACATTTTTTTTATCAAGGGGTAGGTTTCAATGATATGTTTCTCTGAAAGCTTATCCAAATTTCTACAAAATGAGACATGTTATCGCTCTAGCCATATGGGTTATGGAGGTTTGGGGTGAAACATTACCAAAAGTCACTGATCTGACAATTGGAAAACCAGGATTAATTCTTTCATTTATGGTCTCCTTTTGCACTACAAAAAATGGTGGTATAGCAGATATTTTAATTGATGAGCATTGGTATATTAAACAATCAGTGTGTCAGATGTGGTGTTTGGGGGTCTAAACCCAAATTTCAAAGCAGTAATATGTGAAGAAATAATATTAGATTTATACCACTAATAACCCCATTTTCAACAAAGGATATTTTGAGGGTATTACTTTGCCAAAAACTTTTAAATGACACAAAATGGGTTATGTTAGAACTCTGGCTGTTTGAGGGTTTAGGAGTTTTAAGGCAAAACCAGGAAATTTTAATAAGAAGTGTTGAAAACCAGAAAAGCTAGTAACCCTTCAATTATAGTTTACTTTTGTGATACACCTTACTGATGCTATTTGTTCATGGTTTTTACTTCCAAACACCAACTGTAATAAACAATCATTCTTTATTATGCCCATACTTAACATTTTGAAGTCATCTGCCATACAGTTTTTACTTTAATTGCAAAAAGGAACTCAACTAAAGATAAATTGTATTTTTTTAGCGATTTTTGTTTATTCTATATGGATTTTACCCCAAACTCCTAAGTAACCAGAGTGCTAACAAAGCTCAATTTGTAGCATTTTTGATAGGCTTTCTGAAAATTATGCCCTCCAAAACACATGTGTTAAAGCTGGGTTACAAATGGCTTAAAGTCGAATGCTTTTTTTTTCACAAATTTCTGTTTTTAAAATTGTTTTTTACCCCAAAACACCAAATTTGATACACAATGATTGTTTAATGGGCCATTACTTATCCTCTCAGATATTTACTATACAACCTGTACTTTCATTTCAAAGGAAGGCTTAAACTGAAGGATTAATAGATATTTTCAGTGATTTTTTGTTAATTTTCATGGTTTTTACCTTAAAACACAAATTTTAATCAAACAAACCATTGTCTATTTTGTTCATACATATCATTTTAGCTATCTATCTTACAATTATTACTCTAATTGCAAAAAAAGACCTTAAACAGGAATTAATTGTTTATTTCCAATTTTCAGGGATTTCTGTTGATTTTTTTTATGGTTTTTACCCCCAAAACCCCTAAGTGGCCAGAGTGCTAACAATGCTCAATTTGCAGCATTTTTGGTTGGCTTTCCGAAAAACATACCCTCCAAAAAAAAAACACCTTGGTAAAAACATGGGTTATAAGTGGTTTAAAGTATAATACTTTTTCACAAATTTCTGTTTAAAAATTGATTTTTTACCCCAAAGCACCAAATTTGATAAACAATGGTTGTTAAATGGGTCAATACTTGTCATTTAAGATATATACCATACAACCAGTACTTTCATTGCAAACAGGGACCATAAATGAGGGATTAATTGAGGTGTTCCAATTTTCAGCGATTTTTGTTAATTTTATATGGTTTTTACTTCAAAACTCCTAAAAGTCCCAACGGCCAGAGTGCTAACATGGCTCATTTTGTAGCATTTTTATAAGCTTTCAGCAAATCATAACCTTCAAAATTCCCCTGGGGCAGGGGTTATTGGTGACTCAAAGACTATAAGGGTGTAATACTGTCCTGTCGCAAAGAAATTTAATATCGATGAAACGATCTTTATAAGCACAAGATTTTATAATCATGTCGCTGATCTATGTAGTTTGTTGCATAATAAATAAACCATTAGTACTCACGTTAGGCCAAATGTCTGACCCAATTTTTAGTCACTTTTTTTTGGTAAAACCTAATTTTACCAAATTAAAAAGTATTCAGTATACTAAGAGTATTACACCTCATTAAAACTTACGATTGCCATCAACTCGTAACTTTTATTTTTGGTTTGTTATCATACTAGGGAGAGGGCACAAAGAATGTTGGTAAAACTTATGCCCAATCCCATTTCTATTAATGAAATAAAATGTGTAGCCAGTTTTATACTGTATAGGTAAACTATTTTAGTCTTCGAGAGCATCTAATCAGCGTATGCGTACAATTACCAGCTATGGCGATGAGTTGTTGACGAAATGAAGAATCAGACAAAGTGGTATGAATAATAAATAGACTTCTAACTAATTCTTAAGTTTAAGGTATATGGCACATCTATAAATGACTGTAGACTTCAAACTAATTCGTAAGTTTAAGGTATATGACATATACAATAAATATGCAGTGGCGGATCCAGAAAATTTTCAAAGCGAGATTGGGGAGTTCCATAAAATACTATATACTATGTATTTAAAATTGTTATACATGTTGGACTAAGGTAACTAACTTTCCATTTTATTTTCTCTGTTTAGCGTCCGCTGATAGACAGGATTTGAAACCACAAAACAGAAGAAAATAAACACAAATCATAGGCGTCGGAACCGGGGGGAGGGGCTAGGGGGGGGGCTTAGCCCCCCCTGTTTTTGCAAAGATAGACATAGGTGTTAAAAATTGGGGCTCAGCCCCCAGACGTTTCTGGCGTGTGTATGTGTTTTAAGTTGGTTTAGTCCCCCCCCCCACTTTCAATTTGCTTCCGACGCTGATGCAAATATCTAGGGGAAAATTTGGAACATATACAGCCCTAAATTAACAGTTATTTTCATCATTGTGAACATTATCATTTCATAGGTTATTTATTAGTATTACCAAAGATATACTTTTTGTCAGTTAAGTCTTGTTTTTCTTACGTTAACACATTAGGAAAATAAAAATATGTGCATTAAATTTCATTTAATTTGTTTTCATAAAAACGTCTTGTTTTTTTTCTGTCGGTTTGTATTTCACAGATAGATTAAATCCCCAAAGCGAAGGTAGATTTACCAGTGCCGAAGGATGTGGAAATATGCTCCTTGTGTTCATTTTTGGAATTTTCCAGTTTTGAAGCTCGATGAGCATGTCCTAGCTTCCAGACTCAATATCACAGGTTTCCTCAAGATCCAGGCGGTTGCTCTCCAGAAAATGCTAAATTGGCTTACATCCCAGACTTCATTACTTACAGTTCTAGCATTAAAAACTGGGACAGTGCGAAATGTTTGATCTTATTGACATAATCATAGTAAATTGAGTTTCAGAAAAAAATAACTCTTAAACTGAGATAATTAAATGAGGAGGATCTAGAAATATAAGTTTGAATTTTAAAAGTTCTTACAGACTGTTTTCTGGACTCTAAACACAATAAAAACTTAAATCTAACCATCCTCTCTAAATCACATTATTAATATAATTTAACATTAAAGAACTTTCAACTGATTCTTTTTAAATATACAAAATTGCCAAATTCAAAAGTGATCACAATAGCCGTAAATCCCTTTAGATCCGCCAATATAAACAACACAGCGTCATAACTCATAAGTTTATGAACAACCATAAGTCTCCTATTACTTTCTATGTACAATTATTTTTATTGAAATGATACTCCTGGGTATGTGTTTGGATCAGTTGTATTTAAATTTCAGTTCATTAATAATAGCATATAGTTTCTTCTCATAAATCACTGATTATTCATTGACATTAAACTCCGAGTTTTGTAAGAATGAATTTATTTACGTCGAGTCAACTCCAACTAGTTTAAAACTTTCATACGACGAAGATTTTCAGCTGATAAATATTTAAGAGATAAAATGTTAAAACGAAAATGTCAAAATATGATTAAATTAGTTATTTATATTAGTTATTTTCTTTTCAGTTGACAACACAAGAAAATTTTGTTTAATAAAAGATTTCAATTCATATCAAAATCTCCTAATATTACCGATTCCAATTTAAATTTATCATGTTTTATGAAATATGCCTATATTGCAACAATTCTTAAAATTGAATCTTGAATATCCGGTTGTTTATTTTCTTGCAGACGAAGTGTTTACAGATGGGATCATGTTAGGGGTGACACACCTATACATTTTTACATCATTCCGTAGGCTGTAGTTACATTGAACCAATCATGGTTTCACAGCAAGTATTTGAGGCATCAAAACATGGCGATATATCATATTTAAAATCACTTGAAGCAAATCATTTGACGGATAAACTTGTTGATGAACATGGGGCAAATTGTTGCCATTACGCTGCGAGGGGAGGGTCTGTTGATGTTTTAGCATACCTTGTAGAAAATAAGGGCTTCGACCCTTTAAAACGATCAAAAGTAGGATCAACTGCTGTTCATGACGCCGCTGCAGCAGGGAAACTTTACACACTGAAATGGCTTTTACAACATTCCAAACCAACTGAAGATGACCAAGATGGAACCGGTGCAACAATTTTACATTTGGCGTCCAGATTTGGACATACAGCAGTCGCAGAATGGATTTTAGATAATACTCCTTGTGATATAATGAAGAAATCTGCTAGTGGTTCACTTCCAATTCATTTTGCTGTTGTCAGTGGAAATTTGGATACTGTCAAAGTTTTGTTCAAGGAAGCTCCAAGGTTTGTACCTGGTCGACTCGAATTTCTCAAGGGGTCCATACATTTTATACATTCATACCTGTCAACATTGTGAAATTGTTTTGGGATAGGAAGTTTGCACAAAGGTATAGGATGACATTTTACTGATGCATTGATGTTTTGGCATATAAAATCAAGTGCGTCAGAAGCATTTTTAAATTAGGGCTGCGAACTGAAGGGGAGGGATGTTGAATTACCGGAATGACACTTAAAAATGAAATATAGATATTAAGACATAAGTCATACCAATGAAGCACCTGTAGGCACTTGTGTCATGCAATCCCTGATCATCTTTGTATATGAAAGTAACACCCCCACACAATGCTGTCATGCAAGTCTCTGTGCTATAGAGAGGGCCAAGACATTCATTAGCAGTTTTACATGTTGTTTTTGACATGTAAATGTTCCACTGCTTTAAATGAAATAATAGTATAAATAATAAGACATCAGTAATACCTATGGAGGGAGCGAGGACATTCATCAACAGTTTTACATTGTAAATGTTGTTTTTAACATTTATATTCCATTGCTTTAAATGAAATAATGATATGAATTTCGACAATGCAGTGAATACAAATGCAACTCCTGTTTTAAAAAATGCGGGGAAAAGGCATTCTTTGGTAGTTCATCTGATCTCACAAGGGCAACACTTTTCCTGCACAATGACGTCAAGGTTTACATTTAGTTTTGACATTGAATACATGTATTACTTCTGGAAAATATTTGATCAGAAAAAAAGGTCTCCAAAAAACATTCCTCAGTAGTCTTTCCGATCTCACAAGGGCAACACCTTTCCCACAAAATGATGTCAAAGTTTAGTTTTGACGTCAAATATTACTTCTGGAATTACATGTACACATACACACAGAAGGGGTGTCACTATATTGTATTGGTCGTATATTTGAATGATTTACATTGTACATGTAAAATTTGCATTTTGACAACACCTAGTTCAACAACTAGGTACTACATGAGAATTTTACCACATTCCAGTAAATAATTTGCATGCAGACATTGAATTCATTAATATTTACAATATTCCACTTGAACCACTTCTGAGACAGTGGTCACTTTTTGAATTTTATATTGTGAACTGAATCATGTGAATAACAAATAATGTGAGGTCATCTCATGACTTTGGTATATCCCAAACATTAAAGTGTAGTGAGAAATACTTCCGTTTTGATTATCGACCTTTGTACTGCACAGTTGAATTATGCAGGTACCTGAATATGGCTTAACAAAATCAATTATGCAAATATCAATTGCCACAGAAGGTACATGTATTTTAAACATATAAAATGACCATGATGTTTACATCAGTTACATGTACATGTAGCATTAATTATGGGACCTGTAAATGTTTTAATCACAAGTGACTGTAATTTCAGTGGCCATTTAATTGGATCAACTTGGTAATTTTTTACATGAAAGGGTGACCGAGTTAGGAAGGTGACTGCTTATTGGGGTATAATTATAATTTTATATATAAGTAAAATGTTTGGGAGGAATTAAAACTGACTGCTTAGAGGAGGTGACTGCTTAATAAAGGTGAACACATGTGCAAGTTAGATCGTATACATGTATCACTATTTCAGAATATAATTTATTTTCCTTGCAGATCTATCAATCTTCAAACCATGAACGGCGTCACACCTATGTACCTAGCAGCCCAGGGTGGTCACTTAGAAATACTCAAATTTTTGGCAGAGAAGGGTAGTATAGCTAAAATTAACTGTTATGATGGGATGACTTGTCTACATGCTGCTGCTCAGTTTGGCCATCTTGACAGTGTGCAGTTTCTGGTAGGATATTACCTTTGTTTTTATAAATACATTTGTGCAACTTTTTAATTGTTTCCAACATTATCTTGTGCATGTAATCACATTAGTACTACATATTAAATGAAAGTACAACATATTAATTAGTACATCAGGGATTTAAAATTCCTCAAGTCTGAAGTCCGGGACTTTGTTAATTCAGGTTGGGACTTGGCATTTAGAAATACCTGAAGTCCGAGGGACTTGCATTCATTTACTCTTACTGAATTATTTATTAGAAAAAAAAATTTCTCAATTGGACTTGCCAGAAATTTACTCTCCAAATCCCGGACTTGAGTATCTAAAAAAGAATTTCGAACCTCTGTACATATCATTATATCATATATGACAGTACATCACTATAGCAACACACCACAGCAGTATTGCTGTAATGTCATTATAGCAACACACCATGGCAGTATCACTGCAATTTTATAATACATGTAATGTAGCAACACATTACAGCAGTATCACTGCAACATCATTATAGCAACACACCACAGCAGTGTCACTATAGCAACACACCACATCAATGCCACTATAGCAACAAACCACAGCATTATCACTGCAACATCATAATACATGTAGAAACACACCACAGCAGTATCACTGCAACATCGCTATAGCAACACACCACAACAGGATTGCTGCAACATCACTATAGCAACACACCACAGCAATATCACTGCAACATCATAATACATATAGAGATGCACCACAGCAGTATCACTGCAACATCACTATAGCAACACATCACAGTAATATCACTACAATGTCACTATAGCAACACACCACAGTAATATCACTACATCATAATACATGTAGAAACACACCACAACAGTATCCCTGCAACATCAATATAGCAACACACCACAGCAATATCACTGCAACATCATAATACATGTAGAAACACACCACAGCAGTATCACTGCAACATTACTATAGCAACACACCACAGCAGTATCACTGCAATATCTCTATAGCAACACACCACAGCATTATCACTGCAACATCATAATAAATGTAGAAACACACCACAGCAATATCCTTGCAACATTACTATAGCAACACACCACAGCAGTATCACTGCAATATCTCTATAGCAACACACCACAGCAATATCACTGCAACATCACTATTGCAATGCACTACAGCAGTATCACTGCAACATCTCTATAGCAACAACACACCACAGCAGTATCACTGCAACATCATAATACATGTAGCAACACACCACAGCAGTATCACTGCAACATCATAATACATGTAGCAACACACCACAGCAGTATCACTGCAGCATCACTATAGCAATACATCACAGTAATATCACTGCAGCATCACTATAGCAACACACCACAGCAATATCACTGCAACATCATAATAAATGTAGAAACACACCACAGCAATATCCTTGCAACATTACTATAGCAACACACCACAGCAGTATCACTGCAATATATCTATAGCAACACACCACAGCAATATCACTGCAACATCACTATTGCAATGCACTACAGCAGTATCACTGCAACATCTCTATAGCAACACACCACAGCAGTATCACTGCAACATCATAATACATGTAGCAACACACCACAGCAGTATCACTGCAACATCATAATACATGTAGCAACACACCACAGCAGTATCACTGCAGCATCACTATAGCAATACATCACAGTAATATCACTACAATGTCACTATAGCAAAGTTCACCTCACAGCAATATCACTTCTTAAACATGATTCAAAGTTACAAGTTACAAAAAAAACCAAATGTTTGATGGAAATGGACTCTCTCTCTATATATATATACAATTGTGCATTAAAATACCCTGGCTATATCAATAATTTAGCATGGTTTGGCACTTTTTTGTATGGCACGCTTGATTATCTCTGTTTTAGAAACACAGGCATCATATATAACACCAATGATATCTAAGATATGTTTTATGTGTAATTCACCCTCGTAGGTAAAGAATAAGATGAAATAATTAACTGTCATTGATTATACATGTATCAAGTTATTGTTTTGTACAAATGCCAGACTTTGTTGTCTGGCATGCAGTATTAATAAGGTATTCAGATATACATGTAGACCAGGTAAGTAATTTGTACACCTGTGTACTTGTCAGTCATGTGACAGATTCTCTGGTATATCAACATGTATGAGTTACCTGAGCTAACTGACACTGTAGTGCAGTTACCCCAGTAGGTTTTTAGTGTAAGGCTGGTCCCTCTAAGATGCCTGAAGCATCTTGATTTACTTTGCTGGAATTACTAGTACATGTACCTTACAATGTTACAGTCCATATTAGCTCACCTTAACTGAAAGGTTTTTCTGACAAAAATTGTCTGTTGTCTGTTGACATTGTACATGTAGATGTGTGAATTTTCACTTTTCAACTATTCTCCCAAACTAATGAGTCAAAATTACAAAGTTGGCTTATAGCGTCCTGGGTGAAGCAGATTCATAATTGTTTAAAGAAAGGGTCACTGCTCTATTACAGGAAGATAATTATTTCTAAGAGTATGTGAAAATAGGATGACTGTCTTACAAATGTTCTGAAGAAGAACCACTAATCCATTAATTACAAATTTATTGCTAAAGCTTCATTATTTGCTGTAAACGTGGAAAATTATGCATGGTGTGTGTGCATGTGTGTGTGTGCATGTGTGTGTGTGTGTGTGTGTGATGGGGGAGATTCACACTAAATACATGATGAAGAGTTTTGGTGTAAATTATGTCTGCATACCAGTCCCACAGTTGTGCCATGAATTATCTTTTTATACAGGACTGTTCACAGTAAGGTGTGACATCATGTAAAAAAACCCCACAGGTTTGGCTTGCATAATATAAGAAAATTACATACTGTATGTGACCCATTAAAGACCCATGTCCATATCAGCACCTCTCCACTCCCCCCCTTTTTTTTTTTACATATGATCAAGAATCTTTTCTAGCTGGTTGACAAGGAGATCTAGACCTAAAAAATCTTAAGTAACAGTTCATCTGTAGCCCCAAACAACATAATTGTGTAGATAGGTGTCCTGGGTAATAACTACAGCTGTTTTACGTCAGTTTGACTATGAATTGGTCTCATTAAGGGCCCACCCCTTTTTCCGGATTTTTGTAGCATTCTGGGCGCTTAATGGGTTGAATACAGTAATTAAAAAACTTCGGAAATATCTTTGTTTACAGTAATAAAGATTCTAGTTTGTTCAAACCTTGGCCCCTGGAAGTCATGATGGGACAGCAATACTGTAGACCTATTAAAGTTAAGGAATGTGAAAAAAGTTAAATCTTTCTCACATTACCAATATTGTTACAGTGTGTTGAAAATTCAATTACATTTATTGAAAATATCGGTAAATGTTGGTCATAAGTCTTGGCCCCTCAGTAAGCTTGTAGGAAGGGTAATAAATTTATTCTACTACATTGCACATACAAGTATTCAAATTCATGAAACTGTCACCCTGAAACCAAATTTTCTCTTGTCCATATGTGTCAAGACAGTATTGTTTCAGTGAAACCTGTTTTGAGAGACCGTCTTATCTGACACTGAAATGTGGTCTCTCAAGACAGGTGGTCTTCCAAAAGAGGCTTTATTTATAAGATTAATTAGTAGCCAAGTGGTTTTAAAAGACATGTGAACAATCTTTGAAGACAAGTTACACTGTACACAGAAGAGAGACTCCTTGGGCTATTATTAGCCACTCCCTTTCAGAAGTGGTTACTAGTATATACTTTGAAAACATTTGAGATTTCCACTTTAACCATGCACTGGTAGATATTATTTTGGGTTTTTTTTGTTTGTGTTAAGATACAATGTATATGGTGCCTAGCAGAAATCAGGTTATTCTTGGGTTCACCCTTTCAATCAGAAGAAATAACAATATTTTGAATACAATTGAAAACCCCACCTAAACCACATATTCACTTGTTATAAATGTACTTGTGCCGAGACAAGTTTCTTGATGTCTAGTATTAATTTTTTATGTCATACTTGGCCCAACCCTTTCCCATACCCAGGCCATATATATAATATATATATTTTCTAGTTCCATGTAATGTAGCAAAAACTCATTTGGTTCATGTGGCCAATTATCTTGAAAACGATTGAGATCTTGATCCCAAAACTGCCTTGTGTTCTCTGTGAGAGTCTTTGTATGTCCACAGTTCAAGACTTGAGAATTTTCTGCTAGGTTGAACATCATGTTAAGTGTGCTATAAAGTATATACTGTCCAGATCATAAGCTTCACAGATTACAAAATAGTTCTATCACTGTCTCAATCAGATCATTAGTCTAAAGTGATTGTTAACTGCTCGTATATTTCACTACACACACAGTCAAGTAGTACATTAATCAAATCAGACTGATTGAAAATCAATTTCATCATACATGTACATGTACATGTAACTTATGATGTTCCCTACTGGTTTTTTTCTAAAGATTTTAATTTACTCAGATGAAATGTATAACAAGTGATTTACTTGATTATCAAGCATGTGTAATAAACATACCATATAAAGATACCATGTTCATTGTTGTATTAAAAGTTATATTAGATCTGTGCTTCAGTAAATTTCCATTGAATTTCATGTTATTGGAATCCATAAAATGGCATTGATTATG
The DNA here is from genome assembly GCA_030159075.1 of Atrina japonica. Classification (NCBI taxonomy): domain Eukaryota; kingdom Metazoa; phylum Mollusca; class Bivalvia; order Pterioida; family Pinnidae; genus Atrina; species Atrina japonica. The sequence continues at coordinate 547,237 of BROG01000307.1, forward strand.
TGTGGTATACATGGATTTTCCATGACAACATGGTAGGGGGGATTTAGTAATATGAGTTACATACAAATGTACACTTGAAACATTAAAGATGTCATCATTAACTTATCTACTCCTAAAGACACATTTGAACTGGCTTAAAGTCTTTGATTTGCAGAAGAATCTATTTTTTTTTCAGGTTTGATGAGTTAAAAGTTTTAGTCAAATTATTATATGGAATATGATAAAGCCTTGGAATCTAATTAATTCTAAATTAATAAATTAGAAAAAATCTAAAACAGGTTTAGCTACATGAATGTAAACAAAAGTATATGTATTTTTCATTCTGTTTGGTTTGCAATATCAGTATGCATTTACGTGTAAAGTTTGGAGCCGGCCTGGCTCAGTTGGTAGCGCACTCGACTCTGGATCGTGAGGTCGTGAGTTTGAGTCCCGCTGGCGAAAGTTTGGGGTTTCCTGTCTTTCGGATGAGACAGTGAAAACTGGAGGTCCCGTGTCACAGTAGGTGTCGGCATGTTAAAGAACCCTCATTGCTCAATGGTCGTAAGTGCCGAGCATAGGCCAAAATTTTAAGCCCTCACCGGCATTTGGTGACGTCTCCATATGAGTGAAATATACTTGAGTGGGACGTTAAACAACAATAAACAAACAAACAATAAACGTGTAAAGTTTGATTTTAGATTTACATATAGCATCTGTTATAGCATCTGTAACAGTCATTGTGTATTATACAGTGGAACCTGTCTTGAGAGACCACTCTCATGAAAGACCACCTGTCTTCTGAGACCACATTCTGAAAACCACTTACTTAAATAAACCTTTACATAAAAACTCTTTTGAGAGACCACCTGTCTTGAGAGACCACATTTCAGTGGCCGATGGGGTGGTATCTTAAGGCAGGTTTCACTGTTATTAATTCAATGTTAAGAATCACCAGGTTAGTTTCCAAGTGTCGTATTGGTGGACATGGACTACTTGTTTCTATACAAATATTGTTCGTGGTCCATACTAAACCAGTTTTTCCTGTTTAGATTTTGATTTAGTTACATGTAGAATTAACTTCTGAAATACAATCTAACTTTGGCTGTCAAATTTCAATGAGTCAAATTTCTTGATGTTTCAAACTATTGACAAAGTTCTGAATCATTTTGTTAATTAAGTATACATGTATCTCTGTACTTGTAAACAATTTATAATTTGAAGTTTTATTATTTGAATAAGTTGAATTTCTTCATGTTTTAAGTATATTTTAAGGCCCATTGATATAAAAACATAGAAAGTTCCTAGAAAATAATTTGAAATTATAATTTACATGTGTATGAAAGCGCACGCACTCTGGATAATTCCGCCGGCGACCTTCTTTCGGATGAGACAGTAAACACTCACAAGGTGTTTTAATTAAGTGCAGAAAAAAGTTTGAAGTTAATTTTAGTACGTATATTAGTGAAATAGATACGTTAAACATGACCGTATGAAAGCCGTATACCAATGTTTTAATTTCATGAAAAATGAAGCAGTCAAACACATCTTATAGAACCTCTGAAACTGAACATCTATAATTCTCTGTTACATGTACTATTCATGAGGCAAAGTCTGGATATTTCAAACTTTTCTAAGTGGTGCCTTGAACTTCAACTCATAGAAGTTTTATTGTAAATTTTAAAAGGTTTCATTAGAGTCAACTGTGTCCTTTATCTGCAGTCAAACCATTTCCAAACTTATATTTTAGGTCACAGATCAGAAATGTAATCCAAATGAACGAGACTTTGATGGTGCCACTGCACTTCATTTTGCTGCTAGCAATGGTCACACTAAAGTGGTGGAATGGTTACTTCAGGCGGGGAATGCTAAAGTAACCTTGGATAACCTTGGCGGTAGTCCACTACACAATGCTGCTGAAATGGGCAAAATGCAGATGCTGAAATGGGCAAAATCAAGGTAAGATTCAGATCGTTTTTGTACACAGGATAATTAGTTGTTACAATCAAGGTAAGATTCAGATCGTTATTGTACACAGGATAATTACAATCAAAATCAAGGTAAGATTCAGATCGTTATTGTACACAAGATAATTACAGTTATTGGTACATTCAGATCATATTGTACACAAGATAATTACAATCAAAATCAAGGTAAGATTCAGATCGTTATTGTACACAGGATAATTACAAAAATCAAAATCAAGGTAAGATTCAGATCGTTATTGTACACAGGATAATTACAGTCATTAAAATCAAGGTAAGATTCAGATCATTATTGTACACAGGATAATTACAGTTGTTAAAATCAAGGTAAGATTCAGATCATTATTGTACACAGGATAATTACAGTCATCAAAATCAAGGTAAGATTCTGGGGTCCGTTTTATGAAAGGTCCTAAGTCCAAAATCCTAACTTTCAGTCCTAACTACCATGGCAATGCATCGCTGATTGGTCAGTGCCATTAAGATTCCAATCTTTATTGTACACCAGATATTTACAGTCATCAAAATTTTCACTTGTCCTGTTGTGTCAAGCTGTCTACAAATATTGTCGGAATGCAAATCTCACTTGTCCAAAAATTATCATGTTGTATGTTAGTAGTTTGTAAAAACAAACTTTGTACTCTGAAAACTCAAAGTAACTCTGGTGAAAATGTTCATGTTAACAATTGTTCAATAATTGTTTGTAAATGTTCAGGTTACCGGGATTTTCCATTCTATTTTAAGTGGCTGCAGTAAGTCTCCATTCCCAATGCAAAAACTCTGCATTTTCCCTCAATTTACAGTTGAAATTTCCCAACTGACGTCAAGTGACAATTAATTTAAAGAATTCTTTTGCTTTCAAATAGTTTTGTGTATTTTTAGATTTCCCAATTTAAAAAAAAAAATGTTGCTAAAATTCCCAATTCAGGAGGCCCAGGCCTCATTCTCAAAAGTGTGTGGAAAATCTCTGTGTTAACAATTGTCCAACAATTGTATTTGAATTACTATTGGAAAACTATGAAGTGCTACCTACCATCAGTTTGTAGCAGGAAAAACATTAAATGACAATTTTGGATATTTTCTTTGACATTTTCCCGTGCACAGTTGCAAGTGTCTAGATGTGGTGTTCAGTATGGCTGGGCAATAGATTCTGTTTGGATTTGTTTGCTATTTAGATGAACTTAAAATGTTTCAGTTTTTAGATGTCACCATCCATACTTTTTAGCAGTGGCTTATTATGCAACACCCCATTATTTTGATGACTTTTATATTTAGTAACACAATCATATATATAAGGATGCCCTATGAGTGACCCCTAAACTTACACAAGGTGGTGTGTTTTAATAGATGTCTTGTTCTTATTAAATTTTGTTACCTAAAATAACCCCTGTTTTTATTTGCCCGTCATTTTTGACGGGACGTATTATGGTATACCACTGTCCGTCCATACGTCCGTTCGTACATCATCCACACTTTGCACGATAACTCAAAAAAGCCTCAATAGATTTCAATGAAGTTTTGGTAGTAAGTTTTTTACCATAAATACAAGCTCCCTTTCGATTTTCCGTTCCGTTTCTGTCCTTGGAAATACGTAAATATTTAAAAATAATAGTTTTCAGTTTTTCTTTGTAATGCTCCAACATAGTGAGTTGATATTTGATATTTGGTTATACATGTATCTAGATTATTTACAGATCAAGTTCAAATTTGGTTCCGGTCGGATGATTTTGTGCAGAGTTATGGCCCCTTTGCTTAGTAAATTTTAAAAAAGTATCCCTTTCTGCACCTTTTCTTTGCAATACCTCTACATATTGGTTTGATATTTGGTATATCATCGTATCTAAATGAGTTACAGATCAAGTTCAAATTTGGTTCCGGTCGGATGATTTTGTGCAGAGTTATGGGCCCCTTGACTTATTAACACATTTGAAAAAAAAATATCCCTTTCTGCACCTTTTCTTTGCATTTGCCTCTACATATTGGTTTGATATTTGGTCACTGTATACCATTGTAATCTCAAATGCACCCTGTTACAGATCAAGTTAAAATTCGATTGCCTGGTCAGATGATTTTGTGCAGAGTTATGGCCCAAAGGGACTTAGTAAATTTTTTAAAAAATATCCCTTTTTGTACCTTTTTCACTTTGGCCTAAATTTTGGATGATTTTGTGCAGAGTTATGGCCCTTGGTGTCCAACAATTGCCAGCAAAAATACCTATATTAACAGCATATGAAATTGCAACTCGAATAAGTTCATGTTCCCTTTTAATTGTGATTTGTATAAACAAGCCAAATGAATTTATAATTTTCTGTTAATTAAACTTTTGAAAGAAATTTTATGATGAAGATTGGAGATATCTGACTGATTTTATATTGAAAACTGATCATGTAAAATGGTATTAAAAGTGAACCAATTAGTCGCCATATTTCATTTCAAATGTATTTGAAAAGACCTCAAGGTAGACGGGCGTATCATTCGATCTGAAAGCACAGCTCTATATTATATATGGTAATGTAGGTAGATTTTTAGTTCTTTAACCTTAAATTATCACTGTTGATATACACTGTAGTTTATTTCCCTTGTTAATAGATATCTATAATTTAACATTATACAATGACTATTTTTGTAATACATGGGAGTTCATTAGTAGGTGGAAGGGGGGGAGGGGTGAAAAAAAATCAAACAAAAAATCCAAGAGAATATTTTTTTGGTCGGTTACAGGACCCATTCCCAATATACATGTAATATATTGCATTATTGGCCATATTTTCTTAATTTTTCTTGGGTTTTTCTGGTCTTGTTCTTGACCCCTTAAATAATCTATTAGTAGATGTCTTCATGACCTTTTATATCGTCTGTTAGTAGATGCCTTATTCATGACCTCTTAGATAGTTTGTCAGTAGATGCCTTGTTCGCGACCTCATAAATTGTCTGTTAGGAGATGCCTTGTTCAAGAACCGTAACTATATGATTTTTATAAAAGTCTGTAAGTAGAATTTTCCTACAGATGTTCATAAAAACTTCTAGGTTAGATAGTAAAATTGTTAGCAAAGATGTCTATTAAATTTCATGACCAACTTAGATAGTCAAATTTGTTTAGTATACTAGTACATGCCCTGTTCTTGACCTTTTAGTTTGTCTGTGCATTTCTCTATAGCAGACCACCCTGTTCTTGACCTTTTATTTTTGTCACTGTTAGCAGAATCAGCACCCTGTTCTTGATCCTCTTAGATTGTCTGTCAAAAATAGGATGCCTTGTTTATGATTTCTCTTAGATTCTCTGTTTACAACTTATTAGATGCCTTGTTCATGACCTCTTAGATAGTCTGTTAGTTCTAGTACATGCCCTGTTCTTGACCTTTTAGTTTGTCTGTTAGTAGATGCCCTGTTCTTGACCTTTTAGTTTGTCTGCCCATGTTGTAAGCAGCAGGTGTTTTTCCCCTGTTAATTGACCTCTTAGAAATTTGTCTGATGAAATAGATGCCTTGACTGTTTATTGACCTCATAGATTAAAAAGTCTCTATTTATTAGATGCTCTTGTTCATGACCTCTTAGATTTTTAGTATGTTAGTACAAGTAGTTTATGCCCCTTGTTGATGATTCTTGACCTCATAGATCATTTGCTAGTAGATGTCTTGTTCATGACCTCTTAGATAGTCTGTTAGTACTAATAGATGACCCCTGTATTCTTGACCTCTTAGTTTGTCTGTTAGTAGATGCCCTGTTCTTGACCTCTTAGCCTTGTTTGTAAATTGTCTGTTAGTAGATGCCTTGTTCTTGACCCCTTAGTTTGTCTGTTAGTAGATGCCCTGTTCTTCATGACCTCTTAGATAGTCTGTTAGTACTAATAGATGCCCTGTTCTTGACCTCTTAGTTTGTCTGTTAGTAGATGCCTTGTTCTTGACCTCTTAGTTTGTCTGTTAGTAGATGCCCTGTTCTTGACCTCTTAGATTGTCTGTTAGTAGATGCCCTGTTCTTGACCTCTCATTAGATTGTCTGTTAGTAGATGCCCTGATTCGTTCTTGACCTCTTAGATTGTCTGTTAGTAGATGCCCTGTTCATGACCTCTTAGATTAGTTTGTCTTGTTAGTACAAGTAGATGATGCCCTGTTCTTGACCTCTTAGATTGTCTGTTATTAGATGCCCTGTTCTTGACCTCTTAGATTGTCTGTTATTAGATGCCCTGTTCTTGACCTCTTAGATTGTCTGTTAGTAGATGCCCTGTTCTTGACCTCTTAGATTGTCTGTTAGTAGATGCCCTGTTCTTGACCTCTTAGATTGTCTGTTAGTAGATGCCCTGTTCTTGACCTCTTAGTTTGTCTGTTAGTACAAGTAGATGCCCTGTTCTTGACCTCTTAGATTGTCTGTTAGTAGATGCCCTGTTCTTGACCTCTTAGATTGTCTGTTAATAGATTATTAGATGCCTTGTTCATGACCTCTTAGATAGTATGTTAGTACAAGTAGATGCCCTGTTCTTGACCTCATAGATCATTTGCTAGTAGATGTCTTGTTCATGACCTCTTAGATAGTCTGTTAGTACTAATAGATGCCCTGTTCTTGACCTCTTAGAGTGTCTGTTGGTAGATGCCTTGTTCAAGACCTCTTAGATAGCCTGTTAGTAGATGCCTTGTTCAAGACCTCTTAGATAGTCTGTTAGTACTAATAGATGCCCTGTTCTTGACCTCTTAGAGTGTCTGTTGGTAGATGCCTTGTTCATGACCTCTTAGATAGCCTGTTAGTAGATACCTTGTTCAAGACCTCTTATGTCTAGAATGACCTGTGTTGTTATATTAAATAGTCAGTAGGTAGCCACCTTGTTATGACCTCTTACATCTATAAATGTCCCTGTTTCATACAAGTTGACTAACATTGTGTTAAAATGTAAGCTGAATTCTTAAATCATTAAAAGTTTAAACTCTTTTTTTTTCACAGGAATTCAATAATTATCAAATAAATGTCTTTCACCAAAGTTTACTTGTAAACTCTTTACATGTTGACAAGGTAATGGATTAGGTACCTTTATGTTTATATTTCACACAGACATTCAAGTTAAATGTTTTACATTTATACATGCACCTCAGATTTTTATCTGAGGTCAAAGGTATTGTTGATGATCAAGCTACATGTACAATACAACGAAATATAAACAAAAACTGAACATTCTCTTCTGGTAGACTTTCCTCATAGGAGTTTTCCCATTGTAAATAATTTAGAATGTGTTTGTATCTGTTTGACGTATGTATGTGATTTATGTTGATTTGATTTACCTGGCTTCATGGCAGTAGAAAAACCAGAATTTCAGGTTGGATTCGACCTGAAATATGTAAGTTATGTTACAAGGACTCAAACTGTTAGCCAGGCTGTCTACAATATTGGTGTCTCTGGAGAAAGGACAGATTTTGGTCTGTTGTAATTATCACTTGTACAGTGTACGTGTTACAATTAAAAACATATTAATTAGACTTTATAGTAGTTTTTCTAATTCTTTATTTGTGCAACATCACTGATGGCAAAAATATTTCTTATGGGAAGGTGGTGTGCCATGACCTTGACTTAAGGTCATTTCACTAGTCAAGGTCACTGTAGATACTGATGGAAGTTCTTAAGCTTGTCCAGGTTGTATTTCTTAGCCCACCATCAACAGATCCCTCTGGTATTCTATATACAGTGTATGTGCATCTTCATTTTTTGGCATTTCTTATGCGAAGGTGGTATATCATGATCTTATTGAAGGTCATTACATTTCTAGTATAATAGCTTCAGTAGACTTGAATGGGAGTTTCTTGTAAGGGCTATATTTTTATAATTTCCTATTTGACCTTGCTGTCAGACGTGTGACCTAAAGGCACTTTAGAGAAATTAGCTACCAAATGCAGGGAACCACTCTCCTCTTAATTTGCCTGTTACTATATTTATGCCACTGCAAAAGACAAACATGGCAAGTGTATTATTTTTCTTTTACTGAAAATATGTAATATTTTTTTTCTGTGATAAAATAAAATTTTAACTTTATAAAAAAAATGATATAGAATCCTACAATCCTACATGTACATGATGCACAATGTATCCAATCGTTTCTTGTTTTTCCAAATTTGACCAGAATGAGAAAGATTAAATTTGAACAATGTGCACTAAACAAGCACCTGATAAACTTGATCCTGATTACAATTACCAGAGTACACTGTTGCTGTGTTACCTGTTGTCATATAAATCTTGAAATGCTAATTATCATATTATGTAAATATTTCATGACCTGATGGATTGTATAATTGAGGTCATATTAGTGATAATGTACTGAGCCAAATGTCAATATTGGAGTGGTTATGACCAGTGTGATTAGAATTTTACTTATGATGATGAATGGGAAGTGGGGCATTTTTTTTTTATTGTTGTGCGTAAGTTTACAAAATACTGTGTCATGAAGTATTGAGAAGGTTTTTGGATTTTCTTTTTTACACATTTTATTTATTGCAAAGCAAAATCTGGTTAATGAAATGGTGATGTCCATCTGCATCTGTAATTTGGTTTAGCTTTTGCATTTGGCTCCATTATTGACAGAATTATAAATATACCTCTTTAAAACTTAACATTTTGATCGACCTTGATGAGGACTATCCATTGCATTCTGTATTTTAATTTTTTTAAAGGGGGGTAGGTGTGTCAAAGCACATGTATGCAAGGGGATGAAGTTTACTATAGAAACAAATTGGAAATTTTTGTATTCCACAGCTCAGAACCACTTAACAATATATTTACTTATTCATAATTTGAGGAAATATTAATTGATGTCATTGGGGTCCTTGCAGAATACGCCCCATCCCCTAAAGTTAATGTTTTTATGAATTACTTGAAAACCATTCATTATATAATATTAATCATTAGGGAAAGACACATTCAACAGTGTATATAGGAGTCTGACAACTCTTGGAAATATATATTTTTACTTATAACTTAGAAATATTTTACATCCCCACTCGTTAACCATATATAATATTGATCCTTAAGAGAAAAAATATTTAATAGTATATATGGGGTTCCTGTCTGACCTCCCGAAATGATTATTTTTACTTATAACTTGGAAACTGTTCAAATCCCCACCCATAACCATTCTTAAGCCTTATGGAAAGGCACATTCTATGGTCTACATGACTACATGTACATGTATATGGAGTACTTGGAGGTCCCTTTTACTTATAACTTCAATACTATTCATATCCCCACCTATAAACCATATATTCTTGTTCCTTATAGAAAACACATTCAGTGATGTATTTAAGGACCATGAACCATCCCTTAAAATATATATATTTTACTTATAACTTAAAAAACTGTTCACTTTCCCACCCATAAACAATAAATATTCTTCATCAATATGGAAAGACACATTTTGTGCCGTATAAAATATGAGGTCCTTAAAGGCTTTGCTGTATCCCTTAAAGCTAATGTTTATACTTATAACTTGAATACATTCATACCCCACTGCTGAACCATATATTGTATATAATCTTGTTTCTTATAGAAAGGTATATTCATTGGTGTATATAGGGGTCATGCTCCACTCTTAAAATTTATGTTTTTTGCTCAACTGTTCATATCATTTAGTTGTGTGTAGATTTGATGGTTGATTCAGAGGATTTGATTGGCTGAGTGATTCAGAAGTTATATACATGTAGATAATGAGGATACCAAGAGTTACAAGATAAATATGAATGAGATATTAGAATGGGTTAGTCAGAATTTATTTTATGTAAGATGTACAGGTGAGTTATTCAGGCCCATTAACATATCTCATTTAAGGTACATGGTTTATTTCTGTAACATAGGCTAAAATTAATTAAGTCAGCACAAATTGTAATATATTAAAATGTATTTAGATTACTTAGAGTTGGTGACCAGGTCAGTCCTATTTACATAAATGATGATAAAACCAACTTGTTGATTCAAGTTGTTAATTCATCAACCCCAGAAAAACAATGGACTCTTCTGTAAATTGATGACTTAGACCAGTCCAAATTTGTCTTTCGGGGTGAATGAGTAGAACAGCTGGTGGTTTTTGACATTGATTAAAGGAAGATTATCACAACTTTCATTGTGTTTACACCGAAATGAACACAGATGTTTTGTACTGACATTGAAATGAGTGTGTAAACTGTTCACAACACTGATATTTTCAATGATCTTATCATATTTCATATATTGATTCCAATAAGGAAGCCTTACCACTCTCTAGTGTAACGGACTATAAGTTTTCATTTTGGATTAAAATTTCCTTAATGTGTGTTTCATGAACTGCTGAAATAGTATTACCTAGTATTTGTAAATAGACAAGGTAAGGGATTAACTATGATATTTTACCTGTAGATAGACAAGGTAAAGGATTTAATGTGATATTTTACCTGTAGATAGACAAAGTAAGGTATTTACTGTGATGTTTTACCTGTAGATAGACAAAGTAAGGTATTTACTATGATGTTTTACCTGTAGATAGGTAAGGTAAGGGATAAACTATGATATTATACTTGTAGGTAGACAAGGTAAGGGATTAACTGTGATATTTTACCTGTAGATAGACAAGGTAAGGTATTTACTGTGATATTTTACCTGTAGATAGACAAGGTAAGGTATTTACTGTGATGTTTTACCTGTAGATAGGTAAAGTAAGGGATAAACTATGATATTATACTTGTAGATAGACAAGGTAAGGGATTAACTGTGATATTTTACCAGTAGCTAGACAAGGTTAGGTATTTACTGTGATGTGTTACCTGTGGATAGACAAGGTAAGGTATTTACTGTGATGTTTTACCTGTAGATAGGTAAGGTAACGGATAAACTATGATATTATACTTGTAGATAGACAAGGTAAGGGATTAACTGTGATATTTTACCTGTAGATAGACAAGATAAGGTATTTACTATAATATTTTACCTGTAGATAGACAAGGTAAGGTATATACTGTGATATTTTACCTGTAGATAGGTAAAGTAAGGGATAAACTATGATATTATACTTGTAGATAGACAAGGTAAGGGATTAACTGTGATATTTTACCTGTAGATAGACAAGGTAAGGTATTTACTATAATATTTTACCTGTAGATAGACAAGGTAAGGTATTTACTGTGATATTTTACCTGTACATGTATATAGACAAGATAAGGTATTTATTGTGATATTCTACCTGTTAGTTGATGAGGTAAGGGATTTACATGTACTGTAATATTTAATTATTTTGGTGTTGCTAAGATTTGGCCACTTTGGTCATGAAATGAAGGTTTATTTTTTTGGCCACATAAATTTTGGCTATTTCTGATTTTTGTTTGCATAACTACAAAAATATATGTAGGTTTTAGGTGACTTAAGGAAAGGAATAATAATAATAATAAATAGGAATAATAATAAAAACTTGGTTTATCTTTAAAAATATTCTTCTTATGAACAAATGATCAGATGTTAAAATTTTGTAAGCATAAATGCTAAATCAATATCTACAAAGTTTGTGAATGAAACAAAACCTGTCCTTAAACAAACCACTAGGGGGCGCTTTATAACGTAGTGTACAGACTGTATTATACATATGGCTCCATAACTGAATTCTGATTAATGTTTTGTATAATAAGATATATGATTAGATAAGAAAGTTGTTAGAAATTATCTAAGTATCATTTTGACAAAATTTCAAGGTCATGGGGTAAAAGGTTAAGGTCACAGGCACCTAAAGTAAACAGAAATTGCCAGTATTTATCAAATTTTAAACATTTTCAACTTCTTCTCTAGAACCAGTTTTCAACTTAAACCAAACTTGACAGGAAATTTTCCTATTTGAAGCTACACAATTTTTGTGAACGAAAAAGTAGAAACCCCAAAAGGGACCAAATTGAACAATGGCCAAAATATCCCAATTTACGGTGTGGGGTTTACTGTGTTATTACCTCCACTGAATGTAAAATGGCCAAGTGAGCTATTGCTATGACACAGTGTTTGTCCTCTGGGCATTAACTCATCAACCCCTGAAAAACAATGGATTCTTCAGTAATTCAATGACTTAGATCAGTCCAAATGTGTCTTTAGGGGTGAAATTAAATAAGAACTTCTGTGTAACTTGCATTGATCTTTGATATCTCATGCTAACATCTATTTCTTGGAATTATATCTAAGATACAGGTAGATATAAAAATAGATTCTGGTATTACATGTAAGTATATTGTTACTGACAATTACCTGAGGATCTTTTACATTTTTTGTTTTAAGGTTGATTATTTTTGAAATCCATTGTCGTTTTATATTATACATGTACATAACACAATTTGTGAGGTAATGACAACAAATGGGCTGCTGCTTTAACTTTTGTGTTTATGTGTTTATGTGAGTGTTTATGTTAGTGTTTATGTGAGTCACAGTGCATTACATGTCACGTCCTATTCCTTTGTTTTGGTAATTAATGATTTCCATTGACTTAATGTCATCCATCCTAAAATCATTTTGTATACCAAATTTCTAACATTACATGTAATGATGTCTGAACATGAATAAGATAAAACATGAAAACAGCTGGTACATTGAGTTAAACAAACTATTTTATGAGATATTTTTGGTTTCTTCAAGTGAAAAAAGAAAACTAGATTGCATTTGTACAAAATTTTAGAGTATGTCTAGTTAGATATGGTTATGTAAGTGTCTGAAAACAAGTAGGAGTTATGTCCCTTTAACTTTGTAGACCATTGGCGTGTTACCCATTCAGTACTTCTTCTAACTGCAGTCAATACAAATATCCTGTAATTTAGTTTGTTCATTGACTTTTACTTCTTGATTTAGAACATAAACTGGTTAAAAAAAGTAATGTTTGAAAAAACAATGAAATTAATTTAAATTATATGATCTCTCCTCATCATTGGTATTGTTTTATTGCTTAATATAAAGTGGGGAAAATCTAAAAAGGAAACATTTAAGGTGGAACCTGTCTTGAAGACCACTCTCATGAGAAACCACACAAAGCTAAATAATCCTTTAGATAAAGCCTCTTTTGAAAGACCACCTGTCTTGTCTTGAGAGATCACCTGTCTTCTCTTGAGAGATCACTTGTCTTGTCATGAGAGATCACCTGTCTTCTCTTGAGAGATCACTTGTCTTGAGAGACCACCTGTCTTGTCTTTAGAGATCACTTGTCTTAAGAGATCACATGTCTTGAGAGATCATGTCTTGTCTTGAGAGATCATCTGTCTTGAGAGATCACCTGTCTTAAGAGATCACCTGTCTTGTCTTGAGAGATCATATGTCTTGAGAGATCACCTGTCTTCTCTTGAGAGATCACTTGTCTTGAGAGATCTCATGTCTTGAGAGATCACCTGTCTTGTCTTGAGAGATCATCTGTCTTGAGAGATCATCTGTCTTGAGAGATCACCTGTCTTGAGAGATCACCTGTCTTGTCTTGAGAGATCATATCTCTTGAGAGATCACTTGTCTTGTCTTGAGAGACCACCTGTCTCGAGAGACCATCTGTCTTGAGAGACCACCTGTCTTGAGAGATCACCTATCTTAAGAGACTACATTTCACAGGTTCTACTGTATTGAGATCATATTAGTTTTTGTCTTGAGAAGACCACCTGTCTCGACAGACCATCTGTCTTGAGGCCTCAATGCTAATTTACAAAACCAGGTCACTGTCACTCCATTTTATTAAATCTGGGTCAAATAACCCCTGTGCTGAAAGAGACTACATTTTATAACAGTATGCAATCAAAAGTATAGTTGCCGTTGCATTTCTACTTCAAATTTTCACTTGTTTACAACTCGTAGTATTCCGCACCAAAGAAAATATTAGTCTCATTGACCCCTCCCTTTATTTTCATCCGTCAACCCTATAATGTTACTACCAATATTCAGTATCTTTTTTACACCTTAATTTCACTTATTAATGGCACTTTTTTTCATTTAATGACCAATCAGATCTCTGTTTTTATCACAACTTTGATTCCAAAATGTCTGCGCCCATGTTGTAAACAAAGCAGGTGTTTTTCCATCTTGGAACATTTCTGTACTTTTTGTTTATATCGTTATCACAGATTATACCAGCTTTATATAAAGTATAATTAACATGGTTTTGTACTTATGAACTTACTGCATATTAAGTTGTTGGAGTTTAAATTCTAAATTTTGAATTACGTTTTATGCCACACAATTTTTCAGTTATATGGTGGCAGTATGCCACACAATTTTTCAGTTATATGGTGGCAGTGGCCTGTTTTAAATAGTGGAGAAGAGAACCTAGTTAAAAGAGACCACCGACCTTCCGCATCTAAGATTATTAAAAGATGATATGTAAATTTAAATTTGATTGATGAAATATACCAAAGAAAATTTGTTTGTAGAAAGTTGGTGAAGGTTTATTAGCTAATGAGGAGCCGGCCTGGCTCAGTCGGTAGCGCGCTCGACTCTGGATCTTGAGGTCGTGAGTTCGAGTCCCGCCGGCGACAGGTTGGTTTCCTGTCTTTCGGATGAGACAGTAAAAACTGGAGGTCCCGTGTCACAATAGGTGTCGGCACGTTAAAGAACCCTCACTGCTCAATGGCCGTAAGTGCCGAGCATAGGCCAAAATTTGAAGCCCTTCACCGGCATTTGGTGACGTCTCCATATGAGTGAAATATTCTTGAGTGGGACGTTAAACAACAATAAACAAACAAACAAAATTAGCTAATGAGAGAAGTGTGTGTGGGTGTTAATGGTTTTAAGGTGATAACTTGAAGAGAAAATAAAATAAAAAAATGTAATTAATCACCTATATAAGGTTCAGTTAAATATTAAATCCATATGTCTTGTTACAGCATAGAGTTTCTTCAGCTGATATTGAATTGTAAGAGCAAAACCAAAATTTAGTTACATGTTACTTGAGAAACATGACTGATAACAAAATAGGGGTTTCATTAATGATAATTTTGTCATAGAATAATGCATTTTTGGTGTGGTGAAATCTGTCTTGAAGGACCTCTTATAACACCACCTGTCTTTTGAGACCAAACTCTGAAAATCATGTGTTTAAATGTAGATGTATTTCTTGTGGGAGACCACCCGTCTTGAGAGACCACCTGTTTTGTGAGACCACATCTCAGTGGCAGATGGAATGGTCTCTCAAGACAGGTTCCACTGTATCTATATGACTTCCCAGGCACAATCTTTCCTTGAGGTGAAGAGGGGAGGGACATTCCAGACCTTCTTATTTTTCTTTTGTCTGAGGCAGGGCTGTTGAATATACAAGTAATCCATTGATTTGGAGACTCTTTGCTGAACATTACACTCATGTCTGGTTTATGTTGAATATGTAGGGATGAGAATTTTCCTTCAATTGGAAGTGTTCTTCTTTTTAAACTTTTGTTGCAACCCATACAAATGAGCCATTTCCTCAATTTTCAGCTTAATGAATGTATATATATGCATTAAAATATACATGTACATGTAGTCATGTCTTTGATTTTATAAATGTAATTTTGTCACAGTTTTTGACTTCAGTAATGCTAATAGTTGATCAGTTGTCCAATAGGGAACTTTTGTGTTATCCTGGATTACTGTTATAATCCTGTTTTTATTTCGCCAGTTATGTGATTATAGAAAAATGTTGCTCAATGTTATTTCTTGTTTCGGTAATATATAGATAGCCCTGTTTGTGCAGTTGGTAAAAACACCCCGCTACTGTTCAGAAGGTCGTGAGTTCGAGTCTGTCCGCACATTTTTCTACGCCTGTTACATTTCAGTAATTTGGCGTTCAAGTAAATAACCCACTGTGTTATGTTTTAAGAGTCTCTTGGATTTCTTTACACACACAAAAAAATTAATGCACTCAAACATAAGGGTATTTACATATATGTTGCATGTAAATATAAAAACCGGAAGAACATATGAGGAACAAAATGGAAAAGGCGTGAAAAATGCAGTAATCTGGGCTAACTCTAAAGTTCCTTATTACTTTATATGTATTTCTGTTCAAAAGTTTGTTTAATTAATTCTGGTAATTGAAAAATGTTTTAGTTGCTTTACAGTTTTAACTTTTTGTTGGAAAATTTCTAGAAACGCAAATATCTGGCAGTAAAATATTAGCTGTTGTAGAATACTGGGCAAACAGAGTCAAATGGTAACAATAATGGAACAAGTATCAAATGTGAGACAAATATAGCAAGTGTTTGATATGACAGATGTGTTTGTTAGTTTATAAAACAAAAGATAAGATATACATGTATGATAATGGTCATGTTACTGTATACATTTAAAACAAGATGTGAACTGATAAATACATTATACTTAACCCATTCATCCCCAAAAGACACAATTGGACTGGTGTAAGTCATTGATTTATGGAAGAGTTAATTGTTTTTCAGGGGTTGGTAAGTTAACATACTTAATGTACAACAGTCAGCTGATTCAAAATTGTTTATATTTACTTCTCCCATAACTGTGATGTTATCACATTAACAAAGTGTGATGCATTTTCAATTACATCTCACTTTCTCTGTGATTTGATTGGCTATTACTGATAATCCATACACGTGATTGGTTATAAAAAAGTATTGTGGTATCATTTTCATTGGCATGATGTTTCATTTTACTTTGTGACCTATTGTATTATAACCCATATAGATATGATAACACTTTCATGTTTGTTTACAAACAAATACAGCTTCTGATATCTGATATCGTCACTTCAATTTAACCAGACGAAATGTCTTACTGTATTATTAGAGGCATTGAAAAGAAAGCACTCTGTATTCTGCAAGAAGTAAGTTCTCACAATCGAATTTCAATACAGAAGTGTAGGCCTAAATCACTTGGCAGTCATAGCTTACAGGACAGAGTGAATTTGAATTATTTCCATTTCATTTACTGTCACATATGATATTTTTAGACAAATGTTAACCCTATTTAACATCAGACTACTTCTAATGGGTATACAGATGGCCAGAAAACATATTCGCCTGAGTAGGAGGACCGAACATATGACTGCACAATACAAGCATGATAGTTTGCATGAAGGAAAGGAATACCTGTTCAAAATTTTTTACCTGATTTATGATCCACTGCACCTAGGCTTTCTAGATGGACTCATAAATGAATGTTGGATCTGATCATATTTCCTGCATAAAATTCAATGATAAGGAGGTCAATTTTAAGTGTATATATATATATATATAGAGAGAGAGAGAGAGAGAGAGAGAGAGAGAGAGAGAGAGAGAGAGAGAGAGAGAGAGAGAGAGAGAGAGAGAGAGAGAGAGAGAGCACTGAAATGGCTAACAACATGAACTTAAATATTGTCAAATTTTCTGGACATTCAAAATTATTTGACAATATTTTTGTCTGTGTCATTAGTCACTTTAGTGCTTAATGACTGGTATCTATATTTATAGACCTGACACCTGTGGATATTTATGTTGTTGGTTTTAGTGCTTTATATATATATATATATATATATTTACAACATGTATGTATATATAATTATTTTTTTTATATCTTGTTCCTGGTATCAAGGCAACTTCACAGTACATAGCAGAAATCCCTGAGGGGTCATTCTTGGTTGTGACCTTTCAGAAATGGTCAAAATTATTGAATACTATTTAGATGTTCAGTAAAGAAGATGTGTTTGTGAAACACAAATGCCCCTGGTCCCATCAAATTTCTATGCTAGCAAATAATATGTATACTTAAAATATTGCAATATCCTACATTTTGACACCACCCCCAGGGACATGTGATGTAATTGAAGTATGAGCTTAGATGAACTTACAGTCTAAGTGTTGTTACTGTATCACAGTCCAAACTTAAAATATTGCACTTTATATGTAAGCAGGTCAGATTACGGACAGACAGACAAACAGACAGACAAAGAGACGGATGATTCAAACACTAGATGCCCCTGGCGGACCTTTCAGGCCGGGAGCATAAAAATCCGAAATTATTAGCTATCTACATATGAATATTGTTTTAGGCCTAAGGAGCTATATTCCGCTTATAAAGAAATCACTAAAACACAAGATAAAATGTTGTCCTTGCTATTTGACTATCTGTGTAAGAGGTCATTTAAAAGTCCCAAGTTTCGTATTCCAATTAGTTTAATGCTAACTACAGAGCCTGTACTTCATCTCTGGTTCAGAAGAACTGTATGATGTGTCAAGCATCATTAAGCAAACTGTATATTATTGACTTTAGCCAGCTCTGTAGATTTCATATTTCCTCAATTAACATTCCTGTAATTAAGTATGTCTGTTAGATTTTGGTTCATTTTTACGAAAGTGACATTGCTTACATACATCAGTCAGTCTCTTTGCACATGATTTCAAAAGAGGACGTAACACCTGATAGCTTCTCACCTGTGATATTCACCATAGATAACATCGTTATCTACCTGTACAGGTAAAATTGAAGCAGTATTCATCATACGGCAGTAATGCTTGCAGTGTTAATGTGGCGAGATTTCTATTGATACTGATCACCAGTGAATGCATCATTTGTTTGCTATAACTGCTCTGATCAGCTGTTCATCTATCTGGACAATATACCTGAACTTAAAAGTGTTACATTGAAATTATCATATGGATAATATACATATGTAAGTCAGGTAAGGTGGACATTTTCTTTCTTTTTTTTAATATTTTACATTTTCTTCAATATTTTATAAGAATATTGATCAGGAAGATATATTACCATCTAGTTGTAAAATTATAACCACACCCAACAAGATCAACACTATGAGTTGTCAAGTGCCATTATAGCTAATATGTGGATAGAAGTGCATAGCTGTGTATGTCTGAAACTGACTAGTGTGGCTTTGATAAGTACATGTAAATTATTACATTGTACTCTAGTCTAGAATCTGAAAATTTACACATAGTTCTGATTTACATGTAACTGTATATGTACATGGTGTATAAATCACACACACACACACACACACACACACACACACACACACACACACACACACACACACACACACACATACACATACACACACACACACAACACACACACACACTCAACACACACACACACACACTCACACACACACACAACACACACTCAACACACACACACACACACACAACACACACACAACACATACACACACACTCACACACACATACAACACACACACACATACTCACACACACACACACACAACACACACACACACACTCACACACACACACACACACACACAGAGTGAGAATTACATTTGTACTTTTCATGTTTTGTATAAGATGCTTTCATTTCTAATAGGAATCTGACAGATTTCTCTTTTCTATACCTTTACTATGTTCAGTCACTGCATCATATTGGGGGAAGGTCTCCCATAATTTCAATATAACCATTTACTAAATTTCATTCTGTTACTAAATTCCTTAAAAATTAACCAACTTATCCACATCCACATTACATACAATAACCTTAACATACAGAATAACAGATAGTTCGTAATGAAAAAATCTGTTACAGATCAGTACAGCAGTGTTTACTTTCTCCAGGTATAGGTAGATATGATATGTGTATATTTTATCCCTGTAGACATGTACTGTTGTATATATCTGTGTACAAGTATAGGTAGATATGGTATATGTATATATGCCATCCTTGCATGCTGATGTGTGTGTGTGTATATATATATATATATATGTATATATATATATGTATATATATATATATATATATATATATATATATTTATATATATATATATATATATATATATCTGTACACTGAAAATGTATAACCAAGTATATATTTACAAATACAATTGAGGCATTTATTAGAGGAATACACCTGTATACACAGTGGTTCTTTATGTATATCTTTATATATGTGATGTTTATTTCTAAACAATCTTTTATAATGCAAACATATATCTGTGTTTTAAATAACAGAAATACTTATATATAAATTTTGATGTCACAATAAAATAAAATGTACTTTAGAGCACATCAACTTTATATTGTGCTATAGCAACATTTAAATTTCAATAGAGAAATGTCTGTAATTATTCCACATGCTGGGTTGTTTGTTTTTTGTTGTTGTTTGTTATTGTTTTCTCATACAAGAACAAGTCTGGGCACCTTATCGCACATGCTGGCTTGTTTGAACTGTAATTAAGAACCAATCTGGCAACCTTATCATGCTTGCTTGGCTTTTGTGTTCTCCTATAAGAATAAGTCTGACAATCATACTTATATCACATGCTGTGTTGTTTGTTACTTATATCACATGCTGTGTTGGTTGTTACTTATATCACATGCTGTGTTGGTTGTTACTTATATCACATGCTGTGTTGGTTGTTACTTATATCACATGCTGGGTTGTTTGTTACTTATATCACATGCTGTGTTGGTTGTTACTTATATCACATGCTGTGTTGTTTGTTACTTATATCACATGCTGTGTTGGTTGTTACTTATATCACATGCTGTGTTGTATGTTACTTATATCACATGCTCTGTTGGTTGTTACTTATATCACATGATGGGTTGTTTGTTACTTATATCACATGCTGTGTTGGTTGTTACTTATATCACATGCTGTGTTGTTTGTTACTTATATCACATGCTGTGTTGGTTGTTACTTATATCACATGCTGGGTTGTTTGTTACTTACATGCATATCACATGCTGTGTTGGTTGTTACTTATATCACATGCTGTGTTGGTTGTTACTTATATCACATGCTGGGTTGTTTGTAACTTACATGTATATCACATGCTGTGTTGGTTGTTACTTATATCACATGCTGTGTTGTTTGTTACTTATATCACATGCTGTGTTGGTTGTTACTTATATCACATGCTGGGTTGTTTGTTACTTACATGTATATCACATGCTGTGTTGGTTGTTACTTATATCACATGCTGTGTTGTTTGTTACTTATATCACATGCTGTGTTGTTTGTTACTTATATCACATGCTGGGTTGTTTGTTACTTATATCACATGCTGGGTTGTTTGTTACTTACATGTATATCACATGCTGTGTTGTTTGTTACTTATATCACATGCTGTGTTGGTTGTTACTTATTGACTTGGCTTCTAACCTGGCATTATCATAACAAAATGTATGTTGTATTGACTTGGCTGCTAACCATGGTCATAACAAAATGTATGTTGTATTGACATTTGAGTTGTGTCACCTGCCAAATTTTGGCAACACCTATAGGGGGGTCACCATCTGTCACATTGTGTCATATGAATCTATGGTAAATGTCAATACATGTGTCATCACCTTTATATATCAACTGAAAAATGTGACATTGAAGCATTCATCAGATCTCTTGGTAACACATCAGCTATTGTACAGTTGATATTTATTGATTTAGTTTAAATTTAGACTTCCTTTGACAGAACTTGGGTCAAATGAAGATGCCAGTGATGGAAATGGACAACATATATACATGTATATATTTTGTATTCTGATGATTTACGAGCCGACTTGGCGCAGTCGGTAGCGCGCTTGATTCTTGATCGTGAGTTCGAGTCCAGTCGGGGGCCCATGTCTTAGTAGGTGTCGGCACGTTAAAAAACCCTCACTGCTCAATGGCTGTAAGTGCCGAGCAAATTTGAAGCCCTTCACCGGCATTTGGTGACATCTCCATTGGAGTGAAATATTCTTGAGTGGGACGTTAAACAACAATAAACAACTGATTTATTGAGATGATATATAAGACATCATACAGATGTACATCAGTATCTATGTTGCTGTTGGTTTCCTGTGAGTGGAAACTTTCTGTTGATGCCATCACTTTGTTTTACTGTTGTTTTATGCCAAATTCAATGATTTTCCAGTTATACGGTGGCGATAAGTTTTTAGTGGTGGAGGAGATAACCCGGCTGCAGCGTGCTGTGGCAGAGACCACCAGCCTTCCACATGTAAACTGGTTTAATTTATCACAAAAGCCACTTAGGTTTCAGCAGGGCTTGAAGCCACACTGACAAAAAGCTAGAAACTTCATGGATTAAAGCCTTGATGTTGTTGCAGACTATACATAACTGTCATAACCGCTGTATATACATGTACTTTCTTCTCCCACATGATGCTTCCAAAATTTTATAAACTATATGTACACAAACTGGTGAATATAGAAACATAAAACAAACTATAAATTCTATAGAAACTGACAAATTATGTGTACTCAAACCTCATAGTTAAACAAATGAAGACTCCTGCAATAAACTTGACTGGATATTTCTCCTATGTTGAATTTCGTAAATATTGACACTGAATGAAGTTGTGAAGGTCACAGACCTAGATACTATTATTAAGTGTAGTAAAATGCTGTACAGTTTCAGTTCCCTTAACCATAGCTTATCTTCAGTACAATTGCCGTGTTCTTACCTTAAGGACCATTGCTTATTTTCAGTACAGTTTCAGTTACTCTAGGAACCATAGCTTATCTTCAGTACAATTGCAGTGTTCTTACCTTAAGGTCCATTGCTTATTTTCAGTACAGTTTCAGTTACCTTAGGAACCATAGCTTATCTTCAGTACAATTTCAGTGCAGTTATCTTACACTTTAGGAACCATAGCTTATATCCACTACAATTTCAGTTCAGTTACCTTAGAGACTGTTGCTTATTTTCAGTAGTTTCAGTTCAGTAACCTTAGGAACCTTTGCTTATCTTCTTTACAATTTAATGAAGAAGCTGACATTCCACTATATGTATATTTTGTATTGGAAGTTTCTTTAAGTCTAACATTAATAAACCTAAAGTCATCACCTTTCACACAGTGTTGATGTATTCGATCTATACTATATGTATATTTTGTATTGGAAGTTTCTTTAAGTCTAACATTAATACACCTAAAGTCATCACCTTTCACACAGTGTTGATGTATTCGATCTATACTATATGTTTATTTTGTATTGGAAGTTTCTTTAAGTCTAACATTAATACACCTAAAGTCATCACCTCTCACACAGTGTTGATGTATTCGATCTATACTATATGTTTATTTTGTATTGGAAGTTTCTTTAAGTCTAACATTAATACACCTAAAGTCATCACCTCTCACACAGTGTTGATGTATTCGATCTATACTATATGTATACTTTGTATTGGAAGTTTCTTTAAGTCTAACATCACTAAACCTAAAGTCATCACCTTTCACACAGTGTTGATGTATTCAATCTATACTATATGTATATTTTGTATTGGAAGTTTCTTTAAGTCTAACATCACTAAACCTAAAGTCATCACCTCTCACACAGTGTTAATGTATTCGATCTAGCAGCAGTTGTTGATACTGATCAATGGAGAAATTATTCAGCTTCAATACTAATTTTCTACAAGTTGTTTCTAATATATAATTGTATTTAAAGCTCATACAAGATTATTAAGGTTAAGTATCCAAGGTTAAACATTATGAGTGTTAAGTCGTTGGCCTGTAGGTTTGGGGGGTCATCATGATCTTTTGTTTGGTTTGGGGGTCATCATGGTCTTTTGTATATATTGTTTTTCTGAAAAATGGAAAATGATAAGGATTTACTTTAAGAAATTTTATCAAATTTGATAAGTGATTGATGATTTTGATTGTAATTGATACAGTTATGGAAAGGAAGACGGAAGTTGTAAGAACTTGTATCTGATCTATTTGAAGAATTAATACTATAGAATCAGAAAATTTCATGGGGTTAAAATTTCATTGCTTTGAAAATTGAAGAAATTTGTCACATAAAATTTTGTTGAAATAAAGAAACTTGTTTGTAAATGAACCTTTTAGTATTACTGGAGCCATATTTGTCATGGCTTTAATTTTGTTGATAAATGAAAACAAGGATAATTTCTGATTCTACGGTATGTTTAAACCACCAACACAGTTACTTCACTTATAATGACCATTTGATATTCCAACAATTTGACCTACAGGATTTTTCATAATGACAAAACATTCATAATGTTATTTACCATCAATATAATACAATTTATAGCTTCCGAAATTGACAGTTAATCAATTGATAATGGTACTGTAATTATGGATTGATGAAGAATATGAAATACCACAGTCTGTTTTCCATTTATCATCTACCTACATGTATTAAAAAATGTCTATTTTTAGCCATGGTCATTTGATGTGCCATTTGCATTAGTGTTTCTTTAAAATTAAGTGCAAAATCAATACAATGATCCAATTTGCAAGGAACTAATGTGGTCATTATAAAGAGGGTTCACTAAATAACAGTTTATAAATTGTAATAAATTTATAAATTGATGTTGCAAAGTAGTTACAATAGTAGAATCAACATGGCATGTGTCAGGTCCAAATGATGCAGCTAACTCCGGTAGTATACGTGTACCAGCAAACTTTATAGTGTTGGGTGTCTCCATTGGGATGTTAAGTACACCTTTGTAATCACTTTGGATGTTTGCTATTATCCTACTTTACAGTGGAACCATGCCTTAAGACCACCTCGCTTAGGAGACCACCTTAAACTTCAGACCACAAGTTTCAGTCTCTTAATAAATATCTAATAAACACAGTACCGCACTTAAGAGACCACCTCACTAGTCATACCACTAAAATTTAGTCACTTAGGTGGTGTTAATAATGAGGTTCCATTGTATGATTATCAAACTGATGTGATAGATCTAATCTTAAGTTTGCCCAAAGCTAGAACTGTTGCCCAGGGTAGCTTTTTATCCTAGACTTTGTATACTACTTTAGTAAATGAGATATTATAATAAGAGTGTTCTTTGATATCCTGACTCCATTCCTGTGGAAATCTGGGAAATACAAAATTAATTGAGGTTACATCATACATGTGGGTATTGAATATTACACACAGTTACTGAATGCAGCATTTTATATATTATACATACATCATGACCAATGTGATACTGTATTTTATTATTTTGTGCCTTTTGTTTTGAAAATTCAAGAGAATACTGTGAGATTTAGATCAGAAACAACATTGGGAACATTAATGCTAAATCTTCCGCCTTCAAACTTTTATAAAATACAGGTATTGAATAAGATTTTTTTATTAAACAAGGTATATGAACATATCTCATTATGTCGAAATCAGTTGAGTCAAAATTCTGGATATGTCAAAAGTGGAAAGTCTGGTTCTGAATTTTATAGATATAATAATATATCAATTAAGATTTTGGTTATCTCCAATTCCGGATATAGATATCTCGAAGTAATAGGGGTGGTCCCATGAGTTTCAAGATAACAAGATTCCACTATATTTTTCTCTTTGTGTTTGTGTATACATGCACACAAACAACCCACAAAGGAAAACATTAAACATTAAATTAAGGGTGTGATAGGATAGACTTGATACGTATAAATGTAAACTTATATTCATGTAGCTTAGGTGTTGACTTCCATATTTAATTGCAATTAACCAAATTCTGTTTGTGTCAGGTCATAAGTATCATCTCATTTGCATATTAATACACAAAAGTGGAAAATCATTTCTTAATCCATTCATTTATTTACATATGTGTCACTGACCTCTGATTAGAATGTAGGACATTTATTTACGGGAGACCAAGCTCAGGAAATTCTATGTGGATATATGGGGTCTTGCTATTTATTTCTGTCATCAAATCAACATCAACTGCAAAGATATAAAGTCAACACCCAGTGTAACATTCCATCACTGATAAATCACTGACAAATCCCGGACACATGTACTGAAATAGCTTTTAATCTCTAGACATGCTATACAACATGTATTATAAGTGCTTCTATCAGGCCAAAACATTCATTTCCAATTAGGAAATAAAAAAAAAAGTACTTGGTATCAGGAAAGCATGTACGTTTGTAACATGGTCATCATTATGTTTATAGATACAGGTAATCTTTGATTATCTAGAAGGTCAGGAAGTGTCCAAAATGTTGGAGACTATAGTCACTTTTGAAATTAAATCTTACAGATCAAAGTTATGAAGGCCTTACCGGTACTTAATATTTTTAGCTATATATTAAGAAAATGAGCAAGAATTTAACACTTTAAAAAGTAACACTTGAATCCTGATCTTTGTTGGCCATGATTGTTTTTGTCATCAATACCAATATAATATCATCAATATTTCTAATCGTCTTGGGTGATTGTATTTCTGAGAGCCTGTATCACTTGACTAAATGAGAGACACAATATTTTGACATTTGTATCTTCTTTCTGTCTCCCAGCAACCCTATTGTAGCACTTTTCTCTATTCTCTTTCTGTCTCCCTGCAACCCGATTGTAGCACTTTTCTATGTCTTCTTTCTGTCTCCCAGCAACCCGATTGTAGCACTTTTCTATGTCTTCTTTCTGTCTCCCAGCAACCCTATTGTAGCACTTTTCTATGTCTTCTTTCTGTCTCCCAGCAACCCTATTGTAGCACTTTTCTATGTCTTCTTTCTGTCTCCCAGCAACCCTATTGTAGCACTTTTCTATGTCTTCTTTCTGTCTCCCAGCAACCCTATTGTAGCACTTTTCTATGTCTTCTTTCTGTCTCCCAGCAACCCTATTGTAGCACTTTTCTCTATTTTCTCTTTTCTCTGTTAATATATCATCAATAGAATTACATGCACATATGTGATGTGTATGTTAACTTTACACTTTAATCTATTAATGCTATTAGCACACAACATTTACAAGTTCAATGTTCAACTTAAAATGATAGAAATATAGCCACATAATTTCCTGATCTGCAAGTTCTGTCAGAGTAATTGATTAGATTACAGTGTGTATGTGACTTATTGGATGTGTCCTGTGGAGTTGTGACATATTATATAATATTTATCAAGTGTAGGTAACAGAAATAAACAGATAATTAGATTACCTTGGCCTACATTGTCTCGGGGAGGTTGACCAGCTGTTTCCCTATCTTACTCATTGATCTGTCTACAAACTGGCGACAGACTGTCACTGTACACTTATTTCAATATTTTCACTTTTAGTTTGATTTCTGTCTTGAAATAACTTCTGTTTTGCATTTGTGAATGTCAAGTTTCTCCAGGGATAGAAGTATCACATAAGTAAGTTTTTCTTTATTTCCATGTATCCCACAACAACAATTTCAATGTCTGTAGTGACATAGAATATGTAATAATTGTAATAATTTTAGTATTGTAAACAAATGTTTGACCTCTTGATTGATAATGTATTGATTTCTAGAAACATACATGGTATGTATTTCATTGTACTATTTTGACCTCAGAGTTACAGACTTCTTTAGTACAAAGAAGAGTTGATACCATGTTATGGAAGTTCTTTATGTTTTAAGTGACCTGGGCCCAAAGTCAATATTTAATCAGTACTCAAGCTCATTTAACTTTATTTATGATTTTAAAGTAAAAACACAAACTTCATTCTGTAACTGGACATATTTGTACCTGTATATTGATGGCGTACAATTGTAAATTATGATAAAAATTATTGCTCATATGAAGAAAACTTCTGAAATATTAAAAATTTGTTTGAGCACTACTCGATGTATTTATTCATATTTCACAGGGAAATCATAAATAGATGCAAGATTTATATGTGAGTGATGAAAAATAATGATATTTCCTAATCACTCAAACTCAAAAGTTTTACAAACTACTATAAAAGTTGAGCTGGAGTGTAATGAATAAATTTGGTGACTTCAAGCACTGGGCCCTGGGCCCTGGGCCCTGAAGTTACCAAATTTACTCAGTACTCAAGCTCAGCTAAACATTTATGATTTTAATATGAAAACACCTAGAGTCTATGCTACAATGGAAAATATTTGTGTATTTGTGAAACATGAGTATAAATAGTGATTAAAATTATAGCTCATTTTAAGAAAACTTAAATCAGTAAAAAAGTAGTTTGAGTACCTTACTGGTAAATAATGATAACTAAATCATGAATATGACCAGATTATTATGTGAATGAAAAAATAATAATATTAATGTGTTTTTTATTCCGCAACATCCAGAAGTTTTACAAACAACTATATACATGATATAGTGGAACCTGTCTTAAGAGACCACTCTCATAAAAGACCACCTCATTTTAAAACCGCAATTTGAAAACCACTTGGTTAAATAATCCTTTAAATAAAACCTCTTTTGAGAGACCACCTGTCTTGTAAGACCACATTTCAGTGGCAGATGGGGTGGTCTCTGAAGACAGATTCCACTGTATAGTCAAAATAGTAGAGTAAAGGTTGAGTTTGTTTGTTGTGTAACTTTTGACTTTTCCAAGATCTAAGCATAAGTAGTTTAAGTCACTGGTATTTCAGATGAGACTTTGAACAGAGGTCCCATATTATACAACATTCTTGGTGAGAGGTAAAATAATAGAACAGTTATGTGATGTTGGTCAGGTTATGATAGATGCAGACTCACTGTATTGAGGACCAAACAATATGCATGGATGAGGATTTTAATCCATTTGGAGGAATTCCTCCTTTTTCAAAATTTTGCTGCAATGTAAAAACTTTGTTTTCCCGCATTAAACCCTTAAAATTGAGCCATTTCTCTCCTTTTCACAATTATGGAATATGGAATCACATCCAGGGATAGAAATTAGCAGGGAGCCCTGTAGCTCATGGTGAGTAAATACTGAACTGGGTTAGTAGATTTCACAGTGTGTTATCCCAAGGTGGCTACTGAAAATTTGTGGGTATATCTAGCACTTTCACAAATTTCAACTGATATTCTTGTAAACAGTATAACTTGCTACATGAAACTAGTCTATGAACTTCTTTAAAATCTGTTTTCGTACTTTGATTTCTCCAATAGCATTTTATAGGAAGAGCAAGGTTCTGGGCCTCCAGACATGCAACTGGGCTTCCAAAAGTCCTGACATGCTAACCCAGATGGCTCCTCGATTGCAGAGTTTAATTTCTATCCCTGAATATGACTAGATAGGCCAGGGGCATTGCACAGTCCAAACCAAGTGAGGAAGAATACTTCCTTTTTATTCACATGGATTTAGTTCATACCACCTACACTGATTTGTTTTCTGAACAGCTCTTGAATTCTCCCAAAATGTTTTTGTTGTCCACTTAAAAGCCTAAATGAAGATATTGTGTAAATCATGTATCATATTTTGAGTGTCATTCTGCATTGAAAAGGTTCTATATAAAACTATATATAGTCCAGCTTGTACTAACACATTGGGGATTTGTTTAATCTACAGGTAATATTGATTTTAAGTAGGTGTTTTAAAAGTAGGATATAAGGTGTGGTAATATTGTAACTGACTTTTTGAAAAGGTGTGAATTGTTTTTCTAGGTATTTTTCACCTGTATAATTTGTCATTTTAAACTTGTCATATTCTCACCAGTTTTCTGATAACTTTGTCGTTTATCATGTGACGTCATATACTATATATATATATATATATATATATATATATATATATATATATATATATATATATATATATATATATATATATATATATATATATATATTATACCTTTCTTGCTTTCTCATTATATAAAAGTACAGAGATATGTTTGCTAATCTCATCATACAAAATAATCTCAGAACAACCTTTTTTCCTCCTTAATAGTTGATGTGTCTGTATTCAAGTTGTGCAGAATTTTCCCATTCATAATTTTTTACCAGACATTGTGCTAGTTCTCTTTGATTTTAATCTCCAATGGAAAGATGGAAATAAATATGTTTTTGTAGCAAAAAAAAAAAAAAAATAATAAAAATCTTCATGTTTAAGTAACTTCTAATTGTGTATATGGATATATGTTGATAGCAAGTCATGTGAATTTGAAGCAGGAAAGATGGAAAGTTATATAGGACCGAATGATAGTATTGATATAAAGAGATAAAGGTCTGTTGTTTGATAATAAATATGCAATTTTCACTTCCTGATATTATCTACAAAATCAACAGGTGTAATTTGTACACAGGTAAAATAAGGTATGTAAGGCCCCTTGTCATGACAGTTGATACATCACTTAATCTTTATACTGTAATTTTCTGTCCTTTGTCAGATTATAGTTTTCTAATACTTACATGTAGTTTTGTATATTGTACATGTTGTAGGTAAATAATTCTGATAAAAGATCAAACTATCATTTTATGACTTTTATTTATGGCTATGTTAACCCCATCACCCCCATTGTGGTCACATTTAGACTCTCCCATATCAATATATTATATGGTCTAATGTCATAATTTGGGAGTGAACAATTTACAAGTTAATATTGCATGTAAAATAATTACAAAAATTGGATTCTAAATCATACACCCTTGAATTCTGACAGTGGACTTAACCATTCTTTGAAATGGGCCGGTCCAAATGTGACTTCAGGGGTTTGTTGAGTTAAGACAGACATATTAAAGTAATAGGGAAGAAAAGGAAAAATTACAAGGGAATAGGCTTACTAAAACAAAAATAGTCCACAAGATGTTTGTAAACAATAATGAAAACAGAAATAGTCCAGAAATAGTCCACAAGATGTTTGTAAACAATAATGAAAACAGAAATAGACCACAAGATGTTTGTAAACAATAATGAAAACAGAAATAGTCCAGAAATAGTCCACAAGATGTTTGTAAACAATAATGAAAACAGAAATAGTCCACAAGATGTTTGTAAACAATAATGAAAACAGAAATAGTCCACAAGATTTTTGTAAACAATAATGAAAACAAAAATAGTCCACTAGATGTTTGTAAACAACACATTTTTGAGAAACAATCTAAAATGTTTTTCATAATTAATGGAAAATGCACATTAATTAACATATTTTGCAATTGTTCCATGAATATCCCAGATCTAAAGGGAGATAACCAGTTACATTCTGATTTTCACACTGGGTAAAAAGTAGTGAAATATATCTCACAAAGAAAACAATTATTTGAGGTGAATATTTGAACCAATACTTGAACATTTGTATAAGTCTTACATATCTTAGATTTACATGTAATCTCTGCCAGTTTCATTTTATGCAATAGCACCATAACTCAAAGTCCATTGAGAAACACAAAAGTATATTTTTTCAAAATTCAAATGTACCTTTTCTATATTGTGAGTTCAGTGGCTTCCCAAAATTTCAGGTGATACCCAAAATTAAGAAAACTAGAAACATACGTACATGTATCAAATAGCAAAAGCATAGTATAATGATTTAGAGACTCGTCATTGGTGTTTGATTTCATGTCAAAATAAAGCCTTTCTGTCCTGAATAGCAAGTTTGTGAGTAACTAGAAATTTACCATTGAAATTTAATACAATAACAAGACAGATACATGCAAGTAAACTGATTCAGTACTTCAGTTTGACATCCATTGTTGAGGACCACTTTTAATTACAATGTACCTTGTACTTGACCTCTATTTCTGAAATATACAATTTTGGTTTTCTTGATGTTCACTTCTAGTTCTTATTTTCTTGTGTAAAAATACAGTACATCAATCATATTTTGTAATCCTTTGGGCATCTAATCATTTTGAGTTGTAGAAAACTTCATCTTAACAGAAAATCTGATTTGAATTAGAACAACATATATACTATATATGCTGGTGTTGTTTTATAACACCCCCACACACTAAAATATATTTCAGATTAGTAAATATGAATATGATATGTAAGTAAAACTTTAAACCATTAAAGGTGTAAGATTTGTTCACGGTTCTAATATCAGTACGTAAGCCAGCATATCAATGAAACTCATCATGACCTAATCTCTTTCTATCCTGTAAACATGTAGATTTCAGCATGTAAGTACATATATGTACACCCCTCCCTTACACAGAGGTGAATACATCAGGTCAAAATGTTGATACATGTAGGTACATGCTCATGATATATCTGACTCTTAAACAGTGTCAAGATCATGAACCTAAGACAAGTTCTAAGTCCTACTGAAGTCTCTCACCTCTAGTCAATCCTGGCGAGTTCTAAGTCCTACTGAAGTCTCTCACCTCTAGTTAGTCCTGGCAAGTTCTAAGTCCTACTGAAGTCTCTCACCTCTAGTCAATCCTGGCAAGTTCTAAGTCCTACTGAAGTCTCTCACCTCTAGTCAATCCTGGCAAGTTCTAAGTCCTACTGAAGTCTCTCACCTCTAGTCAATCCTGGCAAGTTCTATGTTCTACTGAAGTCTCTCACCTCTAGTCAATCCTGACAAGTTCTAAGTCCTACTGAAGTCTCTCACCTTTAGTTAGTCATGGCAAGTTCTAAGTCCTACTGAAGTCACTCACCTCTAGTCAATCCTGGCAAGTTCTAGGTCCTACTGAAGTCTCTCACCTCTAGTCAATCCTGGCGAGTTTTAAGTCTTACTGAAGTCTCTCACCTCTAGTTTGTCCTGGCAAGTTCTAAGCCCTACTGAAGTCTCTCACCTCTAGTCAATCCTGGCGAGTTCTAAGTCCTACTGAAGTCTCTCACCTCTAGTCAATCCTGGCGAGTTCTAAGTCCTACTGAAGTCTCTCACCTCTAGTTAGTCCTGGCAAGTTCTAAGTCCTACTGAAGTCTCTCACCTCTAGTCAATCCTGGCAAGTTCTAAGTCCTACTGAAGTCTCTCACCTCTAGTTAGTCCTGGCAAGTTCTAAGTCCTACTGAAGTCTCTCACCTCTAGTTAGTCCTGGCAAGTTCTAAGTCCTACTGAAGTCTCTCACCTCTAGTCAATCCTGGCCAGTTCTAAGTCCTACTGAAGTCTCTTACTTCTGGTCAGTGCATGTCCTGCTGGAACCTATGCTTATTTTGTGAGAAATTTTGTTTGTTAACTTGAGGATGGCCAATGGTCTCTTTCTGGGTATATTGTAACTAGGCTGTCATCTCCACAACTACTGACTGCCACCATATGACTGAAAAACCTTTGAGTCTGACAGAAAACAACATTAAAATACAAATTCAAATACTGGTAGAAGTTGTCAGGTCCAAGTCTGGGTTATCCATTCCAAAACAGGTAGTTACTGTTCCTCTGAATGAATACTTATTTCATCAACCCTGAAAAACAAAGGACTCTTCTGTAAATCAATGATTTGGACCAGTCCAAATGTGTCTTTAGGGGTGAATGAGTTATTGTAGATAATGTCATGTTCCAGGAGCAATGTTAAAGAATCCTCAAATGCATTTACATCAGTTCTTAGCACAGGTCAAAATTTGTGACTTTCACCTATAGCTTAGTGGAAGTAATAACAAAGAAAAACAACAAAAACTAATTATATACATGTACAATACAAATAATGATTTATATTTTGATGTCTTTACAGGTAGTCAAGACATTGTTACAGAATGGATGTAGCCCAGATATTACCGATAACAACGGTTTAACTGCCGCAGACTTAGCTGAGAAATGCTGGCATGAAAATTGTGCCAAGGAAATAAAAGCAAAGGTAATGTCCTGTAATCTTATATGCAACTGAATTTTGTCTTTCTTATTTCCTTCAAAATGAATTAGAAATTCTATTTTTATGTATAACTGGATTAAATCCCTTTGTCCTGCGGTCTTTCTGTTGAAGTGAGCTGTTTTAATCTTGTCTGGCATTATCCTAGGTGTCTTTCAACTTTTTAACATCTTTGGTTTTTTCTCCTGAACCAGTGGGACAATTTTCAGGTAACCCCAACCCCAAACCATATATCATGTTTTGGTTATAGGATTTATTTTGTTCAGTTCATTCCCTTGGCTCAGCCTTAATGTTATACACACAGACAAATAGTTTTTGAAAATAATTTTTTTAAAAAAAAAAATATTCTTGCCAAAAATAAAAGTTCAAATGCAATGATATATTGCTTGTAATATTTCAGTTGGGTCAAGATTAAAGTTTGTTCAGGAAATGACCCTGGGATCATTCCTGGATAAAAGAATTTACATGTTGTTACAATCAATACATGGGTATCAAAGAGATGGGAATATATGCCTCTTATTCATCACTAGGTGTTGTGGGTTAGGTGATCCACTGAAATCTGTTGCCTTTTTTTGTTGTCATAAAGATGTGTATTGTGTGTAAACTTGCAAACATTTTAAATTTCTTCTGAAAATCTTTCAGCTAAATCACATCAAATTTGGTATATAGCAACTTTAGGGAAGGTAAAGAAAATTAAAAATTCAATTACCCCAGAGTCAGTGCTTTTGTAGATAGCCCAGGGAACTGTCTGACCAGGGGATTTTTTAAAACAGAGACCTGTATAACCAGGGACCTGTGTGACTGATCATTAACTGTCGGTCTCTTAATTATGTAATTAAAAATTCATTATCAAATGTATATGTAGAAGATCATATAAAGTTATAGACATGAGTATTTGTAATTCATGAACCAATGGTGATGTTATATATTTGATTGTGTATAGTTATTTTATTCACACCTTTGATTTCACAATTTTTTATTTCTTGAACATTGCTATAAATAAATATATAAAAGAAGCGGATGATGGATGGATTACGTGTGTAGGATGGAGATCTCCACTGATATTGTGATGTGTTCATTTCATATCAAAACAAACAGTTTGTTTACAACAATTACATATAGTAATGGCCATTGATATTGGGCAATACACTATACACAAAACCAGTTAAACAGTAAATTCAAATTGTAAGGTGTGATGGAGGAAATTTTGAGGGATTTGAGATCTAATGGTGGCAGAAAATGATAATTAAATAAGTCATGATGATCCCACCAATGGCTCCATATCATATACAGTAAAACCTGCTTTAGTGACCAGTTTTGTATAAAGACCACTTGGCCATAAAGACCATTTTTGCTATCCCCTAAAGTACCATTTGTGTACAAATCAACCTCTAAATAAAGACCACCTGCACTCCCTATAAAAACTGTTTTTTGCTGTGTCCCTAAGAGGGTCTTTATACACAAGTTTCACGGCTTATGTATATCAATCTTCTCAATAAGATTTTTGATAGGGGGAAACAATTTTGAAGTGGGGGAAACACAAATCATGGCAAGGTCTAGGGGCCATCAAAGACATGCATTTGATACATATATCGATACATAGTATAATATTTTTTCTGATGCAGAAATCTAATTGCCAGCAAAATCTTTACAATAGGCAGTTGATTTTGCCGGCTGTCGGCTTTTATTTAGAACACTGTATGTAAAGGACAATATTTAAGAGAAATTTCTTACAAATATTGTAATTCAACAGTATAAACAAAGCAAATCTGTGTACAATGTACATGTATGTAATTAACAGAATTAGTCAAGGAGAAATGACTCCTGTGTGTACACTTGTAAATGTTTATATTTATTGGAATCTGTGATTGAAACAACAAATTTTCAACTATTTGTATCACAAATTTTCTATAGATGAAACTTTTTTTCTCACATTTTCGACAGATGAAAGAACCAGTCAGATGGTATTAAGGTAACAAGTGCTGATGTCATTAGCCAATCAAATTTCTGCATGGAATGGGAGAATGATTTGATACTTTTTGTACTTATATAGAGATGTGAATGGACTCAGAATATTATCTTTTACAAAACTGATGATTTTTTAAAAGATGAAATTAAATTTCTATAAATATAAATCAGTATGTTTTGTTTGTTTCATTCTTTCATTCTTAACCATAAAACAATATGCTCAGAATGGATCACACAAATTAAATAACCTCTTGTTTGTAAACTCAACACTGATTGGTGGATGACAATCCCAGAATTTTTTTTTCTTTTTCTTAGGGAGAGGGGTATGGGGTGGTGGTAAATTTGGGAACTATCCCCTCGCTAGAAAGTTACTCTCTTTATAAAATATTTAAGAAATTGAAAACAAAAATATAACTGTGTATTTGCAAACAAATATCTTGCCAAATGTCACCATTCTTACTGATTCTTGAGTCCTTTTACATACTAACTTGTATTATGTGTTTTATACACTGATCATTACCCAGTAGATGTATTGCTATATATATAATACTATTTGCTCAGATATATTGTTGAACTGCTGTATTTCATTGCTATTTATAAATATGTAAAGCATTAACTTATTTTTGATAAATTTTATAGCATTTAGCAAGTTTGATCAAAAGTCAAAATCTATATTTTCTACTTTTTTTAAACAAAATTATATATGACATATACAGTGATGTGTCAAAATTGATGCAAGCTTTTTTTTCCTTTTTTGATACAAAGCATGTTTATTACAAATATATGACAAAGTAATTACCTGTCCAATTTCAATATATTTTTTACTATTACCCATTCATGTTTTGAACTTTCTGTTTTTATTTTGTTATAAAATTCCAGCACTATGTTTTAAAGTACAGATGAGTTTTGCAGGATACAAATTTTAATGTCTGTCTTATATATATATATGTAAACAATTAATGGTGATATTATAAAATCAATTTTCTGTTGAAATTGCTAAATCTTGAAAACAGAAAATTTGAATATCATGGGCAAATACATGATGAAAATATTAGATATTTTGTTGTTATATTAGAAATTACTTTCAAGGAATGTTCCTTAAAAATTATGAATTTATATGAAATAGGGAAAATTACAAAAGTTTCATAAATTTTATAACATCACTGTATTGAGATATTATTAACGACTTTCAATATTTAGATGTGAGTTTACCATCTTTATAATTGTCATTAAATTTTTCATATTTTGATTATTTTTTGTAAGTCTAAGGATGTTAACCAGTCTACCCCTAAGGTCAAGGACTCCACTGAAAACAAAGGTCACAGACCAGTCCAAATGTGTCTTTAAGGGTCACAGACCAATCCAAATGTGTGTTTAGGGATGTATGAGTTAAGATACTTATGAGAAGTCAACCACTTAAAATCTTACAATTTTGTGGAAATGTTATCATTATTACTTGTATATTCTTTTCATGAAATTGAAACACACAAGGGTACTTGGTCATCATTGTTTGCAGTGTATAATATTGACTATCACAAACTTCTTTATACATGTAGTTATGCTAAAAATAAGCAATAACTGTAAATAAATATACAGTATAACATTTACATATTATCAGATATTTAATCATTCATTAAGACTATTTTTGTACTCAGTGTACATGCATATCCATTATGTAGTCTGTTTATGTATGGAAGCCAATTTATTGCTTAAAGACATACAAAAGGTATCTATAAAACACAGTGTGTTGCTGAAATTAATTCATGATTTGTAATAAATTTGTCCTCAGAATTAAAAAAATATTATATTGAATGGAATTTCAAAAGCCATTTAACATTTACTGAAAGTCTGTCTGGATATTTACATAATCCGGAAAATCATTGCCTTCCCCTATTTATCCCACCATCAAAAACAAATTATCTGTCCTAAATGGGCCTCTACATGTATACCCTTTAAGGGTTATATCTTCTAAAGATTTAAAATTTAGCATGCATTATATAGTAATATAGCAAGATGTTATTATAGATTTATCAACATAACCAAAACTTTGACAATATTATTTTGCTTTGAATGTCAACTGACAGACAATGTTGGGCATATGACCTAGTTAAATGTTTGGATCATCTGGGATGTTGCTGTTTGAGTTTGAAGCTAGGATGAATCTATACATATTCCCTAATTTAAGTAATACATTGCAAGTTTGTTTGTTCACACTGCATCTTGGTAACATTGATTTCCTGGTACTGTTCATAAAACACTGTTGTGTATGTTTGTTTATTTGACACTGCTCCTTGCTGAGATCTACTTATTGACTTACTGGTGATAGACAACTCTTGTGTACACTGTATTTATTTGACTTAAATAGATATAAGTTCTGATGGAACAAAATACTGTAGAATTAGAAAATGTTGTGGGATTAAAATTTTGTTGTTTTAAATACAAAACATACATGTACATGTTGACATGGAATTACTAGGTATACATTTTTTGTACTTGATGTAAAATTTCTTAATTTTAATTTTAAAATTTCATTGATAAATGAAAACAACAAAATAAAAAAAAATTAAAACTGCATTTTCTGATTCTGCAGCATTCTGTAAAGACATCCTCATTGTAGCATTACAAATATTTACTTTTAACAACGGAAAGTACCTCAGACTTGGCCTGCTCTCATGAACATAGTCAAGTTCTTACAAGCTTCAGCCAATTTTCTTACAATTCTATCTACACATATCTATTGAGTTTACAGCCAATTTTCTTACAATTCTGTCTACACATATCTATTGGGTCTACAGTCAATTTTCTTACAACTTTGTCTACACATATCTATTGGGTCTAGAGTCAGTTTTCTTACAGTTTGATCTACACATATCTGTTGTGTCTACAGCCAATTTTCTGACCATTTGATCTACACATCTATTGGGTTAAATGAAGATCTGTTACATTCATGGATGCTGTACCTTAAGGGAGTAATTTGTGGGATCTTTTGATTTATTTTGCTGTGGTTTTACAGTACATACTAAGACAGGGAGTTTTTGCTGTCCTATTCATTACTGATTTTTGTGCCATACTAATGATAATTTAACTTTAATGCTAAAACTGTATACAGTCGATTCCACTTATTTGCATACCTGATAATAGCATATTCCTGTTAATTGCATAAGAACTCAAAACACAAAACCATTTCCTATCTCTTTTACGTAAAATATTACAGTTGTATGCATAGGTTAAACCAAGAATTCCTGTTAATTGCGTAAAATATTTCCCAAAATGTACTAGTTATAGTAAAACTTTATATATATGGAAATGCTAATTTAATAGAAATGAGAAAATACCAAACTGTGCTGTATGATAATTGTGCTTTTATGACTTTATTTTCTACTAATGTTAAATGGGAATCTGGTTATTACTAGTGTACCTGGGATGTTAAAAATATACATACAGATGAAAGCACTAGATTAACTTGAGTCATAATTATTCACTATAATAGTTAGATACACTATTTCTGTTATTTTCATAATTTTCACTGACATTTTACCTATACAATTAACTGGAATCTACTCTATATATATTTGTAATCCAGGGATGGAAATAACCACCACTAAGGTTGGCATTCATAGTTGAAATTATGTCATGGAGAAATTGTGAGCCCAGTTATGACAGTTGGATTCACAATTTGACCAAGAAAAGATCAAAGTCATATTGTGTTTGAAATTCATAAATGATAAAAAGTCTGAGGCTTTAAAGGAATCTATGATTTTATTGTCTTTTTATTAAACTCATATGAGTTTAGACTCCAGAAATTATTTCTAGTACAAATTATTGGAACATTGAACATTTTTGTTACTTTCCATCCCTGTTTTTGTGTATAAATCAAACTGCTCACTAACTCTGATGATGTTTTACATATAGCAGTGAGCTCTTGTACTATAGTCTGTCATTTCTGTTAGTGTTAAAGCTTTTTGTATTTTAATACTCATTACCCTAATATCTTGGTCCTAGAAATGTCCTTGAATTCTTTGGACACTTATCATCCACAGGAACAGACTGAAACCGTGAAATGTGGTCTCCAAAGTCAGGTGGTCTCTCAAAAGAAGTTTACTTAAAAGGATTATTTTTATTTTTATATTCTTCTACTGATAAAAATCAGGACCTGTCTTTCTGTCTTTTGACATATCTGGAATTTCGACTCTTCCATTTAGACATAACGAGATTTAGTATGGTAAAGTATGTCAAGAGAAAATCATGACTCATGACAAGTAACTTCTACATGTATATGCTGTAATATTGTGCAAGGATGAGAATTTTCCTCCAGTGGGTAGAATTTCTCCTTTTTCAAAATTTTGCTGCAATGTTAAATCTTTGTTTTCCCTTTAAACCCCTACAAATGAGCCGTTTCTTCCTTTATTTGCCATTATCTCTGGTTGTGACCTATTGGTAAATGGTTGGTGATCTTTATTACACAGAAGACAGTTAAACCTGTCTACAGAACACAGAAGGACCAGATGGAATGCTTTATCTTTTCTATAAACGTAGTTCATTAATAAATGTATGCTCCTTTAAACTGTTTTTATAAAGATATGAACCATGTACACTGACATTATTCAGGTGACTGTTCAGGTACATGGAGCCTTTGTTTTTGCAATTTACAAGTTTTTTTTCAGGAATGTTTTTTTTACAAGCTAGTCATACCAGCATTTTGTCAGATATAATAAAAATACTTTGTATTGAAATGTTGAAGAAATGTCAGAAAGTTTTACCCGTGGTTGAAAATTTTATACTCATTGCAAAAAGCTCAGCTTAAAACAAAACTGTTTTGTATTTTTTGTGTATAAATTTGAAGGTTTTTGAATTATTTATTGATTAACAAGTCATTTAAAAGTTATGCCACACTCTAAAGGGGCATTAGCTGTGTT
The DNA here is from genome assembly GCA_030159075.1 of Atrina japonica. NCBI lineage: Eukaryota > Metazoa > Mollusca > Bivalvia > Pterioida > Pinnidae > Atrina > Atrina japonica. The sequence goes on from BROG01000307.1 coordinate 587,383, forward strand.
TTTATTTTGTTTCTCGTTTTCACTACTTAAACTGATATACAATAACAGAAAAGAGATATACACATGCATAAAAATCTTAAATTTGTATATATTTTGTGAACATTGCTTGAAAAACAGAGGTTTGGCACATTTTCACTTGCAATTGATTAACTCAACCTTGCTATTTGTATATGAATACGACACAGTATCTGACCTTATTTTCACAAAATATATATGAATATAAGATTTTTTTTGCCTGTGTGTATCTCTTATTTGTTATTGAAGTTGCAAAAGTAGAAAAAAATGAAATAATGTTTTTGGTAAACACAGATAATTTCCCTTTAACTGTTATGTTTTCACAAGGTGACCAACCCTGGATCAGCAGCTTTTTGTTGTACTGAATTCTATCATTACAATAGTGCACATAGAAATACTGCGGGTACAGTTTTGAAAAAGTTAACATCAACCCCTGAAAAAAAGTGGACTCTTCTATAAACCAGTCCAAATGTGTGTTTAGGGATGAATGAGTTGATATTATCAATTATTATCATTATAGGTAAAACAGAATCGGTCATAACTTTTTCAGATTTTAAGCATATCATTGGTTGTTCTCAGTATCGGTTAGATCCATGTCTATAACTCAAACCATCTGCCAATGTTTTCATATGTCAATGGTTTGACTGTAGACACTGTGACACAACCAAAGTGGTCAAGTCAGGTATATCTCAGGACATGTTTCACTGTACAACTTTTTAAATCAATTGTACTGCAGATGTGATCCTAGTAACAATGTGCCATAACTTGACTGCGGTTATAAGTGAAATGGTCAGTAACTATTTGATAATAACAAGTAGATTAGTAATTTTGACTGATATTGAAAGTAACAATGGCATTGATATAACAGATGTAATTAAAAACAAGATCAGTAATTTTTACAGGTGTAATTAGTAAAAAAGACCAGTAATTTTACAAGTGTAATTAGTAAAGATCAGTAATATTTACAAGTGTAATTAGTAATAAGGTCAGTAATTCTACTGTTGCAATAAGTGCCATCACCAGTCATATATCTGCAGAATGTAAATTACTGGTGTATACTTTATGTGTGAAATTATCTACATACTTTCAGGTTGTACAAGTCAAGGTTGTTTATGACTGTTTATACTCAGAATAAAAGTTTACATTTAAGATATACAGTTACATTTTTCTTTTATATAAGGACTAGTCTCGACATTAATATTTAATGGTAGATAGAGTACACTTATTGATTTTTGTATGAAACTGTATTTTTTTTTTATCAGAGATGTAAACTTGATTTTTTTATTAGGACTTTTTGTAGGTTTTGTTTGGCAGGAATCTCTATCAACAGAGATCTCTTTATCCATTAATCCCTGTAAATATGTAAACAGGACTGTAGATATACCAAGATGACAGTAAATATACCATGGCTAAGCTAAGTATGTCATCATTAAATCAGTGAATGGGTGAGAATATTGAGAAAAAAAATCAAGTTTGTCACTTTTTGTTTGTTTTTTAGTTCTTATCTATGCTGATTTATGTTGGTTGATAAAAATAATTTGACATATTTGTTGTAGTTAAAGGGCATGACATGACCTACATTTTGTACAGCATTGTCATAGATATAAAATCTGGTGTAACTGCAGATGCTTTGTCCTCAGTAATTGGAATACATTTAGATATAAATAGCACATCAACAACAGTTAAACCAGACTACAAATCGAGACATATTTATATAAACTGGCACCTGTGTAGATCTACATTTATATCAATAAAAACAATTTGTAATGGAGAGTATACAAGCCTCAATTTTACACATGTAAAGTATTTACAATCTGGAAACGCATTTTTAAGTTAATCCATCAACCCCTATAGTCACACTTAAACTCACCCAAATGAATAGATAGCAAGGTCTACCATCACAATTCAGGAGTGAACAAGTTCATATTGCATGTAAAATTATGATGAAATTTTGATTCTAAATGATACATCCCTAATTCTGACAGTGGACTAAACCATTCTTTGAAATGGTCAGGTCCAAATGTGACTGCAGGGGTTGATGAGTTATGTTCTGTAGATCATCTTAGTACATCTGTGAAGCCTATGAGTCAATTACATCTATGTATGATATAAATGTCAATATCTATATTTGGAGAGGGATTATTGTGAAGTGACTACTGATATATTGAGTGGTTTCTGTATTTGTACCAGATGATAACGATAAGTATATATGATTTGTATGTAACTGCAAGTGTGATACAGATTAAAGGATCATTAAAACTTGTATATGTTGTCAATCATTTCTTCTGACATTTGTAGCATGTCAGACAGTCATCAGACAGTCATCAGACAGTCATCAAACAGTTGTCAGGCAGTCATCAGAAATTCATGAAATTCTTTATCTTCAGCTATCATTAAAACATGTATAATATAGCACATATACCATGGTAATGGTGAATGTCATGAGACTTGGATTATGTTTCAAAGTAAGAATGGGTATGACATATTAAAAAGTACTTGGTGCACAGTGTCACAGGCACAGAAGTCAATGTTAAGGATACTTTAATCGTAGCCATTCATGATGCCTAAAAATTTACAGAACAAAATGTGTGCATGATAAAAAGAGGGTCTCCATGACCACATTGTGCGAGCATCTCATCTTAAACATCATTATAAATCTCACTTTCAATCACTCTGGGTTCTAGTTTCCATGACCAGTTGTGAGAGCATGTCATCTTTGACCACATTGTCTCACCTTTAGTGCTTGTGGGTTCTAGTCTTCAGAGTAATCTTATATAGGGAATAAAGTATAGATATCATAGTGTCAACAGTAATCCATTATGTACTGTCAACTGTAATAAATTAGGTATAAGATATACAAAAAAAATTACCAGAAGACCAGTAGGATCAGTTACCATGGTGATTATCCCTGAAAAAATAAGGGTATAAGCTGATAAAGTGTAAAACTAAATGAATGGTAATTAGTAATTAGACATTTTATGTTAGTGTTGTGAAGGATATTTGCCTTTCTGTATACAGTAAAACATTTATCATTTGGGCTGAGCAAGTAGTGGCAGGATAACAAGGTTTCACTGTAGTCACATAACCTGCCCACATCAATAACTTAACAGTATGTAAGTTTCCGCACTGTGTAAGACAACACCTAGTGCAGGAGGAAATAGGATCAAATGTGTCCTTGGAAAAAGCTAGAGATGTCCTGGCATTTTGAGGGAAAGAGCAACTGAGAAAGAAAAAAACAAACTCAGGAAGCAAATACATGTACCATAAGTGACCTATCTCTCTGTTCAGTCAAAAGTATCAAATTGGGACATGTTGTTGTGTTTCTACTTAACCAGTTATGGTTTACCTGGCAACTTGTCAATCACTGTTTGTAACCAATGGTTTACCTGACAACCTGTCAGTCATTGTATATAAAAAATTCAGATACCAAAGTATAAATCAATAGAATATCCAGGACATAGATACAAATCCGGTAAAAATGGACAACCAATGGTTTACCTGGCAGTCTTTGTACCTAACTAATGGTTTACCTAGCAACTTTACAGTCACTGTACATAACCAGTGGCTTAACCTGACAACCTGTCAATCATTCTATTTGACCAATGGTTTACCTTATAGTCTTTATTCCTAACTAATGGTTTCACTGACATCTTGACAGTCATTGTACATAACCAGTGGGTTAACCTGACAATCTGTCAATCATTGTATCAGAACAATGGTTTACCAGACAACCTGTCAATTATTGTATGTGACCATTGGTTTATCTGATAGTCTTTGTACCTAACTAATGGTTTACCTGGCAACTTAACAGTCATTGTACATGACCAGTGGCTTAACATGACAACCTGATAGTCATTGTATGTGACCAATGGTTTACCTGGCAAACTTTCGATCATTATATGTGACCAGTGGTTTACCTGATAGTCTTGTACCTAACTAATGGTTTACCTGACAACCTGACATGTAACCAGTGATTGACCTGACAATCTGACAGTCATTTAATAGCAAATGTTTTACCTGACAGTCATTGTACATAACCAATGGTTTACCTGACAGTCATTGTACATAACAAATGGTTTACCTTGTAATCTGACAGTCATTGAATGTAACCAATGGATTACCTGACAGTCAGACAGTCATTTTAGATAACCAATGGTTTGCCTGGCAACCAGACAGTTATTGTGCCTAACTAATGGTTTACCTGGCAACCTGATAGTCATTGAATGTAACCACAGCACTTAACCAATGGTTTATCTGACATCCACAGCACTTAACCAATGGTTTACCTGACAACCACAGCACTTAACCAATGGTTTACCTGACATCCACAGCACTTAACCAATGGTTTACCTGACAACCACAGCACTTAACAAATGGTTTACCTGACAACCACAGCACTTAACCAATGGTTTACCTGACAACCACAGCACTTAACCAATGGTTTACCTGACAACCACAGCACTTAACCAATGGTTTACCTGACAACCATAGCACTTAACCAATGATTTACCTGACATCCACAGCACTTAACCAATGGTTTACCTGAAAACCACAGCACTTAACCAATGGTTTACCTGACAACCACAGCACTTAACCAATGGTTTACCTGACAACCACAGCACTTAACCAATGGTTTACCTGACACCCACAGCACTTAACCAATGGTTTACCTGACAACCACAGCACTTAACCAATGGTTTACCTGACAATGACAGCACTTAACCAATGGTTTACCTGACAACCACAGCACTTAACCAATGGTTTACCCAACAACTACAGCACTTAACCAATGGTTTACCTGGCAACCACAGCACTTAACCAATGGTTTACCTGACAACCACAGCATTTAACCAATGGGTTACCTGGCAACCATAGCACTTAACCAATGGTTTACCTGACAACCATTGCACTTAACCAATGGTTTACCTGACAACCATTGCACTTAACCAATGGTTTACCTGACAACCATAGCACTTAATCAATGGCATCATGAGAGTCATTGTCCTACAATGTCATTGCATTCATAATGGTAAAGTAAAACATCCTTTGAGTTTTTGTAGACTTTTGCTTGTAACTTTAATAACTATCCTACAAGTTTATATATAGCTTTATCTATCATGTCTCTATACATGATATCTATGCTATACATATATTAATATTATGTAGTTAACTTGTCTTGATATATCAATGATTTTTGTTTCCAGGGTGGAATTAGAAACTCACCAGAATTAAATTTTCAGCCAGAATCTCCAACATCTAAACAATTATACAACTTCCAGCTTTCATCTTTATCACCTTCATCAAGATTGACAGGTATATAATTGTATATATGGAAACAAAATGTTTGGCATAAAAATGAATTTACATAATCGAAAAATGAAAAATCCAAAAATCTGAATTTACTTTCCTTATTTTTGATAGAATATTTTTACCCCTATTTACAAGCTGTAATATTTTCTCTCTCTCTCTCTCTCTCTCTCTCTCTCTCTCTCTCTCTCTCTCTCTCTCTCTCTCTCTCTCTCTCTCTCTCTCTCTCTCTCTCTCTCTCTCTCTCTCTCTCTCTCTCTCTCTCTCTCTCTCTCTCTCTCTCTCTCTCTCTCTCTCTCTCTCTCTCTCTCTTTTAATAAATGCCTGTAAGTGTACTCTAGATTAAACATGGTACACAAAAAAAAGATATTACTAGATCTGGCACAAATATGTTGTTCTTCTTCATATACAGTGTTACTTATATATAACGACCTCCTTAGGGATGCAAGAAAAACCAGACTTAATGGTAAGGTGGTCTTTATATATAGGATGATTTATACACAAATGATACTATTTGGGAGAGCAAAAAGCAGTGTTTGTGACCAGGTGGTCTTTATACACAGATGGTCACTTAAGCTGTTTTACTGTAATTGTCAAATATTTATTTCAGTGTTATGATATATATACTCTCATATAAAATAGTGCAATATATCAATTTTAAAATGTTTGTATCAAAATCTAAAACATAGCTCACCTTAGCCAAAGACAGATTCTATTTTTGACACGGTCGGACAACAATTAAATTTGAAGAAACTGAAAGTATTGTGTCAAATAGATCTGATATTTTAATCTGTATTTTCAGATTCAGAAGAAAGTTTAACAAATAGTGGACCTTGCTCGCAGTCTGAAGAAACTGGGGAATGTGAATCTACAATCTCTGTACCTGTAACTTGTACAAAATCACGAGAGACAGGTGAATGTGAAGGGAGACGACTAGCAAATACAGAGTTATCTTCCCCCACATTGGAACTTGGATATACACACAGACAAAGAGCCAGTAGTGATTTGTCTTCTGCTGTGTCTTCACTAAGTTCCTTCTCTCATCAAACTTTTGAGGATATTTATACTGGTATCAGGCAAGGATTTCCACTCAGACCTATTTCATTACAAACATTTTCATATCAACCTATCAAAGATAATTCCCAGTCAGATCACCATTTTCAGATAAAAAGATTTACAAAGATGAATAATAACAGTAAAGCAGAGAATCCTAATAGAGATGATACAATAATGAATGGCTCACAAAATAGACCACAAAATGAGGATGAGGATGGTACCGAGTCTGTTGCCAGTAGTGACAGTTTAGACCATGAAATTAGCAGATTAAATCTACGTGGGGACATGCCACCACCTCTTATAACGCCAGATATGCTGAATGTCGCTATCAACAAAAGGTAAAATATAGGTTGATTGTTATCATTTTCAGCTGATGGACAAAAGTTCTTAATTCGAATGAAATTTTCTTTGAATCTTTTCCATAAAGTTCATTCTTAAAAAAAAATTCTGTTTATTGTTTGATGTTTGTAAGTTTGTTTGAATAGTGTTTTATGCCACACTCATAAGTCATAAGGTGGCAGCCAGTCTTTAATGGTGGAGGAGAGAACCCGGTTACATTGTACCCGGGAAGAGATCATCGGCCATCTGCAAGTAAACTGGCAAACTTTCTCACAACAACATCTTAGATTTCAGCAAGGCTCGAACGTGAGCTGATCATAGGTGAGAGACTTCATGGTTTAAAGTGTGGTGCTCTAACCACTTGTCACAGCGTCAGATTTTTAGACATTTTGGAGTTTTGATATGTTTACATGAGTAGTCAGAATGAAATAGTTTCCATTAGTCAGTAAAATATTTTATGTCTTGAGTAATTGTCAATATGTCCCTACAACAAGATGGTCCCTATAACAAGACGGTCATTACAACAAGATGGTCCCTACAACAAGATGGTCATTACAACAAGATGGCCCTCTACAACAAAATGGCACTTACAACAAGATGGATCCTGCAACAATATGGTCCCTACAACAGAATGGCCATTACAACAAGATTGTCTTTACAATAAGATGGTCCTTATAACATGATTGTTCTTATAAAAAAATAATAATAATACGTTAAGAGATATATGTACACTACCAAAAATAAGACTTTTACTGTGGTTGTCTCTAAACATTGTTAGGATTCTTTAATATATTATCTCTAACAGGTCAATAGGATCATAAGTTTAATAATTCATCAAAAACCCCAGTGCCACTGACTTCTAAAAGGGTATTTTGGTAAAGAGATGTTTTCACCTATCATGTGGCCTAGCTAGTATCAGAAACTAGAACTTGCCACTAACTAGGTATGCCATACAAAACCATATCATATATTCCTTTGAGTATGAAGATGTTTGTATGTGTACACATAATGACATATGTTTTACTTTTTTATATTATTTACAGACCAAAATCCTCTACACTAGATTTTAGGCAACCCGCTGGAATGACATTGGGTTTAGGATCTCGGCCAAGCTCTACAATGAGTAGTCCAACCCAGCCGAATCATGATCTAATTGCTGAGCTGAAGAAAACAACATCAGCACCAAACTTAAAGAAAACCAAGAAACCAAATGAAGGGGGTCAGATGACTTGTATATATTCATTTGGAGGGCCTGGAGGGGCACAAAAGAATAGAACTCAGCCGGTATATAATAAAGAACAAATCAATGGTAACACAGATATACCACAGACAAACACAATCTTGCCGAAGCAAAATAGTGATCTTCCCAGTAACACTTCAAATTCTAATACTGTGACAACCAAGGTGAGTTAATGATGTTAGTGAAATAGTTTGTCCAGTTGTAATGTAAAGCCAGTGAAATAGTTTGGTCAATTGTAATGTAAGGTCAGTGAAATAGTTGGGCCAGTTGTAATGTAAGGTTAGTGAATTAGTTTGGTCAGTTGTAATGTAAGGCTAGTGAAATAGTTGGGTCTTCTTTAGTCTTCTGTCAATTGTAATACTTTACATATTAAACCATTGATAAATATTAGGTTCACTGTAATATTAGGCCCATGATAAAATTGGAGTAATTTTAGAATTAGGTCAGTTTTACAGTTATGCCAGTAATAAAGTTTGCCGCAATTTCAGTATATGGTCAGTTGTAATGTTAGACCAGTGTTTAAGTTAAGACAATTTTTCTTTACTAATGATAGGTTACTTCTAATGGGAAGAGATATAAAATGATTTTTTTTAGGATTCTGTATTTACCAAATCATTTGAACATATCTATAATTGTTGTGTGATAATTTCAGTCTGTAGAACAGAAGACCACAACATCAATCAAAGATTCTAAGAGTTTCATAGACAAAATTCCTGCTACAGATGCATCTGGAAATGCGGTACCTCTTTGGAGGCAACAGATGCTTGCCAGACAAATGGCTGAAAAAGCCCAGAAAGAAACGGAGGAGAAGAAAAAGGTTAGGGTAGATTGAATTGTTTTGAAACTATTAAATCATAGTTTAACCTGTATTAAGCAGTCACCTAAGTGAGTTCATGAAAGTGACTTCTTAACAGAAGTGACATCTTAATCGAGGGTCTCAAAAGTGTCATGTTATTATTGGTGAATATATTAAACTTTAGATACACATGCGTCATTTTGTGTAATAGAATAAGATAGATATATATCAATTCAACTGAATCTTAAAAGCGTATCTTTCATGACATTATTTACATGTACATTATGAATATCAATTATCGCCAAATTATTTAGTTTATTTTTAAGTATTTTATATATAAGCATATCTGGAACTTATCTACTGACATACAGATGTATATTGTGGATCTGGAACTTATCTACTGACATACAAATGTATATTGTTGTTCTGGAGCTTATCTGTGACATACAGATGTATATTGTTGTTCTGGAGCTTATCTGTGACATACAGATGTATAGTGTGAATCTGGAACTTATCTATGACATACAGATGTATATTGTGGATCTGGAACTTATCTACTGACATACAGATGTATATTGTTGTTCTGGAGCTTATCTGTGACATACAGATGTATATTGTTGTTCTGGAGCTTATCTGTGACATACAGATGTATATTGTTGTTCTGGAACTTATCTGTGACATACAGATGTATATTGTTGTTCTGTAACTTATCTATGACATACAGATGTATATTGTTGTTCTGTAACTTATCTGTGACATACAGATGTATATTGTTGTTCTGGAGCTTATCTGTGACATACAGATGTGTTTATGGACTTCGAACTTATCTGGTTTAAGTTATTGATAGATGTAAGATTTATGTTTTGTTTTTTGTTTGTTTGTTTTTCTTTTTGATAAAAGCTTGGTTTTTTTTTCTAGGGATTAGATTGTTTAATGTGTTTAAATGTGCACACACTTTCATTTTAGTTGTAGGCAATGGTGAGGGATAAGATTAATCAGAACAGTATTTGTTTATTTATCAGTGTAAAATATGTTACAGCAAGAAGAAATAGAGGCCAGATTTAAGGATATGCCACCTTGGAAGAGACAGCTGATAGAGAAGAAGGAGGCTGAGGCAAAGTTAGTTTGGTTTGTTTGAGCCTTGGTCAAAGTAAACTGTTACAGTGAAACTTGTATATAACGACCTTCTTAGGGACACAAGAAAACCAGTCTTTATAGGGAGGGGGTCTTTATATAGAGGTTCATTTGTACACAAATGGTACTATTGGGGACAGTAAAAAACATTCTTTGTGACCAGATGGTCTTTATACACAGGTGGTCGCTGAAGCAGGTTTCACAATTGAAAGGCTTATGATATTTATTGTAAAAAGTGAAATTTCTGCATATACATAAGTGTTTTTGGTGAACCATCTACCTAGGTTTTGGAATCTTACTTCAACCAGGGACATATCTTTGTATCACTTATGTAATTAGATCTAATTCATACTGTAGAATCTAGTCACACCTATCAAAAAATAAAGCTATTTATCCTCAAACTGACTTTATACACAGTGTTTAACGATACACAAATTTTTAGTCTGTATAATACACTCTTACAATTTTAAAACTGCAGTGATTGTAGAACGTTGGGCATATTCTCTATCATAACCACATGATTGTATTTATGATATTATGATTATGATATATCTGCATATGGAGTTTATATTTCACAAATGATCAGATATGTCAGGCGTGTTCAACATATGAACATTTCATATGCAGTGGTAAACTACTCACTGACAAATTATTGACACAGGGATATCGAGAACCGCATTTGTTGTCAGCGTTCTGCAAATTTGACGGTCGGTGTAATAGTCTTGTTTGCGACTACTCTGTTTCACTAAGTGAAATGTTGAGTTACATGTTCGATGGCAGCTGTTGAGACGTCTGTACCAATTGTAATGAGGATTCGTTCCTCACGTATTTCATTTAATTTGACTGTGGACTCACGGCGGGTGTGACCGGTCGACAGGGAATGCTTACTCCTCCTTGGTGCCTGATCCTATCTCTTGATTTCAAGAGGTCTGTTGTTATTCATTTTTTACCAGATTCATACATATATCCTGGACATCCTAATGATTTATTCCTTGGTATCTGAGACTTTAACAATAATGATATATCTCCTCATACACAGAAGTTGCAATTTGTTTTTGCAAGAGTGCCAGATCATAGTTAGGATTGCTAATTGTAATTACTTCAATTGAATAATAATGAGTAAATACAGGAGGTTAAGAAACAAGTGGTTGGTTCAAGTCATGCTACAGATCGATCAAAGGACTGAAGCCATTGGTCAATCTCCTTACAGGAGTTTAAGGAACCACAGGTTGGTTCAAGTCATGCTACAGATCGATCCAAAAACAGAAGCCATCGGTCAATCTCCTTACAGGAGTTAAGAAACCACTGGTTGGTTCAAGTCATTTCACAGTTAACTGTCAGTCAGACTCTTCACAAGAGTTAAAGAAACCACTCACTGGTGCAAGTCATTTCTATTTTTATGTTAGTGTTTGGGTGTGGACATATATTTCTTTTAGATGTTATCTTTAATGTTGTTCGTAGATACAAAAGTTGCCATGACATAATTTTATTGTCTTTGATTCTAGAGGTGTGCATGAGAAAGCAGAGCAAAGTAAGAAGAAAGTAGAATCAAGCTCTTCAAGTGGAAAGAAAGCTCCCTGGGTCGTGGAAGTACAGAGCTTGAAATCATAACTTGTTACCATATTTCATGTTTTATAAATGTTACAGTTTTAAAGTGGACCAACTGTCATCATTTTATTGTTTTATTTTATTAATTTTACCTTTAGAACCCTGAAATTGCCACAACATACAGAGATAAAATGTGTACTTGAGTATTTCAATAATTAGAAAATGTGTACTTGAGTATTTCAATAATTACAAATACTATAATTCATTCCACTTTACATAAGCATGTTTTTGCTGCAATACTAGTCATAGGTTTTAAACTTAATAATGAAAACTATCTAAGGTAACAAAATGATATGTCTCTACTATTAAATTTTTATCTCATCAATGAGTGTATAAGTAAGCAGTGAGATATACCACTAAATGTATACTGAATAATTAATCTTGACTAGATGACATTTAAGTGTCCTCACCAGGTCAGTCTTGACTAGATGACATTTAAGCATCCTCACCAGGTCAGTCTTGACTAGATGACATTTAAGCATCCTCACCAGGTCAGTCTTGAGTAGATTACATTTAATTCATAACCAGACCAGTCTTGACTAGAAAATATCAAAAGTGTCCTCAACAGGTCAATCTTGACAATACAAGATTAAAGTGTCATCACCAGGGCATTCCTAACTAGGAGACACTCAAATGTCATTACCAGACAGGTCTTGACATTCAGGTATCATCACCTGACCAGTCTAGGCTAGAAGACATTTAAATGTCATTATCTAGACATTATCATTTACTACTATTAATCAGGGAGATCAAACCAATTAAGCCCAAATATCATCCTAATCTAGAATATAAAACAATGATTTGTGGATGCATAGTGACATACACAAACCATTCACCACTGTCTTCAGGGAATGCTAAACACAGGTCAGTTATGATACCTACAGACACATACACAAACCATTCACCACTGTCTTCAGGGGGAATAATAAACACATGTCAATTATGATACCCACAGACACATACACAGACCATACAACACTCTCTTCAGGGGGGGGGAATAATAAACACAGGTCAATTATGATACCCACAGACACCTACACAGACCATACAACACTCTCTTCAGGGGGAATAATAAACACAGGTCAGTTATGATACCCACAGACACATACACAGACCATACAACACTCTCTTCAGGGGGGAATAATAAACACAGGTCAGTTATGATACCCACAGACAACTATACAGACCATACAACACTCTCTTCAGGGGGAATAATAAACACATGTCAATTATGATACCCTCCCACATAGACACCTACACAGACCATACAACACTCTTCAGGGGGAATAATAAACACAGGTCAGTTATGATACCCACAGACACCTACACAGACCATACAACACTCTCTTCAGGGGGAATAATAAACACATGTCAATTATGATACCCACAGACACATACACAGACCATACAACACTCTTCAGGGGGGAATAATAAACACAGGTCAGATATGATACCCACAGACACCTACACAGACCATACAATACTCCCGGGGAATGGTAAACACAAGTCAAACTTGAAATTAACCAATTTTCTTTTTTGTTTTAAAACACAAATTTTATCAATGTTATATCTATGAAGTCAAGGCCATCACTCCTTACAAAACAACTCTAACCTTATAAGAAAACCACATCTGTACAAGACTATTACACCTGTACAAAACAACCACAGGTGTTCAAGACTACCACACCTGTACAAGACAACCACAGTTGTACAAGATCATAACACCTGTACAAAACAACCGCAGTTGTACAAGACCATAACACCTGTACAAGACAACCACAGCTGTACAAGACTATCACACCTGTACAAGACTACCCCAATGGTACAAGACTATCACACCTGTACAAGACCATCACACCTGTACAAGACAACCATAGCTGTACGAGACTATCACAACTTGACAAGACAACCACAACTGTACAAGACTCACCTGTACAAACAACCCACAACTGTACAAGACAACCACAACTGTACAAGACTCACCTGTACAAACAACCCACAACTGTACAAGACAACCACAACTGTACAAGACTCACCTGTACAAACAACCTACAACTGTACAAGACAACCACAACTGTACAAGACTATCACAACTGTAAAAGACAACCACACCTTTACAAGACTGACACACCTATATAAGACAACCACAATTGTAGAAGATAACAGCCTCCAAAACAACCACAGCTGTACAAGATAACTACACCTGTACAAGACCATCATACATGTACAAAACCATCACACCTGTACAAGACTCACACCTGTACAAGACTATCACACCTGTACAAGACAACCACAACTGTACAAGACCATCATACATATACAAGACCATCACACCTGTACAAGACTCGCACCTGTACAAGACAATTACAGCTGTACAAGACACACTTGTACAAGACAACCACACCTGTACAAGACCCACACCTGTACAAGACTTACACCTGTACAAGACAACCACAACTGTACAAACTGTCACACCTGAACAAGACAACTTCACCTGTACAAGACAACTTTACATGTATTAGACTGTCACACCTGTTCAAGACTATCACTCCTGTACCAGACAACTACAGCTGTACAAGACTGACGCCTTTACAAGACAACTACAGCTGTACAAGACTGACGCCTTTACAAGACAACTACACCTGTACAAGACTGATGCCTTTACAAGACAACTACACCTGTACAAGACTGACGCCTTTACAAGACAACTACACCTGTACAAGACTGACGCCTTTACAAGACAACTACAGCTGTACAAGACTGATGCCTTTACAAGACAACTACAGCTGTACAAGACTGACGCCTTTACAAGACAACTACAGCTGTACAAGACTGACGCCTTTACAAGACAACTACAGCTGTACAAGACTGACGCCTTTACAAGACAACTACACCTGTACAAGACTCACACGTGCACAAGACAACTATGCCTGTACAAACTGTCACACCTTTACAAGACAAATACATCTGTACAAGACAACTATACCCATACAAAACTGTCATAAAAGCTAAAGTTTAAATTCAATAAACACTTTGGACATATTTCACTCGTATCCCAACATGTGCAATAGTTTAGATAATTTTGTACATTGATCGGATCATAGCAGATTTATTTCTGTATAATCTCTAATATTAAGGATGCAATTTCATTGTCAAACTACATGTTACATGTTATATATAATGGTTGATATTGGTGTTATGACAGAGACTTTAGGTCGCAACTGTTTTTTTATTTTTGTAAGCCAATGAAATACTACATAAACATCAACTTACAAAACATAAAACAATGACTTTTCTTCCATGGTTTTATCTTTTTCTTTTAAAAATTAATTATCCAAAAACATAAGTATTACTGAAATGTTTAATGAGGTGGTTCCAAAAGTCTTCAACGGTTGTATTTGTACTTTGTCTACATAGTAGAAGCACTATATTTACTATTTTACATCATTGCAATGCAATGTTTCTGTGAATTGATTGTGAAATATGATTTAAAGTTTAGGGTGTGGTTCTACTTATTTATCCACTGAGCAGTTTTGTAGACAATAAAGTGATTATTCAGAGATGTATTTCATGTTCATGTATATACTATTAGTACTGTTATATCTGTATATAAAACTAGTGATATATAATGTCACTTTGAACCAGGTCACTCTTCACTATGTAAGATAAATGCTATCTTCCATGTTACACGTTTATATGATACATTACGTGATACAGTGTGTAATTCCAGTCAAGTTGTCAATATGTTGATATATACCAGTCTCACATATCATTTTTAGGTATTGTACATGTTGTATATGTATCTTGTGTATTATCATGTTTGCTTCCACTGATAGTACTGTGATAATCCTAGACATTTGTTATGTTATTTGTAAATGTACATATGATGATGTCATGATCCTGTGATGTCATAGTCTCATGTCAACACATGTTATGATAATCAGTTCATGTGATTGTTGTCATGTGATGTCATAGTTATGTTGTCATGTGATGTCATAGTTATGTCAACACATATTATGATAATCAGTTCATGTTATTGTTGTCAAGTGATGTCATAGTCATGTCAACATGTGTTAGTATAATCAGTTCATGTGATTGTCATGTGGTTGTTGGTCATTCTCCTTACAGGAGTTTAAGAAACATCTGGTTGGTTCAAGTCATACTACAGATCGATCAAAGGACTGAAGCCTTTAGTCAATCTCCTGACAGGAGTTAAAGAAACCACTGGTTGGTTCAAGTCATACTACAGATCGGTTAAAGGACAAGCCATCAGTCAATCTCCTTACAGGAGTTTAAGGAACCACTGGTTGGTTCAAGTTATTTCACAGTTAACTGTCAGTCAGACTCTTAACAAGAGTTAAAGAAACCACTCACTGATAGTCAGTTCTTGTGATTGTTGTCATGTGATGTCATAGTCATGTCTACATGTGTTATGATAATAATTTCATGTGAATGTTGTCATGTTCATTTGATGTTATAGTCGTATCAACATGTGTTATGATGATTGATGTCATACAATGTCATATGACTTGTAATGATAATCAGTACATATCAATGATGTCATGCTATAAACTTGATTCCATCTTCATGTTGACATGTTTGTGATGTCATGATCATTAATACACATGGTAAGTGCCATGCTAAGGAGATGCCGCAAGCGGTCCGTTGTTGTAATACTTTATGAAAATAACAAAATCATTTTGAGTATATGAGCTAATTAACTTTTGCAAAAAAAAAAAAAAAAATGAGTAAACTCCAGATGCCATGGACTGCAGATGAACTATACAGATGTGATTCTATATCTATTTGACCCACTGCCATAAACTTTACAAGTATTTGACATTCTTAACACCCAAAATCTTAGTCAAAACTAGCTTATCCTGAGATCTGATCGGCTAAGCAGGGCAAAACTATTCTAGGACTTTGTTAAGGTTTACAGCTTATTGCATGATAATTGTTGACATAATATGTATGCACATTTGTAAAATGTATTATATGCATTTTTAAAAATGATGTGGCATTTCAGTGCTGGTTGCTGAAAAACAGTTTTTAAATCAAATATAACAATTGTTTGGCTTTGATACACAGATAAAATAAAACTTGTACACAAGGACAGAAGTTCTCAGATGGTTGCTGACTTAGATCATGTAAATATTGATGTTCGTATTCTGTGTATTTATTTTTTTTACAAATATAAATATTTTAAACTTCACGTATTAAAGGGGCATTAACTGTGTTTACCAAAAACATTATTTCAATATTTTCTATTTTTACTACTTGTACTTGATGTACAAGAACAAATATGAGCTATACATAGGCAAACAATCTTATATTTCTATATATTTTGTGAAAATAAAGTCAGGTCCATTGTGGTATGCATATACAAATAGCAAGGTTGAGTTAATTAATTTACAAGTGAATAATTGCCAAACCTGGGTTTCTCGAGTTATTTTCACAAAATATGTTGTAATTTAAGAATTTTTATGCCTGTTGCCCCCCCCCCCCCCCCCCCCCCCCCCCCCCCCCCCCCCCCCCCCCCCCCCCCCCCCCCCCCCCCCCCCCCCCCATTTCTCTTTTCTGTTATTGTATATCAATCTACATAGTAAAAAAGGGAAGACGAAAAATTGGAAAAAGCACAGCTGATGCCCTTTAAGTCTGATAAAAGAATGATAAATTTGACTGCCATGATAAAATAACAAAAGGGTGTTATTTTATTGGTTTTAGTGTTATGCTTTTTCAGAATATTTTTTTTAACCATTGCTTAGCTTTAAGTTGTGATCAACGGCCATTTACACAAGGTCAAGCAATGTAAAAAGTTACAGAGGTCATTGTTTTAAACCGATGCTCTACATCTCTAAAGTGGATATTTAATTAGCCGTGTGTGACATATTGTTAGCAATATACATGAACAGTAAGATATCAGTGAGTTAATGATATCAGTGATATATATATATATATATATATATATATATATATATATATATATATATATATATATATATATATATATATATGTTAAAAATATACATGACCAGTAAAATATCAATGATTGCATTAATACATATCAACATTTGTAAGCAGTGTACATGTTTTCACCTTTGAATAAAAACTACAAACCTGAAATCGAGAATGAAGTGTTTGTTCTACCTATGTATCTCTGTAACCTGAAATCTAGAATGACGTGTTTGTTCTACCTATATATGTATACCTCAGTACCCTGAAATCTAGAATGATGTGTTTGTTCTACCTATGTATCTCTGTAACCTGAAATCTAGAATGAAGTGTTTGTTCTACCTTTGTATCTCTGTAACCTGAAATCTAGAATAACGTGTTTGTCCTACCTATATATCTCTATCCATTCGCATTTTAAATGTTAGCAAGGATCTTTTTGTATTGAATCCTATTGTGGACACCTGGCTGATTTGTTATAACATTTTAATTTGTGCTGCAGTATGTTGAGGTCTAACGTTGATCCGGGGTGATGTTACAGTGGACTTGATTATGGTCACTATGTTATGTAAAGAATTGTTCACACCATGGGAACTGCATTTTGAATTATGAATCTTTACATTATGTACAACACAGAGTTTAATTCTCTTACCTGTTCTTAATATCATAAATGCATACATGAGATATGTTAACAGAAGATCAATACAATCTATTACTATATTGAGTTAGGGACTGCAAAAGCTCAATCCGAGTGCACTGAATTTTGTTTGTCCATTAAGAGGCTTGCTGAGTCATGGGCAAACAAAATTTTGTGTTCGAGGAATATGGAGGATTGAGATTTTGCCATCTGCATCCCTCAAAGTGCTGGTTGACTGTTTTTCTTTGACGTTGAAAAAGTATAAATGAACAACTGCATCTATCGTTGTTTACATATAGACAACAAAAATGTGTTTACCTTTAAAATTACTTCCGACCTTCTAGAATGGGTTTATCTCATGAGATACCATTTCTTCACGGACAAATCGGTCTCAAGTGAGAGAATTACACAGACTCAGATTAAAGTAGTTAAATTCTCTCTCTCTCTCTCTCTCTCTCTCTCTCTCTCTCTCTCTCTCTCTCTCTCTCTGTTTTATGAACAAGCTCTTATGTAAGTAAATATTTCAGTATAAACTTTATTTGTACTAGCAGTTAAAATAAGTATAATTCTGTTGTTTCACCATTATCAATATACATCTTAATTCTAAAAATCATGTGAAAGTTGAGAAATATGGCACAGACATTTATATTTCTACATTTTGAGTAGAAGCCATGTATTATTAGGCCTATTATCACTCTAACCCCATATCAAAAGTGTCTAAATTTTTGTTTGTGTTTGACAGTTACTGAATGATTTTTTGACGTTGGTTTCGTCAATGACAGCAGTACTACCTCTCCTAGACGTGATTATATGATGAGTTCCATCGTTCGGTGATTTCACACTTTCACTGCTTGCTTTAAATGCTTCCAACATGCTCCTGAGAAATCTGGAAAGGTTTTCATATTCCGGGTTACGTTGTAGTGACACAAGTGACAAGTTTGCTTTGGAACATAACTGAAGACATTTTGTCCACAAAGCGAATAGTTTATACTGATCGGAAACATGAAGACATTTCAGTAATAACTCCTCTTTAATAGTTTTCTCTGAACTAAGTGACAGTAGGAGCGTTTCCTCACACCTTTGTTTGAGATTCCACATTTGATATTCCTCTGTCACAGTGAGTATAATGAAAGCTGATTCGTCTGCAAGAAAACGTAAGAGATATGAATTAATTTTGTAAAGATATGAAATAGGTACATGAATTGCAATTATGTTTCCAGCATTGTTTGCAAGACAATGCACTATGTATGTGTACTCTAGAAGTATTTATACAATGTAGACAACAAGTCTAGATAGTATATGCATTATAGAAAACTCAGATATTTACACAAGTCATTGTGTGTGCGTGTGTGTGTGTGTGTGTGTGTGTGTGTGTGTGTGTGTGTGTGTGCGCGTGTGTGTGTGTGACTATGTATAGTACACATGTATACCTTTTTATGAAGCATTGTCGATAAAGGAAAGGTGATATACATATTGTTTCATGATGCGGTAAGTACAGCTACTAATAATGCAATATAATGTTTGGCAATAATAACAGTAACTTGGTGGAACCGTCGAATCGTACCCAGCTACTCGTTGAAAATTGAAGTACCAGGAATAATGTTTTGATCTGTAAAGCGTGTGGCATACGCAATTTGCTATCGACAGAATATAATGCAGATTAATCTACTAATTGTACAATACATCGACTATAGTTCTAAGAAATCCGCCGGTAGGTTTGTGGTATAAGGTGGTTTACTCGATATTTATTTTACATCAAGTTTAGGACATGGAGTCATCAGGGTCGTCATTGATCGTTCTCTTGTGAATACATGATCTTATTATTATAAATTTCACTCATGCGAAACGAGGTCAAGATAACTACAAAAGAAACAGTATATTTTGAATGTGAGTCAATATATAAAAATAAGTCTGAGAGATGCCTTAGTTTTTATGCAACGGCTTTTGAGGAAAGGCCAAGTTCCTTATATTTGTTATTTGCAAAATCACCTGCACATAAAGCGCACCTGTCGATAAAGGGCTATTTGCCTTCATTTCTTATATGTCATTTATGCACAAGTTTAATACATGTAGTACATTGTGTATATTATATTTAGTTCATGTATGTTTACATGATATCCATGTGACTAATGTTTTTAAGTATTGGTTTACCTTTCTACTTAAGGGTAACTTAAGAACATTTATGAAGGATAATTTATCTACGAGTAACCGAGTAAAATTTATACTGTGGAAAATTTACCCCGGTTAGTTGTTTTACAATGGAATAATGGCCAGGTAACGTTTTCTACGTGTATGTCGCTTTTGCACGTTACCACGGAAACAAAAGAAATATAAATACCTGTAATTTTTCTCTGATATGCCGGATGCAGAATGTACAATAATTCCTGGATAGTATCAAACGATTTTCCAGATAATGGCACCTCTTTCTTCTCTTTATATTCCGGCGATACAAGCATCCGAGCAAACACAGGCGAGGACATCGACAACAATGCTCTAGAGGTAAATAACCTTTTACCATCCACAATAAGTACCAAATCTGTGAAACCATCCTCCTCAACAAAAGGCACCGGGTTTTTCTCTTCTTTGTCTTGCGTCATGGAGGACTTGTCTACACGACTGAGGGATGGTAATAATCGTTCGTCTGCTCTAAGGGGTGCATTTCCACTCCCTACTCGTTTTGCTGCAGGCATTTTTGTGCTTAAGGAATTGATGCTCCACGAACTGGAGGTAGTGCTCGCGTGAGCGCTCATTTTGTATGTGACTGTACACCTATGTCGTATTGATTAAAAATTTTCTTTCTTATTGAATGTAGGTGATGTTTTATCTTTGTTTCCAAGTTATTCACAATTCATTGCGATAACTAAGACGTACTGCATACCTTCAAGGAGTACTAATCTATTGAACTACTTTTATCAAGAATTCATTTTTTGTATTTAAATCATGATTTCATTCAGCTGAAAAATATTTATAATAAAATTTGATTATCCTTATTTATAAAGAGTTAAACATTTAGCACAATTCCATTTAAATTTAAAAACTATTCAGGGCTTTATACTTACACAAAAATATACATGCATGAATTCGACTTTTCTATTACCTATCGTGTATTCATTTAAATATATTATCAAAACGCATACAAATAACTTAACTACAGAGAATGTGTAAATATGATTTATACAGAAATAGTACAAAAGCTGACTAAAGTCATCAGCGAACTGGTGATAGAATAGAAAGAGTAATCAATTTCCACGTGAATACAAATGGTAATGTACATTTAAACAAGACTTAATCATTAATACAAACAAGACTTTATCATCATATACCCAACACACAAGACACACACACTTCGCCCCACACCACTCTCTCTCTCTCTCTCTCTTTCTCTCTCTCTCTCGTACACCTATAGTAGTTTTGTTTAGTTCTGTTTCAACCTGATCTCGTCCGATTCAAATTTCTTCTGAAAGACAATGGCTATCTTAGCTTTGAGGAGCTTAGAACATAAACAGTGCTTTCTGTATTGTAAAAGTCAATTTCAATTTTCTGCCATGAAGATCCACCCCAAAAAATCAACATCAAAGGATAAAATGTTTGCAGGGACTCTTTTTTCTTGAATTGAATTTTATACTCCAATTAACATATGTATGATGAAAAGTAGGAGAGATTACTGCAAGTTTAATGTTAATATGCTTTATTACCTAAAAGACTCATCCTTGTCAAGAAAATGTTCACGAGACTCCAACCCACCATGTTCTATGGATTTTGATATACCACTGTTGTAATCTTCACACTACAGTCTGTTCCAAAGAAGTTACCATGTCCTTGATTTGACAAGGGCATAATAGCCAATATATTAGCGATTGTCTACATCGAGTACTTCAGTAATCTGTTTATACGTCCTGGATAGTTTGTGAGTTACTGAACATTTGTCGCGAATACATGTATATTATGAGAACGTGTATAATTTGAAACAAAACGAAGTAATGTGTACTTAACAATAAACACCTGGTGTTATGTGCCATATTATTTGCCAGCACACAAAACTATGTGTTTTCTTTACTCTTAAACTAGTACTCATTTGATAATAATACGTCATTTTTAGGAAAACGGCCCTAATGTATATGTCGGATTTTACATACTTGCGGTTCTGGTGTGTTTACGCACAGATCTTTTATTGAAAAAAAAATATTCCTAACTTTAGAAAAAATAGTCAATTGTATTAGTTAAACAAAACTTTCCCTTCAGTTTTGTTTAATTAGCCTATTGTTTATAACTATCATTAACTATCATGTTCTCACAATTCGGTACAGCGACTGGGAAATAAAATGGAAGATTCACACCACTCCTCTGATTAACTATTGTACAGTACTTTGACTTCATTTTTTTACATTTCCACAGTTGTCTCCCGTTGACTCAGTGTTAATAAAAACTGTTATAATATCATCAATATTCAAGGGTCCTAGCATGATGTTATGCAAAGATATTTCCCGAGATGACGTCATACCAAGATGGGAGTTTGCCGCATCATTCTCAGCTTCACATAGATTACTGCACAGTTATCGGAGAGATGTGTACCCAATCATTATGACCAGGATTGCTTATCTGTAAAAATTAAATGTCATAAAAATAATACAAAATCTTATTAACATTCTCTGTTCTTATTTCCTTATTTTACTATGATTTTTGTAAATGCGCTATACTCCTCTTCCTTAAAGTTCGATATCACATTACGACAAGACTGATTTACGTTTAAGACGAGATATTCGATTAACATTATTAATTTTTGACTTAAATTTGCCATATTACTCGCAGCACCCTGTACCAAATTCTTCATCAATTGGTAAAATTTAACTACCGCTTAAATATAACTCTCGTTTAAATATTGTAACCGAGGGTTAATTTTTGATAACAGTGACAATCGAGGGTTAATATTTAACCAGTAGATGAACAACCGTGTCCTGAAAATTTGTGATTTTCAATTATCATTCTCTGGTTTTATTTCCTTTTCTGTGATGATTTTGCAGTGTCCAGTGCTCTATACCTCTTTACCATAGACTTCGCTGTTCCAACACGAGGAGACTGATTTACGTTTTAGACGTGATATTCGGTTTTCATTTTTTGTGATTTAATATGAAAAATTATGCAAATACATTGATAACAGTTTAACGTTTAAAAGAGGGTATTTATTGTCAATTGGATGCCGTTTGAGTGTCAGCGTCTTGGTTAGGATAGGTTATAGAGGATAGCTGGGATATTTGCCAGATCTTTTCCGTCAGATATCTCTGTGTGACACAGATATTGTAGCTCGAAATATTTTGTTGCTGTATGAAAGCGTTCTATGTTATGAATTTTTCCTTTCAGAAGTGAGATGCGGTAATATATAGATTTACTCAACTTGAAAATCAAATCCTAATATTCCCCTCTAA
Organism: Atrina japonica; assembly: GCA_030159075.1. NCBI lineage: Eukaryota > Metazoa > Mollusca > Bivalvia > Pterioida > Pinnidae > Atrina > Atrina japonica. The sequence goes on from BROG01000307.1 coordinate 610,887, forward strand.
GTCAGACACCGCCATTAAATTTCTCAAAAGCTACATAGATATATTTATTTTTACAGTGGGTACTTTGAGACGGATTGGCAACACATTTAGATTTATAATTTAGCCATGCATGATACCACTTTTTCTTTCGGAAATATACCTATATTCTATTCGAGCTCAACATATGAAGTATTATTGATAGAAATGATTGTCTTGAGCATTCGTTTAGGTCTCTTTTGTAAAACTATAAAGTTGGTATTATTAATACTATATATAATAACACACCTTGTACACAACCGCATGTTGATCGCATAAGATCTGTCTGGTAGAAGCAGAACATTTTTGTTTATGTAGTCTATACAGCTCAACATATACTTCCGGATCATTGAAAAGTAAAGGACAACAAGTCTTCGAATCTAAGACATAGTAAACAATCTTTTTAACAATCCAGAGAGTGTCTGGTTCTTCATATTTATGATATATGTTCCAATCATATTGACATAGCGTATGGCAAAATCCTCGATATAATTCATGTCAGTATTGACTATTTCGCGAGTTAAATGAATGGACATTTCCAAAGTGTAATTGGGTAGTTTTAGGTGTTTATGACCAATATACGTATAATTAAGGTGTTCTTCTAGTTAATTACACCCGGACATCTTATAAAGGCTGTATCATAGTTTGAAGTATAATATTTTCTCAGCTTGTTGGGGCCCAATATCTGAGATCACGAAGGATGTCCTTTATTCGGACATGACTTGTTAAACATTATTGATAAATTATTGTTAGAAACAAACATTCCTCGTTCACGTGTATCACAGTGCCTGTATTCGTGTAATGGCAATAAATATGTTTAAATCATTGCCTGACCAAAATTTGTCAACGCATGTTATATTAACGGGGCATGAACTGTACCGGAAAATTATTTAGACTTTTTTCTTCTTTTACTACTTGTACTTGTACTTGTACATATTTTGTGACAAAAGTCGTGTCCATTGTGGGTTTCAAATGCAAATACTAAGTTTGAGTTAATCAACTGCAACTATAAAGTGCGAAGCCAGTGCTTCACAAGCACACTTTACAAAATACATAGGAATTTAAAAAAGAAAAATATGCCTCTGTTTATCTCTTTTTTGTTATGGCATGTCATTCTAAGCAGAAATAAATGGGAAAACACAGCTAATGCCCCTTATATAAAGTTTTGGTTTCTTTGCTTAAAATAGCAAAACCAAATATTGTGTCGGACGTAACCTTTAGACACGATTGTTATTTTCCTTTTGTGTTTAGGAGAAAACATGATGAGAATATAGAACTGATTTTAATATTTTATTGTATACACTTAAAATTAATGATATGAACAAGGACACAATTAAAACCAAACCTCTAGCTGGATAATAAACTTCAAATGATAATACAACGATAATGAGGGTGAAAAATACATTGATAAATTTAGTGTGGTGAGTAGAAACACAGATAGAAAAGTCAAACAGGATGTTGTAAACATCAAACTATATGTAAGTTGATTAAAAAGAAATGAGTCGTTAACACGTTCACATTGGCTCAAGTTATACCGGCCAATGTGATATACTTATTATACACTAGATATACACTGTGATATATATATATGTACATATGAAACCAGTCACTAAGCTATATTTTCCACATCTTTGACACGTACTAGTTATTTGTTTATTTCTTTGTGTGTTTATTGACACTATGACATGTACATATGACGTCATTTGATACAAAGTAAAAATGAAGAAGTACCAATGACAATCGAAATAATACGACAAATTAGATATAATAACAGTATGAACGTGAAGAACAATTGCGAATCTCAAAACGGATTGGAACAAAGTTTCCGGATGTCCGGTTAGCATTACACCCGTCGCAAATGCTCCATGGAAACGTGTCCCTGTGTGAGTAGTTTATTCTCGAATCGTTTGGCTCTCTGAATAAAACATTCATGAGAGGTATATGCCCTGACAATAACGTATACGTTGTCATATGAAATCGTCATAGGCAGGAGAAGACAGGAAGTTCGTGATATGAAAATTGAAACCATCCCAGTCGATTGAATGAAATAGGTTTTAAGGTTTCCAAACGAACCACAACTACCATTACACAGGTTTCAAATATACTTAACACGATTTTATAACTTGTTACATGTGACAAAAGATAGTTAAATGTTAACCCAGCATCCTTCATCTTATTTGCACTGATCTTTTTAGCATTTTAGCGACGTCATTCTCTATTACAAAGGTGTCAGACATGTTTAAAAATTAGTTTACACAAGCAAAAAATAAGAAAATTCGGCGTATAGTCTGTAATTGACAAACGACTCAAAGCAAAATGAAATTACATAGAAATAAAAGAAAGTACAAACAATCTTTCTTAATTAGATGCAGCATTGCCTCTGAAATAATTCAACTGAATTTACATCTCCTGCAAAGGTACAATGATGAATAAAACATCTCATGCAAATTATGTTTATTTACCTGACAAAAACTGTTTCCCTGAGAATGAATAAATGCACACACCAGTTTTTTTTCGAAACAAGAAAAAACAAAGATAAATTAAGACATACGATTGTAATCCTGAAATCAATTTCACAAGTCTAAATGTTATGTATTTGACCCGACTGTTGTTGACGATTTACATATCGTTTGGATGGCTAATACATCTTTAGAATGTGACCTTGAAATTTAGAAATGTCATAAAAGACCGACTCATTTGTACTTTAGGGTTGAGGTTTTTAGAAAGAAGAAGTAGTTTATTAACCAATCCGTATAAACAGTATCGTCAAGCAGTCAGAGAATGGGACATCATACCAATACCTTAATGTTCTGATACTGATTGCCTCATGTCAGCTATCAATCAACTGTATGTTGTAACTTTGTATCCTAGAATAAATATCAAACCAAACAGCTTTTAAAACGACCAGATTATAGGAGAGTTGACTTGTACTCTTCATACCCCCCTTGAAGATGTGAAATAAGCACACTCATTCATAAAAATATACAAGGACATAACCGTGACTTAGAAGTCTGCAATCTTTCAAGTAAAAGCATCCTCTCTCTCGATGATTTCCTGAGTTTTCAACAATAGGTATGTTTTCTAAGCCGCTGCAATCTTTTCTTCAACATCAAGCATTATTTTGTTGATTTCACTTCTGACGTATGCATCTGTAAGTTTGTCACAGAATGGTTCGGATTTATATTCTTGTGTGAGATCATCCATATTGATTTTGATGGTTTCATTCATCAGAAGTTCTCCCTGTGGAGTCGTTAGAAAATTTCCTTCGTCATATACAACGGTCCCGCGTACGACCGTTTTGTGAACTGTACCTGAGAGCTCTTTACCTGTGTATGGCGACACCTGATAGGCAGAAATGTTAGAAAAAAAGAATGTACAGAAATGTGTATAAAATCAAAATAACTACATGTACTTGTAATTATATATAAATATACGTGGATCGAGTGGGATATTTTGGTATTAACATCACAACTTTGTCAACTGATGGAGCACAACACATCGTATAAGTAGTACTACATGTATTTATTGACATTTGGCGGATCCAAGATTTTCTGTCTTAGGATGATCTGTTTTTCACATGAAATTAATTTAGAATCACACAATATGAAGATTTTTCATCAATATTTGGTTAATTTATACACTTTAATGTCAACAACAGCAGACAAACACTAATTTCAAAGTACATGGACCTAAATCCTTTGCTAAAGCATTAATACATATGGTTTCTAACAATTACTACCTGCGCTCTGTAATCCAAAGTGCTGTGATGCCAATAAATCATGGTACAGATAGAGAATATGAGAAGTAAACAAAGGACTAGACTTCTTTTACATAAGAAAAAAATGAGACAGTAAAATTCGAGGTCCCGTGTCGCAGTATATGTCGGCACGTTAAAAGAACCCTCACTGCTCAATGGCCGACTAAAGTGTCATCTGCATAGGCCAAAATTTGAAGCCCTTCACCGAAATTTGAAGTGACGTCTCTATATGAGTGAAAGATTCTTGATCTTTGGACGTTAAAACAACACTTTATCTTTTTAACTTTTTAACAAAACAAACACTTTATCTTTTATAACTAAAAGATACGAGACTAAAGAATAAAACACATCTGTACAATACCTTATTCTTGAACTCAATAATGTCCTTTGTCACCTGAAATGTGAAGTTATCAGATTTGTTAGCTTTTTAACTAGTTTTACACAAACTACTTTATCTTTTTAAGCTTTTAACTAGTTTTACACAAACTACTTTATCTTTTTAGCTTTTTAACTAATTTTACACAAACTACTTTATCTTTTTAACTTTTTAACTAGTTTTACACAAACTACTTTATCTTTTTAACTAGTTTTATACAACCTACTTTATCATTTTAACTTTTTAACTAGTTTTATACAAACTACTTTATCATTTTTTAACTAGTTTTACACAAACTAGTTTTATACAAACTACTACTATCTACAATACACCACACATTGAACGTCATTGTATTTGGCTAAAGACTCGACACATAATCACACTTACATGACAACTGAACTATTCATTACATGACAATTTAAATAAGTATTTGATATCAACTACACGGCATTTTTGCCACCGATCAACTATTTGTTGTGTAGAAAGAACATCATTTGCGTTTAATTGCTTTAAAATCCAGATAATTTGTTTCTTTCAAACTTGCTATCACTAAGTACCGGTGGTGGTCTCACTAAATAAATCTTACATTTGTTTTAATAAATATTTTTATAAGAATTACAATATTATGTTGTCTGTTGATTTCATGTCTATACAATAAAAAATATTAATCTTTAAAAAGTTGCTAAATTGTTAAATCTTTACATGTAAACACATAAGAAAAAGTAATAATATTCTCATTGCCAATCACTGAGAAATAAGTAATACCTCAAATGTCGCCTCTGGATTCCAGATAACAAAATCGGCATCGTAACCAACTTTGATTGTCCCTTTACGATGCGACAAGTTGGCCAGTTTGGCTGTATTTATGCATAACAATTTGACAACATCAAATACGTCCATGTTCCTCCTCTGGCATTCCGTCCAGAACAGAGACAGACCTGTAAAACATCGTAAAAGCTGATGTTTAACAAATTGTAGAACGAATAAGTAAATACACATACCTGTAAATATCATTGAAGCTTATGTTTAACAAATTGCAGAAGACAAACTTAAAACAAAGTTAAGAGAAAGGCAGGTTATATTTTGGGATTTATGAATCGTGATTAATGCAATGATTATTTCGTATTGATTTTATAATAGATACTTTCACTGAATATTAGTAATATCTTTACAATTTCACATTTATGAAAATATAGAAAAGGAATGAAAATCATCGTTTATTTTATTTGAAGTATAAAGACAAGGCAGATTTTATAAAAATCAATAGCTTTGTTTGGACATGAAATCATCAAATAGCTTTGTATGGACATGAAATCATAGAAATGTTCTAAAATAAGAAATTCCAATTCCTCTCTCATATAAGTGTTTAATTTTCTTTAAAACATGATGGAATGTTTTATGCTGCAGATGAAATATCTTTATTGACAATGAATTGGTCACATCTTTTTCTTTCTCGGTGTAGATTGTAAATGTTAACATTTTAAACATTAATAGATAATATTTTATATTTATGTAAAGTATGACAGTAAGTATTTGGATTTAACTGCCACTTTCAAAATCTGACGCCATTTGCTTTATGGGCGATGTGAATATCTAAATAAGCAGAATGGTGATTTTGGGAAGGCAGGAAAGAAAGGAACAAATGTTTGATTGATTGACTATGTCATTTCCGGTATCAGCATTTCTCTCTCATGTATGGTTTCTTCTCTTCTTCAGATTGCTACGCTGATCCTAGTAAGTGTCCAGTCCATTTTAGTAGGGATGATGATCGATGATTAACTATCGATAATCTTTATTTTTCAGTTTTATGAAAACTATTTTTAGCGTCACGACACCTTTCGCTTTTTAAGCAAATTCGGTGATATATTTGTAACAAAACAGTAATTTTTGAGTTACAAAAATAGGAGATAAATAATCTATGAAATAATAAAAAAAAATGAATATGATTAGAATAACTTGAAAAAGCAACAAAATATCCTCCTAGTGCCCCCAACTAAGCTTTAAAACTCCAAAATATATCAGGAATAGAAAAGGATCGCAAATTAAAACTAATAGTAATAATAATAAAAAACCATTTCAACTCATTGGCCAACTTAAAAACATTTTAAACATTAATAGATAATATTTTATATTTATGTAAAGTATGACAGTAAGTATTTGGATTTAACTGCCACTTTCAAAATATGACGCCATTTGCTTTATGGGCGATGTGAATATCTAAATAAGCAGAATGGTGATTTTGGGAAGGCAGGAAAAAAAGGAACAAATGTTTGATTGATTGACTATGTCATTTCCGGTATCAGCATTTCTCTCTCATGTATGGTTTCTTCTCTTTTTCCGATTGCTACGCTGATCCTAGTAAGTGTCCAGTCCATTTTAGTAGGGATGATGATCGATGATTAACTATCGATAATCTTTATTTTTTCAGTTTTATGAAAACTATTTTTAGCGTCACGACACCTTTCGCTTTTTAAGCAAATTCGGTGATATATTTGTAACAAAACAGTAATTTTTGAGTTACAAAAATAGGAGATAAATAATCTATGAAATAATAAAAAAAAATGAATATGATTAGAATAACTTGAAAAAGCAACAAAATATCCTCCTAGTGCCCCCAACTAAGCTTTAAAACTCCAAAATATATCAGGAATAGAAAAGGATCGCAAATTAAAACTAATAGTAATAATAATAAAAAACCATTTCAACTCATTGGCCAACTTAAAAATTTTCCTTCTGACGCCATTATGGATGTTTTTATTTACATAACTCAGAGGTAACGTTTCTATTTCGTAACAACAATACGACATACGACAATGATGACGGCTAAAGGCACGCCGAAGACACACCTGATGTTATATAAAACACAAACGATGCCCCCGTCAGGTTTCCTGTATGTCTACAGCCAAACTTGGGTACAGATAAATAGAAAACACATTTCTGTTACCCTAAAATTCCTATAAATCCAGATTGATTAGTATATGTTTCAATCTTTAGGTTAAGTTATTCATATTGCATGTGGTTCATATTTCTAGAAACATGTAACCTTTTAGACGTGAACTCAAGTTTGGCGACATCAGTTCTCCATCACAACGATTTGCATCCCGATCTATATTTGTAATAACTACACCAACTGTTAGGTTGTCAATTCGTGATTTGATTATAAAAAACGCGCAATATATTTTATTCATTATATCGTTATATTTTCTAATATCAATACTACATATATATAATCACCGTTATTTTATATAAGATATTTTGATAAGCTTAAATTCATATATATTTCTATTCTTCAAAACTTTTTTCAAAAATTTCATATTTAATAATTTGTATTTTCTTTAGTGAAGATGTATAACATTAAAATCATGTATTTACAAGTGTTGAGCAGAACAAGAAAATACTTAGCATATTTATCAGTCTCAAGTGATTTGCTGACATAGTGAGTCAGATGAAAATAAAGCCTACCAGCGAAATTTGTCAGTAAAATCCAATTTAAAATTGGCTTATAAAATTCTTCAATATTTTATTCCAATAAAAAATGAGATACTCACGTTGACAACCTTACATAATTAGGTAAATGTTAAAGTGTCTGCCGAACCCGAGTCTCTTCTGTCCTTGATTTTTCTCAGTCCAAAATTGATCGTCGGATAAGTATTTAATAGCACAAAAATTCTGAAATCAATGGATCATTACATACGGAGAAACATTTTTATTGGTTGTTATTTTTATGTGACTTTAAGTAAACATAAAATGTAGGCAGTATCTAGAGCCAAAACACTTGTCAGACGATCGTATGCTTAGAAAACCATCAAGCCAGAGCAACAATTACATACGGTGGTATAATCTAATCGTATATCAAACATTCCAATAAGTGCTTTTATTTTGATTGAACCGGTGTTTATTTATTCAATCATACATTTCATATCCCCCATTAAATAGCTGAAGTCCAAAATACGTCGATACAAATTATAACCATCCCAAGTACAAGTCGGATTGCCGAACCACCCTATGTATAAGTAATTAAGTAATAGTGTATGAGACACAAATTATTACTGATTGAAAATTAGATACCACGTTCTTCATATAAAAGCTGATCTGGAGCCGGTCCGTATCTAGAACACTCTAAGATAAAGACCAGTCGACGGAAAAAACTCGAGCTATATTTACGGATGCATTAATACATATAACATACCTGTTCGTTGCTTTGAAAATAAATATTTCTTCACCCTACAATGTCCCATGTTTCACAACTGTAATTAAGGGATAGGTTTAGTACTTCTGGTCGGTCAACAATGGCAGCTACGCAAAAAATGAGCGAGTGCCAATGAGACCTACATACAAAAGGTTCCTCCATGTTTTCCATTTTTGAAATGTTTTTTTTCTTGTTCGCTTTGATTTCATTCTAAATATTTTTACAAATAAATTTTGAAAACACCTTTCCCCTTCCGATATTGTTTCCTGGACGCAAAAATGTCTTGAATTCAAAAGAAGTTAAAATATTCTCAAAAGCATGGAGGTACAATGGATTTAACAATATTTTCAATAAAGATAGGAGGAATATAATACACAATGGCGTCGTCAAGACTGTTGTTGTTTGTTGTTCATGCTGTCGTCAACATTGTTGTCGTCATTAATATCGTCTTCAATATTGTTGTTGTTCTTAATATCGTCAACAAAGAAGTTATCGTTAAAGTTGTCAACAGTGTTGTTGTTGTTGTTATTGTTGTTGTTGTTGTTAATGTCGTCGTCACCATTTGTGCTGTTAATGTCGTCTTCAACATTGTTGTTGTCGCTAAAGTCGTCGTCACCATTGGTGCTGTTAATGTCGTCTTCAACATTGTTGTTGTCGCTAATGTCGTCGTCACCATTGGTGCTGTTAATGTCGTCTTCAACATTGCTGTTTTCGCTAGGTCGTCGTCAACATCTTTGTTATTGTTGTTAAAGGACACTATGTTAGACGTCAAAAACTTTAAGCTCAAAGGTCACAGATTCAGTTTTACTATACGGACTAAACATACAAGTTACTATCACACGATACATTATATGATATGGACTTAACACGACTTTTAGTGAACTCACGCGATGTATTAAACGATACTTGTTATATATTATATGGTATGGAATTAACACGACTTTTGTTGAAATTACGCGATGTATTATATGATACTTGTGACATATTTATATGAAATGGACTTAACACGACTTTTGTTGAAATTACGCGATGTATTATGTGATACGTATGATATATTATATGATATGGACTTACCACGTGTGTTGTTCAAATCACGCGATGCTTTATATGATACGTTTGCTATATTATATGATATGGACTTAGCACAACATTTGTTCATATCACGTAATGTGTTATATGATACGGTCTCAATACAAGTGTGGCTCTAATCTTGTGACGCAATATATGAAACATTAAAGGACTTATGTCCAACAAAGGAGTTTTTTCTACATGTGTTGTATTATATGATATTGAGTTATGTTCAAAAATAGTGTTTTCATGTGTGATATATGATATGGACTTATGCCAAAAAAAGGGGTTGTCTTTTATATGTGATATATTATATATGGACCTATGATTAACTGCGGTTCTTTATCATCTGATACTTCTTGTGACATTGGTCCGTGTTTTTGGAAAGACGTGGTGTGCACATATCCTATACCAAATGTCTAACCTAATCAAGATTCGATTCTGATGATTTCCGTGTGTCAAGCGTAAGTGTTACTACTTCTTGTGCTGTACAGCTAATAAGTGTGATAAATGAGCAAATTTACATAATGTGTTGAGGTATATCATGATTTACGTACGACACAGTCTTCTGTAATCAAGGGTCGGTCTAAAAACCGATTAAAGACGCAATATCAGTATATCGGAGTTCGAAGGTACAGTGAATACATCTCTGCCAATCAAGAATAGCGAACATATTCTCTCTTTTAAGTCAAAATAAAAACATTTGAAGTTTCAAGTAAAGGGTAAACTGTGTGTGTTGTAGACTTCTTTCCACCGGACTACAAAGTCAACTACTGGCGCACCTGTCAAAAATTCATTGTATCATTTTTTATCAAATGTAATCATATGCAGAAGTGCAAGATTGAATATCATTTTAAGTGTGAAATGTTGTCTTCTATCGCAAAATGATGTATCTAAATCTAAAGAATTCTCCAAAACTTTCGTGTTGAACTCCCGTTATTCATATTTGAATGTATATGACGCTCATAAGTCGATGTTGCTGTGATAATCATGGTAATAAAATTATCAGATACAAAATTGAAAGGAGTGAAAAGATGAGCTCTCTTTACCACGCAGTGCAACTGTCAAATCTGAAATAAAATCCTGTGAGATGAAGTAAAATGATAAACAGGAATGATAAATTAATATACAAAATATTGATTTCATATTTACAAGGAAACAATTTATGGTAATAAACCTTTCCATGAAAAAGGATAATAAATAAATTCTATGTCTTGTTATACTTTCCTTAGAATGTAATATCCCTTTTATATAGCGAAAATAATGAGATATTGAAATACACTGTACTATTCTTTTAACCGTTTTCAATTCGGGATATTACATTACAACAGAATGTGATGCTTGTATATACGATGTCAAGGCCTTAAAACAATGTTTAAACAAATGTTGTAAATAAGCCAAACATTTTAATAAGTGAAGTTTTATATAAACTCTAGCAACATAACCTTGACATTATAGATACAAACAAACACCGGGTGGCCAACATAATAAACTCACCAAACTGTATCGATGAGATACCACCCCAGGCTGCTAGGAAGTCACCTTTGTCCAGCTGCTTTAGATCGGGGGTGCACGGAGAATGGTCAGAGACCACCATATCAATATGACCTTTCTTAAGACCTTCCCATAAGATATCCTGAAACGGTAATATGACATTTAAAATCAAGAGTATCTGATACTCTATATCTAGGAGCAGATTGTTAAGTCACCGATAGAAATAATAATTTGTAATTTGGTATATATCGTTATCAATCAATATGATAGCGCTAATACTGTCATAAATATATGAACGTGAAAAAGTTCCGATTAAATCGGTTACGCGCAGTAAAACAGAGAGAGAGAGAGAGAGAGAGAGAGAGAGAGAGAGAGAGAGAGAGAGAGAGAGAGAGACGCGCGCGCGTATACTCTATTCATATACGAGCGCAGTGAGTTCTTTATTGTAGAAATATTTCATCTGGAGTTAAGTCCAATAATTACAGCACCCTTTTACGGTCAGGGTCTTCCAGTGTATACTTTGGGCTTTAAAAAGTTTACTACCGGTGCCAGAATTCCTAGAACCATTGCTGCCGTATATGTCTGATATAATTTTTGTTGACAGCCCGATTTCGTAATAGCCGGAGTAGTAACTGCCTAGATAAGACGGCTTACCAACATCTTAATGTTCAAATAAAACCATGTCAAATACGCCTTTCCTGTAAGTTGACAACAACAGTTTTAGCCTGATTTTAAGCGAGCGAAGCCGAGTACTTTATGGTAAGGGGGTAGAAAATGAGCAGTACATTCACTGGATTCAAAACACTGTCTGCATCAATATATACCACGTGGTTTTCATAACCCGATGCATTTAATGTTACATTACGATGTAACAGTGACAAAGCTGGGCTCGCGTCAAGGCAATGCCTTAGTTCATATTATTACTTACTTGGTTGGTCTTTTCTCTGATTGGTGGACAACATTTAAAAAGTGTGTTGCCATCTGGAACCGTTTCTGCTTCTAGGGTCAAGTAATGGTGGCAAGTTTCAACAGTCAGGGGGGCTCCTTTTTCCTTTGCCGCTATGATAGCAGGTAGAGCTGTAGCAGCCGACAAATGTACAATATGACATTTAACTCTGTAAGAGGAAATTATGTATTCATTATCAACTTAATTGCAGGTTTTTATATATATTTGTAATAACTATCAGGAATGGCTAATTGATCTTAAGTTATGACCCTATATAGACTAATTGTAAACTGAGTGACGAATATATACAGTGGCATATGCATTACATCCAAACAAACAATAAACATTATCAAACAACAATCATTCAATGAATGGTGAGCAAAAATATCAAAAGCTTCCATCCGGATCAGAAGACAAGTCCGTCTGTTTGCCGTTCAGGACTTTTTTTAAACTAACTTATACTAGCATCTCATACTGTTAATATGGGGGGAATACAATACTACTGTAAACATGGGAAATAAATGACCAGACATTCATCATCAACATCTGAAATGTGATTATGTTTACGATATAACATTGGTTTACAAGTAAAACACGTGGTTGATATAAATAATGAAACACTTAGATTCTGTAATATATTATTTTCCAAAGCGATAGACACTTATGTTATAAAATGTACAAATAATACGATATATACAAGTTTTACAAGGGCTTTGCTGTGATTTATTTGAGGAAACAGCTAGGATATAAAGTTTGCCACAAATAATTTAAAACATTTAATAATTTAAAGATTTTCGTTATAAAGCAAATAAGGAAACAACCGTCCAATTCATATTAAATCCTCTGAGATTTTTTTTTATATAAAACCGAATGGAAATAACAATCAACAGATTTCTTGAATGTGCTGAAAAGTACATAGCAAATTTTACAAGATACATGAAACGTTTTGTGTAACAATGATCCCTTTAGAACTACAATGAATTTGAATATAAAACATTCTCAGATACCAAAGTATAAATCTTTAGGATGTCCAGGACACAGATACAAATCCGACAAAAATGGACAAACACACAATGTTTTTGTACACAGAGGGCTAGTGGTCTGATACATAATACACCAGTAGTTGTCTGGGAGAGTAATTTTGAGGATTTCATCAACGGTACCATTCCATAATATGGTACAAACATAGCTGGCACGGCTAGGCTATAACCGCTTCCGGTTTGGTCATAATAAGAGAGTTAGTTCAAGCTGTAGCTCAGCGTATTGAAGTAGTATAAATTATAAAAATTATAAAAATCATATACCTATACTTCAGACACATTTCACACACTAAATTGATGGCTTCTTCTTCCATGACTTCCGGTCTAGATTTCAAAAATGTCTTGTATTCTTTTGGTTCACCTGCTGCAGAACGTATAATTTCAAAAGACAAGAGAACCGACAGGATGACGTAGAAATACACAATTAAAATTCATATTATGAACAAACCCATCCATAATTTTAATAAATCGTTATCATCATTAAAGGCTTTATTATATAAGATTGAAGAACATTTCTCTCCATAAGTATTTATAAGTGTGTGTGTGTTTGTGTGTATATGTGTGCGTGTGTTTGTGTGCGTGTGTGTGTGCGTGTGTGTGTGTGTCTGTGTATGTCTGTGTGTGTGTCTATGTGTGTGTGTGTCTGTTTGTGTGTGTGTGTGTGTGTGTGTGTGTGTGTGTGTGTGTGTGTGTGTGTGTGTGTGTGTCTGTGTGTGTGTTATTTTTACAATGTTACCGAAAGAAAAACTGACCGTTATTGTCCCAGTGTCCACAATCACAATCCACCTCGGCATGAAACTACAAAACATATTAATTGTATATATATTTAAATGTAAATTGATTTCTAAAACATGATATCAAAAGTTTTGTAAACATCCAAAATTGTCATCATTTGGTTTACCTCTCGCCTAAAATTGTAACTTGCACCCAAACATGAGATCATGGATTGATGAATCACTTATTGGTGTCCTTTAATTTGACATTTAGATATATCGACGACGTTTTGTCAATTAATAATGACAATTTTCATACATATGTCAATGCGATATATCCCAAGCGAACTAGAAATTAAAGATACAACAGAATCAAGTACACACGCTTCATACTTAGACATTTTACTTAATATAAACACAGACGGGAAATTAGCAACTAAGCTATACGATAAACGCGACGATTTCGGCTTTCCCATCGTAAATTTTCCACATTTAAGTAGTAATATCCCTCAGTCACCTGCATATGGAGTTTATATTTCACAAATGATCCGATATGCCAGGGCGTGCACAACATATAAGATTTCATATACAGAGGTAAACTACTCACTGACAAATTATTGACACAGGGATATCGAAAACCGCGTTTAATGTCAACATCGCAAAATTTTATGGTCGGTATAATAGTCTTGTTTGCGATTACTCTGTTTCACTAAGTGAAATGTTGAGTTGCCCTTTTCGTTGGCGGTTGTTGAGACGTCTGTACCAATTGTGACGAGGATACACTCCTCACGTGTTTCATTGGACTTGACTGTGGACTCACGGCGGGTGTGACCGGTCGACAGGGGATGCTTACTCCTCCATGGCACCTGATCCCACCTCTTGGTTTCCAGAGGTCCGTGTTTGTCCATTTTTACCGGATTTGTATCTATGTCCTGGACATCCTATTGATTTATACTTTGGTATCTGAGATTTTTATATTGTAAGAAGTGCAGTAACATAGAGCTCGGGATGAAGTGTCACCCGAAAGGTAATTGCGGCTATAACTCTTTCGCATTTGTTGGGACCAACTATATCTTCCACTACTGCTAGTGACCAGTTATGTCTTAGCATGAAAGCAAGTACCCAATGTCAGACGAAAATAAAGGTCTTAATTTTGTTTACGTCTCGCCAAAACTTCTAATTTACACCCAAACATATAAGTTGAAACCTATGATTATGGATTGAGGCATTACTTATATGTATGGACACCAGTGACACAGCCCCGATATGAATTACCATCCTGACAATAACCGAGGTAGTCAAGTGCCCGGATAAAAGTCAGACTGCCTAAGGTAAGACTTAGACTCTCATGCGCTTGTTGAAACCAACGTTCACAATTGTACTATCTCCGTCACTACTGCTAGTGATCAGTCATGACTAAACTTGAAAGGAAATACCAGGTAAAATTCGAGAAGTACCAATGGATAATCGGAACTACGACAAATTAGATATACAAATGGTCTCAACATGAAGAACCAACGGGATGGAACCAGTTGTCCGGAAGGAGTCAGTGTCTCCTGCTAAATAGTACAGTAAAATATATAACTTAAACAATATTGGAGACAATATCACTGAAAAACTATAAATATCAATACATTTTATATCTACATCGTACGTGATACATAATTCGCAGGGTAGCGATACGTTACTTATCTGAAATGAGGAACTAAATATCAACAATTCAGTAAAAATGATTGTTTCAAATGTGTGATATACAAATACATATATTAGAATTTTATTTTATTGTGAGGAGGACATATGGTTTGTTAATTTGGCTAAGAAAAGAGATAACTTATCGACCATTTAACAATTAACAATATGTACTACTGGAATCTATAAATGTGTATATCTTATCTAATAATAAATACTGTACCAGAACAGTGGCGTCAGTACCCTGTAGAACTTGTAGCGCCGCCTCTAGGTCTGATTTCTCCACATGTGGAAAGTCATCCACCCCACTGTGTATCAGGAAACACTTGAATCCCATAACTCCGGCGTGTAACATCGGGATAAGTTCATTCTACAAAGATCAGTCATACAAAGTATTTTATAAACAGTCCGATTGTATGATCATCTGTATGATTGTTTAAGAAATAAAAGAGTATTCGAATTAATTGAAATAAACTTCGTGGCATGTAGTTTAATCCTTCGTTTTCTAAAAACATTATTAAATTGTATACGAGATTTGCATACAGTTTGAAATATCTGAAGAAATATCCAAATTACGATACTATTACAAAGACAAAGTGCGAGACTATGAGGTTTGTAGCACTACAAACAAACCGCAATATTTGCCAATCACATATTTGAAATTGTAACAGTATATCTGATTGGTTGAGTCTGATGTAACGGTAAAGTTAATATCAACATTATACATCAAAACAATTTATAATCCGAAGATAAGTTCTATGTATACACAAACCTCAAAATAACAGACCAGCATTTACCTGGTTTCCGGGTACAATTCCACCCCAAAATGCAACGTCAGTATGACATTTTCCTGTAGCAACATGCTTTTTACATTTGAAGGCCGATACACTTGTTGTAGACGGTACGGAGTTTCTACAATTAGAAATTAATCGAAGGTCATTAAGGTAAGGAGGATATGACAAATAAGAAATAAACGTGTCATTTTGGTAATTTGTTGTTATATTATTTCAATACCAATGCCCAAGACCATTCAATCTTTATCATTTGCGTTCAGAAACAAGTACCTTAATATATTTGTATGAATCTTATTCATTTAACATATAACTAATACATCTATGATTCCGTCCATGAAATACATAGATAATAGAATTGCTAAACGAAGAATATGACTGGTCCCTTTTCTAGAATATTCATCCTTTAAAAAAGTCAGTATCCTTTTTAGAACTGGACTGCCCCCATTTTGATTATTCGAATGATTTTTATAATTCTTCCCTTGAGTGCACTATAAAACTATTGTAAACTTACAGCGGCATATCTACAATCGTTGTTAATCCCCCTGCGGCACCAGCACGTGTGGCTGTTTTGTAGCCCTCCCACTCAGTTCTACCTGGTTCATTGACGTGCACATGCGCATCAACAATTCCAGGCATCAACATCTGGTTGCCAACATCTATAACCTGTGTAGTAAAGATGGTATTCAATTAAGTTGACTCGTGACGTCATAACATTACTGTTAAGAAGACATGGTTAAAAACTACACCATTATCTTACACAAATGCTTTTTCTCTAAACTTAATAAAACTTAAAATATTTTATATATTATCCAGGACCTCATGAGTAATCAATGTAAGATCCGACATATTTCATAAAACACCATCAACTGTAGTCATAAAGATCCATAATATATGCTCATAGATTACTTCACGAATTATCTACTACTTATTATGTTTAGTATATTTTCTATTATCACATGACTTATCGTCTAGTTTCTGATTGGCTCGTTTCATACTTTCTGTTCTCCCTCAATCGTTATATTAACTCATAAATCGCTCGGTAGGTTGATATAACAATCCAGCACATCGAGGTCGTTCCCCAAAGTAGCACAAGGGAATACCCGAACTTTGGCGCGTTCATTGTCAACGCTGTCTAGCTATATTTAGCGTCAAGGAAGTGCATTCAAGATGACAGACGAGGAGAGTGTAAATAAACATTTTCGTTTCAACACTATTGACGATGATAGTGTTTAGAGAAGAGTTCTAAAAATACTAGACGTGCAACACAATTAGCCATTTAATACTGTTGTGTTATAGTTGTTCATCCTTAATAAGATCACAATATGTGACTGGACTCCAACATCTTTAAGGCCCACTGATATTCGTGAGATTTACACCTTGGTGTCAAACTAATTAAATACCATGTAATAAAATAATAAACAACCTCATTTTCGAATAATACATGAAGTTATTAACCACAAAAAGCGATATTTTCCCTCGGCCTTCAGGAAATTATATCACCTTATTTGGTTGATAACACCGTGAATTACTTCAAATGAGGTCCATAATTGTATACTACTCATTATTGTATTTAGTTTATTACCGGTACCTACTACTCGTTTTGTTTACATCGCATCACTTCACATATTATTTACTACTAATAATTATGTTTAGTATATTATCTACCACTCATTATGTTTAGTATATTACCTACAAATCATTATGTTTAGTATATTACCTACAAATCATTATGTTTAGTATATTACCTACAAATCATTATGTTTAGTATATTACCTACAAATCATTATGTTTAGTATATTATCTACAAATCATTATGTTTAGTATATTATCTACAAATCATTATGTTTAGTATATTATCTACAAATCATTATGTTTAGTATATTATCTACAAATCATTATGTTTAGTATATTATCTACAAATCATTATGTTTAGTATATTATCTACAAATCATTATGTTTAGTATATTATCTACAAATCATTATGTTTAGTATATTATCTACAAATCATTATGTTTAGTATATTATCTACAAATCATTATGTTTAGTATATTATCTACAAATCATTATGTTGAGTATATTATCTACAAATCATTATGTTTAGTATATTATCTACAAATCATTATGTTGAGTATATTATCAACAAATCATTATTTTTAGTATATTATCTACAAATAATTATGTTTAGTATATTATCTACAAATCATTATGTTTAGTATATTATCAACAAATCATTATGTTTAGTATATTATCTACTACTCATTATTGTGTTGAGTATATTATCAAGTTAACCAATGAATGCAAAGAACAGACAATTGTTGGAGAACGTAGTAAGGTTTTCACTACTACAGAACATCATTAAAGCTGATAAGTTAACAATACACCCTCGACATTTGATTCCTTGTCATGGCTCCGAATTATTATTTATAGTCACATGTTGTTTTCAACTAAATAATTATCCCGTTGACTAAAACCCTACAAATTTCCCGGAAGCATTACTATTTATGTTATTGTAGAAAAGAAAAGATATTGAATTTACCACGTAAAGTTGTTTGTAAGTCTACGACGAAACTAACTCAAATAAACATATTGAGCTATAATCCTACATATAATTGTGTAGATAAAAGCATCCATGATACAATACCATCATTTAAGAACACCAAGGAGACAGTTCGGAGAATTTCGCCTTAACACACTCATTTTTATATCAATCTTGTTGTCTGTAATCGGGTTCAGGTTATAAAATTGGAACGCCAGGAATTCAGCACGTAGTAAACGGAATTGTTTTGGTGAAGTTTTACTATGCTTCTATCTGGCTCGCAGTAGTCAATTTGGCTAAATGCCATACGTGTCTGAATATTTCACATGTTGTGGCTTGTTAACGACGTAAAATTCTGGATAAATAATACAAAAATAAACGTTCCATATGTCATCCAAAAAAAGTCATGGCGTCATGTGACATATAATCTTGCATATTATTAACGTATTTCACACACCTATTTTCTATTGTTTCCAATCATAAAATAAGATTTTAAAATATATATTGTTTGTGCAACATATATAGTTGTTATCAACAGACCAAATATTATAGATAAATATTCAGTCTTAACTGCGCTACAAGTATTGCAGTATCTGGAATGTTGTTTTTGCTCTAAAAATATCACTGTTTAGTCGGCCTTGCTAAATCGCATTCTCAACGTAACTTTTTATCTTTTTATGATTCTTCAATCATAAAAATATCAGTTATTTTTAGGATTCTTATCAGTTTTAATGATATATATTTCATATATTGTACCAGTGAGTTGTACGGATTGCGAATGTAGTAGACACTTATCTGATTGGGCAAAAGCAACACACCTCCGTTCATTCACTTGGCATTGCAAAAGAAGTTTGTAGTAACGTGGTCATATCGCATACAGAATCAAGGGAAATTGTAATAAATCTAAATACATATCACGATATATTGGTTTCAAGGTCGTCTAATCTCTACATGGCCGTTTTTATTTGAGCTTGGTATTATATTAATCTGAACAAGACAAAATTGTTGAAGAAAAGAGTAGGGAACACACTACTGTAGACCAACATTAAATCTGATCGGCTGAGGTCAACTCACCCTCTACATCTACAATTCTTGACAATATATTTGTAGTTACGTGAATTGAAATACTGAATTACTAAATTAATTCTACGACAAGAAAGCTAAATCATCAGAACATTCTGAGTTGTAATCCGGCATGCATGTGCTTGTGCAGATAATGATATCCACGATAGAAAATCAATACAGGTATATCAAAGTGCAGACATTCCGCCGTTAAAGAACACTAAAGAGACAGTTGGGAGAATTTCGTCTAAACACATTCATTGTTTGCATCTATCCTGCTATCTGTAAACGTTTGTAAAGTGGGGACCCCAGGATTTCAACACCTTCATAGTGGACAGAAATGTTTTGGCTAATTGTAATACGTGTATGAATATTTGCCTTTGCTTGTTCGCGTTTCGTTGTTTGTTTAGAGTGTCAAATTCTCTGATGATACGCCATTAACAAATATAAAAAAAGAAACAACAGTATATGTCGTTCTGAATTTTATCTAAAACTTTCTGGTAAATTATATCTTTTTTATAATACCCTCTGATATTGATTTCTTATTTTCTATTGTTTTATATTATAAAAATAATATTTTAAAAATATATATCAAAATTCTGATTAAGGATGAGACTCTTGTTTATGCTTGTTAAAGAAATATCTAATGCTCTGGTGTTAAAATTGCACAATCTTTTCATTTATGTGTTTTACTTAATTCTGTCATACCAACAACACAAAATCGCCTTGGAAAATTATTCCAAATTAGAGTAGCTATAACGATAACCAGAATACTGAATCCTTTCAACTTTGATTTTGATTTGATTTTTTGTTTTACGCCATACTCAACAATTTTTCAGTCATATGATGGCGTCCAGTTTTTATTGGTGGAGGAGAAACCCCGGTTACCCAGGTAAAGACCACCGACCTTCCGCAAGAAAACTGGCAAACTTTTCCACTTAATTCGAAATGACCCTAGCGGGATATCCTTTCAACCGAAAATGTTTGATATTATGGAGAATTAAGTTTTCTTTTTAAAAAAAAACAAACTTGTTACTAATATTCGATATCGATATACACTGTCACAACCATTGACAAGAGAATCCCACATGTTGTAAGCATGAGACAAGCCACTTGAGGAGACGAAAATTATAGAGCGTAGAATATTTGAAACTATACATATTATACATATTCATATGCATAAAGGAATTCTGGATTCTAGAATACTGTTTAAAATTTAAATTCCTAATAAAGTTGATCGTTTAACCTTATAATGAATCAGTTCTTTTATTGTCATAGGAACGAATAAACTTAAAAACTTAAGTTAATAATTTATTTGTGTATATTTGGGTGTCCTTCAGAGAACCTCATGACCTTGCATGATCCCTTTGTGCTTGTAAACGATTGGTTTATGCATCACACACCTTACAATGGAGGCTTGCGTTTTGTTAATGAACACCAGACGACGATTCATCAAAAGTAATGCTGTATTTCTAAATTCGTGTAATCTTAAATGATATGCATCGCAATTGTTTCAAGGGCTAATTATCATTTTGAACACAGAAAAATCGATGACGCACGCATGGTTCTCCTTTGCTAATTAACATACATTATGTCTTAGTGTTTTCGTATCAATGGCTGCATAAATTTATATCGGCATTTCAACATGATGAAATAATTTGAAGTATGGGTCTCTCAGATGTGTAGTGACTCGGGAAAACTCAATATTGTCATTTATTTTTCACAAGTATTTTTTTTTAACAATTTCCCTCAGAAGATCTTAAGCATTATAATGATATATAAACCATGCACTGACTACTAAGTGTTTAAATGAATGAACATGTACATGTACATCGGTGCACGTAGACAAAGCAGGGGAAATGTTACAAATAATGATTCTAATTTTGAAAAAACAAACCTTCACATCTTGTAGTAACATCATTATCTCGATGTCATTTCCTTTCAGGATTTCAGTTATTTTGCCATCCTCCACTAATATACATGCTGGCTCAATTTTATCATCCAGTACAACTCTTTTACTAACGAAAGCCATTCGTGGTAGAACCATGTTCACTAGACTATCAGACAACCTTTTACGATAATGTATGAACTGTACACAGTGGGACGGCCATATATTTTTACTTTCAGCATTAAGCGCTTTTTATATACATCGCAAGATATCCGGCCTCGAATTGAAAATACAACACGGAACTCATATAGCATAGTGTAATATATGGATTGGAATGTTGGAATGGTGCAGTGGATTCATTTCTGGAGTGTTTTGGAGTCTTCACGACTTCCTAATGAATTCAGTTTTGCTAGTACTATTGTAAGTCAAGAGATGGAGATGCACAATAGCATCATCAAACCCTGAAATATAGTATTATACAGATAAAGGTACCTTAATTATAATACAGTAATTAAACAAATACATAGAAATGTTAGTTAATAATTACATTTGTTATAGTATGAAATGTGATTCAATACAACAGCCGAACGTGGATATATTGAAATATTATTGAAATTATTATTTCTTTAAAAAAAATAGGGGCATCAAAATAACCGGGTTGTAATGGTAACGGAGAAATTTTGTCAGGGAGTCATAATAATTTCAAATAAAACAAATCTTCACTGTCACGAGGTTTTGACTTGATCAGAAGAATCATAGGCCATTATCATGTATTGTATAAGTAGAAATATTTTACTTATTTATCAGAAAGAACATTGACCATTATTACATATTGTCTAAGTATAATTTTCTTTACTTTTTATCAGAAAGATATAAAGTCAATAAAGATCACAGATAGATCTACCAAAGTATTAATTAATATTCAAAATATTTAAGAGAACATTCAACAAACACGGATCTCTGAATATCAGAATCTGAAGTTAGGATCAGTTCCCTTGGTAATAAGTAAACTAATTAAGAAGTGTTTTGCTTTTGAAAATAAACATTTCAGACATTGTTTTGCAAATGTCAGTCCGCTATATAGGTCACAGAAATGCCTCACATACCTCAACATCTGACTCGTGTAGTTGAGACTTGAAGGAAGGATTTGGTCACCTACTGATAAAGCTGACATCATCGGTTTATCATGAAACAAAGGCCTACATGAGTAAATAATATATAAAAATCTCAGATACCAAAGTATAAATCAATAGGATGTCCAGGACATAGATACAAATCCGGTAAAAATGGACAAACACGGACCTCTGGAAACCAAGAGGTGGGATCAGGTGCCATGGAGGAGTAAGCATCCCCTGTCGACCGGTCACACCCGCCGTGAGTCCACAGTCAAGTCCAATGAAACACGTGAGGAGTGTATCCTCGTCACAATTGGTACAGACGTCTCAACAACCGCCAACGAAAAGGCAACTCAACATTTCACTTAGTGAAACAGAGTAGTCGCAAACAAGACTATTATACCGACCATAAAATTTGCGGAACGTTGACATTAAACGCGGTTTTCGATATCCCTGTGTCAATAATTTATTGATCTCTCTATGGTCAAATGTCGGCATATATATCCCATTGATTCTAACTTTGAAAGACAAAACTAATCACATTCTGATTTAATGATTAAGTATCTTCACATGAAGGCAAACATCAACATGTGTTCTCCCAATGTCCCGGATGCTAAATTCAGGTCAATGTCAATGTCAGTTGTTGACACGTGATATTTGGGTCAAAAGAATGCACTATTGTGAAAGACAAGTATCTTAGACAACGGAAGATAATAATAGCTCAACATCACACCTATTCAGTAGTTTGTGCTTAATGGAAATTTCCATTCCTATTCAACCAACCGCCCTTTTAAAAACACATTAAGGCCATACTAATTTGATTGGTAGTTTAATATTGTTATTTCAAATTTCATTTAAATTGGACCTAGTCAATAAACACATTTTATTCTCTCATTTTCTTAATTCTGATTCTACTAATGCAACATTACATTAGATTATTTAATTATGAAATCTCCTAACATTTTATTTTGGTTTATCTAATACAATCCACCAGTATACAGTAAACTGACTATCAAACTTCTAGTTTTTAAATCACTAAAATACTGATTTCTACTGTAAATAATTCTTATAACTTCTATTTGATTTACAACTCTCACACAGATTTCTTTGTAAATTTCTATAAGGTAATACCCCATTGCCAAGATCAGCAAAATAATAAAACATTTAATTTTCATTTGAAATGTATACTTTGAGTTTTATGTCTTTATTTTAAATGGGCTGACATCAGGGCCTCGGCCCTGACAATCCATAAATATTAATATTCTGGGCAGTAAATAGCTTATATCAATTTGACTTCGGTTAAAAATACAAAATGGGGACTTGTTTCAGAATTGTATATCAAGGGTACAAAATATAGAAAGACAAAGCTGGGACTTTGCCAGAAGTTCTAAAACAAAAGCAAAAATGAATAAGTACCAATTAATTGAAGTAAAACGATGTTAAAGTCAAATGGAATATGGTCAAGACCGGTTCTGTGGATAGACAATGACTAACTTTGTCATAAACTGATGACAAAAAAGTTGGCGACAAAATTTAGAGAATATTTTAAAAATTCATGTCAGCTAGAAAATGTTCTGTAAATTTATCAAAACTCGAAAGTGGAAAACTGAAATTAATAACTCAAATACTCAAATACCATGCAAAACATTAAAAAATGCTTTAAATGCATAAGTTATTTTCTGGATATATCACCTTGATGTAATTGGAAGAAATTCTCAAACACATTTATACTCTTCAATGATTTCCGCATATTATAATATTCTTGGCAATATTTCGGTAGGAGGTACAAAGGAAGTCTTTCCAATAAGTGAAATTAGCTACACAAACAAACATCAATCATGCGCAATTTCTTAATTGTATTTCACTATTTCAGAATTTGTATAGTTACAGGAAAGACAAAAGTCTGAATCATACATGTATAGTCAGTTTCAGAGAGAATCATATGAATATACAAAATTCGGATTTAATTATTGGGAGATTTAAAATTAAATGAAATTATCGGTTTGTGATAAACATTTCCTTTCTTCAAACTGTATATATGTCCGGTAATAATGTATTCATATTTCTTATGTAAATTCAAGTGAGATCAGATATAGAATGCACTGCCAGTATTTATTATAGTTAAATTTCAACTACATTAAAATATGGCTAAAACGTAGACCAATCCCGCCGAGAAATAAATTGTAAACTAATACTCCCTACAGTCGTAATAAGTTACTGATTGGCATAAGTGTCTTATCTCCAGAAAACAAAAAAAAAAAAAAATATCTGTGAACGTATGCACGTGTTTGCATGTTTCACGCTGACCAGTACTGATAAACAATTGAACTGCGATATAGATCTATGCCGTTTAATCAGGTTGAATATAGTAATCCATGATCTTGACCAAAGATAAGATTTTTCTGATTCTATAAATATTTTATCTACTACATCTTGTATGCTTACACCTTATGGTGTTGTGATTATTCTGATGCTACCCTGCATGGCTACTATGTAAACAGTCATGGCTGACGATTAAAATCATAAAAGAAAACGGCAATTCCAAACCCGAATCTTGAAAAATAAAAAAAAATCTCGGGCGCACTTTTAAAACAGGTGCGGTAAAAATATTAATCTATTATCTTAAAATTATGTGCGGATTTCCAACCAACTACTAATCAAATTGGTGTGGCCTAATATATCATGGTATTGCTAGTATTAAACCATCTGAGACAACTACAAATAGCGCAACATCGTTTAGTATTCTGCGCTTTATGACAATCTCCATTACCATCCAATCAATCTCTCCTTTAAAGTTTCAATTGTCAATATATACTTCGGAAGTATTATAAATGTCTATATATGTTTTTGTGGGTAACATGATAGGTCTAAGTGAAAAAATATTTTTAATGACCAACAAAGCTTTCCCTATATAAACTGTGTCTGTGTTCATAATGTAAACGTGCGAGCGTCTTTGATATATTTTATACGGAATGCTTTATTTCACAACAATATCGAAAGATACGAGTGTGTATGTTATTTAGCAAAGGAGAATCATGTGTGCACTCATCAATACTTCTGAATGAAAATTACTCTTTTTATCTCTAGTAATCATTTACACATTTATTTTATTTGAAGATTCATTTCCCCCAAAGTAAACGAAACTTCATTATAAGGGTGTGTGATGAATTAACCAATCATTTGTCAGCACAAAGAGATCATGTAAGGTCATGAGGTTCCCCGAAGGACACCCTAATATACACAGATTGACTTTTTGCTTAGGTTATTAAGTTTATTCGTTACTATGAAAATATGTTAGTTATGAAGTTTATTGGTGAATATGACAACAAACAATCTGATTCAATACAAGCGATAAACATAATTATTACCTTCAAGATTTTAACAGTATTCTAGAATCCAGAATTCTTTTATGTACATGAATATTCATAACAACTGCCAAGTATTCTACGCTGTTTAATTCCCGCCTCCTCACGTGGCATGCCATATGCTTACCCCATGTTGGACTATCTTGTCAATGGTTTTAACAGTGTACACAGATTTCGATATTAGTAACAAATGTTTTAAAATGAAATAAAAACTTAATAAACTTAAAAACATAATATTTTCAAACATTTTCGGTTGAAAGGATTCAGTATTCTGGTTATCGTAATGGCTATCATAATTTGGTATGACTTCACCAGGTGAATTTGTGGTGTTGGTATGACAGAAAATAAAATGTAAAAGTAAAACTGAAGATGTACCAATGGGTAATCGATACCCAAGTCCATTATAATACGAAAATTAGATATACAAATGGTCTCAACATGGAGAATAATTGCGAATCCCCAACATGAATTGGATGGGATCAGGTGTCCTGAAGGAGTCAGTGACCACTGTTAGCATGCCACACCCGTTGCAAAATTTATATGGGAAGCTCTCGAGTTTGGGTTTGAAGAAATGAAGAAATTGTAAAGAGAACATAATGTGTAAAATGGCCTTCTTGAACAATGCTATCAAATTTCATCAGAATATTTAAGACATATTTTAAATCATCATTTTAATATGTGACACAATACAAAATCGATTCCAAATGGTGTTATTAATAAACAAATGATTTACCATATAGTAAATTCATGTAACGCCATGCGTTACGAGTTGTATGTGAAGTTCAGAACGATAACTATATTGCTATTGCTTCCTTTTTTATATTTGTCTATGAGTCGTCACAAAGGACAGAGTAGATAAAAAAGCACACATGCAAATGCGTGGCAATTAGCCAAACCATCACTGTCCTGTACGCACATGTTGAATTCCTGGGACACCCACTTTATAAAGTGAACTCGTTCACGGACAACCAGATATACAATGAGTACATCAAGGGGAAATTATCCCGACTATCTATTTGCGTTCTTAAATGCCTGAACGTCTGCACTGTGATATGATTGATGTTCTATCAGGGATGCTTTTATCTGCACAAGCACATGCATGTAGGATTACAACTTGTAGAAATGACAGTTTGACATCGTAAAATTAGTATAGTATTTCATTTCTATAATAGAGTATATACAGCAACATGTCACATGTTTAGAACCGTTTCAGAGATTGTAAATTTAGATGGTGTGTTTTTGCTCAACCAATCAGATTAAGTGTGGTTTTGCAGTAGTAAATACCCTGCCCCGTTCTCAAACAATTTTACTTTTTAAAATTGAAATATAGATAGCTCTGATAAAACGGATATATTTTGTATATGAATTGACCAAATAACTACAAATATTTACTACAATGCCAGGTGAATGAATGTAGAGGGTGTGTTGTTCTTAACCAATCAGATTTAATCTAGTACAGAATTAATGAGTCTTACTAAGTGCACTATCCGTGCACCTCCATGATGTATATGAAATATATATGAAAAAATATGTCATAAAACAAATAAAAGTATAAGTGATAAGAATCCTTAAACATGACTAATATCAATCAAGAAACGTTTGTTTGTTTTGTTAATCGTCCCACTCAAGAATCTTTCACTCATATGGAGACGTCACCAAATATCGGTGAAGGCTTCACATTTTTACCTATGCTCGGCACTTACGGCCATTGAGCAGTACATAACAAAACAATACATAGATAATGCAATTTGGTAATGCCGACTAAACAACATGTTAAAGATATTTTTAGATCAAGAACAATAAGCCCGGATTTTGCACATGGTTTTCAACGTGACTGCAATACTTGCACCACTGTAAAGGTAACTGTAATAAAATTGACAGAATAAGAATTGAAATACCTACCGTCAGAATAATCTACATTTAACATTTATCTACAATCGATTTGTCTATTGATAACAACTATATGTATAAGTGTTACACAGACAAAATATATTTTAATTCATTTTTTATGATTTAATACAATTAATAAAAAATATGTTTCTCATATATTAAAGATACGCCAGAACATGCAGAAAGTAAGGTTACGTGACGGCATGAGGTTTTGGATGACTTTCAGTATGATATTAACAAGGCTATTGTTTTTTATTTATTATTTGTTTATATTTATCATTCCGGAAATTGACGTCGGAAACAACCAACAAAATGTGAAACAAACAAAAACAGACATTCAGAGACGTATGGAATTTAGCCAGATTGGCCAACGACTGCGTGCCAATCCAAAATATATTGACGTCTCCATATGAGTGATAGATTCTTGAGTGGGACGTTAAACAACAATGAACAAAAAACAAAACAAAACCTATTTTCGCCACTTATAAACTGAACACGAGTATGGGCAACAAGAATATTTTTACAATAACTGTTAAGGCGAAATTATCATTGTTATCTCTTTCGTGCTCTTAAACGGCGTTTAATATATGCACTGATTGATTTTCATGTCATGGAGTATTTTATCTGCACAAGCACATATACATCTGAATGTATTTATGATTTATTTTCGCTGTTGACGCACTGAAAGCTTTACACGGTAAATGCGGTATTTAATTTCTAAAATAGCATAAATAGTAGTATTTTTGGGAGATTTGAAGAGTTGAAGTCAACGGGATAATCTTTAGCTGAAATAAAAATAAAGAAGAAGCAATCGATAATCCATTGGAACACGACAAACCAGATATACAAATGATTTTAACATGACGAACAATTGCGAATCCCAAACGGGATGGATCCAGATTTCCGGAAGGAGTCAGCGACCCCCGTTAGAACAAAAATGTCACTTGGGGACAAATATTTTTTTTTTCAAGGATTCAAATCTAAAGGGTGTGTTGTTCGTAACCAATCAGATTTAATCTTATTCTTTCTCCAGTAGTGATTACCTAACCTTGTTCTTCAACAATTTTACTTTGTTTCGATTGAATACATTTCTAGCTCTGTGACGACTATACAATCAAGGTATCTTGAGATATCGTTGGATCTATAACAATGTGCTTTGGATTTTGTATGTGAACTGAACATATAAGTACAAATGTCTTTTGCAACGTCAGGTGAATGAATGAAGAGGGTGTGTTGTTTTCAACCAATCAGATTTATAATTTAGTACAGAACTGATTGTCTCACTACGTTCGGTATTCGTGCTCCTCTATGATATTATATAAAAATATATATCGTTAAAACTGATGAAAATATAACTGATAAGAATCCTAAAAATTACTAATTTCAGTCAAGAAATATGAATAGATAAAAGTGACATATAGAATGCAATTGGGCAACTCCGACTAAACACTATATTACAGATATTTTTAGATTAATTACAACAACCTTGGATAGTGCACATATGGATGTCAATGTAACTGCATTAATTGCAGTGTTGTAATGCAAACTGACCTAGAACAAAAAAAATCATGCATGATATCAAGGAATTTGTTCTGTGAATTAAACTCGAACAATATAGATGGATCTAGAGGGTGTGTCGCTGTCCACCAATCATATTACATATTATATTTGCTGTCAGTGATAGAATTCACTTGTTACATACCGATTTCCTATCCTTTTTATCTCCTCGACATACTAGATACTAAACATTTAAACAGCAACAAATGATACAATGAGTGATAGAAATAAAGCTTCGAGATTGAAAAATGTTTGTATACTGAGAGTGAAATAACTATACCTACAGCATCTTCTACTTCAACATTTATCTATAATCGATTTGTCCATTGATAACATCTAAATTTGCTACACAAAAAGATGACTATATAGCACTAGATTTCTGTCTTATAACCTTATTATTTTATTGCATATTAGTATTTGGACTTGCTGTCACATACTGGATCATCAGATAATAAGAACCAGGGCGAACACAAAGAACGCGGAGTAATATCGGGCGGCAGAGATAAAATGTGATGACCCCCCCCCCCAAAAAAAAAATGCGAGCTTTTACCTACAGGACAAATTAATATCTAAAACGCATATTAATTCATAGACATATTGACAAAAATAATTTTTCAGTACTTTATATTAAGTCAACAATGCTGTTGTTTATTCAAGGAAATTCGTCGTTATTTTTGGACATTTTTTGTCAATGTCAAGTTTGTGAATGTAGAGGGTTTGTCTTCAATCCAGAGACGCAATATATCGGACGTAAA
Source organism: Atrina japonica (assembly GCA_030159075.1). NCBI lineage: Eukaryota > Metazoa > Mollusca > Bivalvia > Pterioida > Pinnidae > Atrina > Atrina japonica. The sequence continues at coordinate 641,136 of BROG01000307.1, forward strand.
GACAAACGCTTTCACAATATACATTTGTGGTACATTACGACTACTAAATGTTTTATTTGGTAAAAAAAAAAAAACTTTGTTGTGGTGTATATCAAGAAAACACGAGAGTTATACACAAGGACCCAGTTTCACAATAGATTGTTAAATTTAACCCATGGGTAGCCTATTGTTTTAACGTTGGTTAATGACTAAGTATTGTGCAATCCGGTCCTGGAGTATATTTAGACTTGTTTTCATATCATAAATAATTCCGAATATTTTCTCTCTGTGTCCTGGACATCAAAAACATGGATTGTGTGTTGTGATCCATCAGTTCATTTGACCCAGTTGTAATGTTTGCGTGCAGTTGTTTTTTCTCTCTCCATTTTCCACTAAATAGCACATATAAAATTGCCATAATATAAAGTAAAAATACCAATTGATAAGCGAAACTCCAAGTCCATTATAACACGTCTAATTACATATACAAATGGTCTCAACATGAAGAACAACTGTGAGTCGCAAACGGGATGGGACGAGGTGTTCGGGAGGAGCCATCGTTCCCTATTATAGAATACAGAATAAAATACAGAAATAAAACATCGAAACATTTCTTTGAATTAACTCACGTTTAGAGAATGAATTGTAAGTAAACAATCAATTAACGTTTTGTATTTCTTTATTTTACCTTATTTGTGACATTACACACGTCATACAGGTGGCTTATTAATATACGTTATTGCAAATTCATCACAACATGAAAAATTTCCTCCAATTTTATAAAGGAAATTAACAAATTAAGATATTTAATTCTTTTCATTACGGTTCAGATCCAGCCAACACGGTCAATATTGCAGTATATACTAATCGATTACTTTATTCATGTTTTATCGGTTAAAGCAAACATAGAATCAGAGGCAATTTATGCTAAATTAATTGTTGTATTTGTAATTCCGGTAATTGTTGTATTTGTAATTCCGGTAATTTGTAATTCCGGTAATTGTGTTTCCATTAATACCAATATTAACGATTTGGTTTTGGCTTTCCTATTAACTCAATATACTGAATTTTGATTTCCTTCAACGATTCACATTTTCATCTTCATGTGGTGTTTATATCTCGCAAATGATCCCATATGTCCAGGTGTGTTCCAGATATGATCATTTCATATTAAGAGGCATAATACTCACTGATTAGTTGTTATCAAAAAAGATATCTGGAATCAAGTTTAATGTCAACATTGCGCAAATTTTACGGCTGGAATAATGAACTTATTTATTTGTAATTACTGTTTCACTGAAAGAAATGTTTTACAGGTGAAATTACATGCGGTGGCAATATTCGCTATATTCACAGTGTTGATAAATCAGTGAATTTAAGAAAAAG